>VZRI01004038.1:0-97887 GCA_013397515.1 Upupa epops | reverse complement strand
GAAGATACTTAAGAAATATTGCCCCACCTGGTTTTAACTATTGTGTCAGTACGAGGCATTCACTCCCCCATCCCCCTGGAGTTACAAAAAACAAAACCACACAGCTTCTCAACTGCTTTCAACAGATGAAAATAGAATACAATATTTTTGATTCCATAACCCAAGACAACAGGGAAGGCCACCGATGATCCTGAGTAACAGTTAAACTTGTCTTGCGACATTCATTACTCTAAAATCACCAGCCAGCAGTTGAAAAAGAGAAACAATCACATCAAGAATAAAGTATCCCAGGGAGAGAATTAATGTCACAATAATTACATGGTTCACAGTGGAGGATGTGTGGTTATTAGCAGTTCTAGAGAAGCTAATTAAGCAAGTCTAAATTCTCTTTAAACCAGTTTAATCAAGAGAAAATATGTTCCCTTGGCTCTGAACAACTAACTAACACACAAGGACCAAGAACTCACAGTTTCATCAAAAAGAAAGTAAAGCTGGTAATTGTACCATTCTGAGCTGACCTACCTACAATTAAAAAAGTGCCAGCAAACAGGAATAGAATTAATCAACTGGTTCTCCAGCAGAACATGGCAAAGCAAAACTACCATTCATTAAGCTTCAGTGGTTTGCTACAGAGTGTATGCATGTTCCTCTGTCATGATTCACTATCTTGTGCTTTCTCTTCGAACTTACAAAGTTATTTTGAGTCAACCTTTCTGCTTTACCTAATTCATTAAGAGATATCAAAGAAAAAGAAAAGAAGACTGTCCTGGAAGGGAGAGGAAAAGTGCACTTATGCTTTTTTCAGTCAGCATAACTAAATTCAAATGAAATGATTTTGACCTAAATAAAACTTTCCAAAATATTTGCAGTGTTGTGCACTCTCATGGTCTACTTACCCCACACCCTCCTCCAACATACTGGTGTTTTGCTACTGGGACCAGAAAAGCACTGTGTGGTTCATGAATATATGCCTGAATGCCAGCATTGACTTTGCTTCATTGTGATTCAGACAGTGTAAAGGAGTAACAGTGTTTTCCTTCTGCCCCAGACTACACACACACAGGGACATTGCCTCTGGAGGCTGTGTGGCTCTCAGCTATTTTACTCCATTTATGGTGAATCCATAATCTGTCTGGAAGCACAACTTTCACTTGTTTCCTTTAAAAGGGGCAATAGTTTGCTTAGCATGCAAGTTCGCTGTTAGATTCCGTTTCAATAACCTGATGATCATAGAGTTGTACAGTAAAATAAAACCACTACTGAAAGAAATTCTACCGTAGAACGCAGCATATAGTGTACACAGATTTTGTGTTATTGTGTTGTCATAATGTGAGCTGCTGTCTCATTATAACAGTTAGTCAAAGCAGTTCAGTTTTGAAAGGCATCACAAATTCTTTGCGGTTCTGATGCCTTAAATAAATTTTCAGCATGGAATTGCAGCTTCTGTCTATACTGAATCCCAAACCCTACAAATGCAGAATGATCACCGGTAAAGTGCAAACACTAAAAGAGCTGGATGCATTAAGAATGTCTTTAAGATGATGCCCTTTGTCCATTTGAGGATTATATAAAATGAGATTCAACTGATACTTGACTGAGTTTCAAGAATATAGATCTTTTGATGCATAGTTTAAAATGCATGAACTTGTCAGGATATTACACAGAGTTAAATTTTCCTATCAAAAATGATAAAAAATTAATAAAGAAAAATGATAGTTCAGAAAGTTGTACTTGAAACTGGATAGGCCTTTCTGTATAGGTGCAATAAGGATAGTTGGTATGAGGAAATGGTAAAATGCAGGATGAAATTAATTTTTGAAGGTGTTATTAGGCAGTGGGTGGGTGGCACCTATCCACAAATATCTCACACAGAAGACAGAATTCTGACAAAACTTCCAGTGCTGCAGATGAGCCACATGCATGGAGTGGAGCAGTGTGAAATGCCTCTATTATTAATCTCCGTAAGGATGTAAGGCAATACCTATTCAAGATACTTACTGTGGGCTCATGTGTTCTGACCTTAAACTAATACTCATCTGCTTCTTTATTTAAGGTTCTCTCTGAAACCAGTGTAGAAGTATAAGACTTACTGCAACCTGTCATGGCCTTATTCTGCTGTGCAAACCCATCTCTGTACTGGTCATAGAGGGAGCTAACAGCTTGGCCAAACAACTCCAGTTAAGTACATGTCGCCTACTCAAATAAAAAAAATGAAATGAGAAAGTTTTAAAAAGAAAACTAAAAGGAACAAAACAATGACCAACAACTAGGTGACATACCAATCCATATAATAAATAATGAAAACAATTATACAAATGCAAATAAACAAAAATTACAATTAGTTTTAGTAAGATTTTTAAAAATGAATATTAAAACCAAGTGTCTCAGCATTGTCTAACTACTTACCTTCCTGAAAACCTTGTGCAGAGGCCTTGCTGATCTCTGGATGGCCTCAAATATTTGTACATTTAGGGCATTCATATGTATGTGAATATGTATTTCATTGTGTAGAGTTTTGTTCTGACACTCAAATAATGCTCTCAGATATGTTATCCTGTTTCCTTTCTTTTCTCGTCCTACAAGAGCCTGATCCAGCCTACTGACAATAGAAGGAATGTTTCCATTCACTTCAAAACAATTTGAATCAATGCCATGCATCTTGTTTAGAAAAAAATATTGTGAATCACTAAAATCTTGTAAAGCTGCCATTTTGTTAAAAAACACCAAAATTAATCTTCTGTTATGTATGTCAGAGGCATATTCTAATACATGAAGTGTTACAGGCATTGATGAATAAATTACTGATTAAATGGTTCCTGCAGTGTAAGAAACAAGAGATGCAATAGCTAATGTTCTGTTCCGGAGTGTGCTTAGCCATTTTAGACCCCTATGCTACATGTTATTTAGGAGTTTAATTTTGAAATTAGTTATCAATCAATATTGGTAATGTAGTTTACAGTAGCAAACAAATGTTAGATTTCTCTGTCAATGGGAAAGCTAATCTACTCAGGTACTTGTAGTGTAAAAGTATGTGTTGCAGTAAAAATCTAAGCAAGAAAAGAGGTTGCTTTTTGCCATATTCTTTTGAAATATGCATGTATGACTGTCATAAATACTGCCAGTAGGACGTTCTATCAGCGAAACATGTTTTCAGCATGTGAGTTGATAATCATAAACTTGAGTGGAATTACCCTGAGCAGTCTGATGTTCCCTTTGTGGGAGTATTCAAGAAAATTTTTACTTTGATTTATGAGCAAAGCTAGGAGAATGGGAAGTCAGTCGCTTTAAAAGCACACTGCAGAAACTACTCAACACACGACAATGAAAACAGATCTGTGCATTTCTTCTGGTGAGTATTTTTTTTTCCTAACGTTTGTTAAGTGAAATAAAACAATTGATGGATTCTTTCCTCAGAATCCCATCAGCAATTGAAAGCAGGTGTATGTATGTGTGCTCTTAGGCAAGAACAACCCCTCCTGTAAAACAGAGAAGCCTTGGCATCCTGAAAACTCACTCCTATCAGAGAATGCCAAATCTTCAATATCAGCAAGACTGCTTCTCAGCAGTTATATTCTGGAAATCTAATTACAGTGATGATCCCCCTATACTCAGCGCTGGTGAGGCCACACCTTGACTACTGTGTGTTGGAGAATGGCTCGAAGAGCGAGATCATGGCTCTTTAGAAATGCTGCACGTAAGTAGGGCATGAGCCTGAACAACAGGCCTGAGTGAAAAGTACCGAGGGGAGTACCGAGGAGTTGTTCAACGATACTGGTGGTGCAGATGGCCAAGGACATTGCGGCCTTGGCATTCTCAGTAAATAACTGTGAGAACTAAGCTTAAGCAGAAATGGCAAGTAGGAGGAACATGCAAATTGTAACTTTAGGCTAAACCAATAACCGCTTGCCTAGTAGGCATAATTATTGAGCACTGTATATATTGGGGCTACCTGAGGCAATAAACCAAATCTTGTTCTATCATTCACACTGAATCGGCTGCTTGCTTCCTCCACTCGTCGCAACTGTGTTCACTTCTGGGTCCCTAATCATAAGAAGGACATAGAACTGGAGCTAGTCTGGAAGAGACAGTGGGGCTTGTGAGGGGCCTGGAGCACAAATCCTGTGAGAAGTGGCTGTGGGAGCTGGGGTTTTTTAGTCTGCAGAAGAAGTTGAGGGGCCTTATCACTCTCTACAGCCACCTGGAGCGAGGAGGGGGACAGCATCTTCTCTGTACCCACGACTAGAGGAAACAGCCACAAGCTGTGCCAGGGCAAGTTTAGAATCATAGAATCATTACGGCTGCAAAGGATCCCCAGCACAAAAATATTCAGCTCTCATCCCAACATCTCCTTAATCCCTAGACCATGGCCTCAAGTGCTCAACTGACTGTTTTTTAAACACCTGCAGGTACAGTGACCCCACCACTTTCCTGGCCAGCCTGTTCCAGTGCCCAACCACTATCTCAGTAAAGAACTTCTTCCTAGCGTACAATCTAAACTTCCCCTGACACAGCTCAAGGCCATTTCCCTTCATCTTATCATTAGTAATTTGGGAGAAGGGACCAGGAGCAACCTCTCTACCGCCTCCTTTTAGGTAGCTGTAGAGAGCAATAAGGTCTCTCAGCTTCCTCTTCTCTAGGATAAATAACCTCAATTCCCTCAGCTGCTTTTCACAGGGGATATTTTCTAGCCTTCTCTCCATCCTTGCTACCCTTCTCTGGCTCCACTACTGTCCTTCTACTGTGATGCCTCAAACTGGATAAAGTATTATGATGCGATTGTACAAGTGCAGAGTATAGGGACAGGATCACCTCCCTACTCCTGCTGGTGACATCAATCTTAATCCAGGCCAGGATGCTGCTGGCCTTCTTAGCCACCTGGGCACACTGCTGGTGTGCATCCAAAAGTGCTGTGAGAGAGAAAAAAGAAACCTCCACTGGGGAAGTGGAAAGTTGACATCTCACTTCTATTACCTTAGAAAGAAATAGTTATGAGAGGAATATTGTTTCAGTAGTTCAGATAATTCCCTTTTTTACCTTTCTGATGATCCTACTTGCTGTCTGTGGACTGCACCAGAATATACACGAACTAAAGGAAGTATAAGCTGACAAAGTTATATTGGATACATACACATAAAGACAATAGGAACAACAATTCACTGTTAATATGGAACAAAAATACAACCACAGGGAAAAGACTTCAAGAAAGCTAAATGGATTACTAGCACATTGGTCTTGCCTGGTATTTGGAAACTGTCTTCAGACAAGGAGGGAGGAATCATTAGAATCTAAATAATCTGAAGTGTGACCTTTCAGTGGAGAAGACTGCACTCCTACTGATTATTCAGTGGGAAATAATATAGAATATATGCCTGGTAAAACTGAACTCTTAATGGAATGCAATTAAACTACAGTGTACTTTTAGTTTACTTTCTATTATAATTAAAAAAAAACAAACTGCATTTTTCAACTATGATCATACCTTTGACAAATTAATAAATACTTACATGCATTAAACTCTAAAGTTTGTATAATTACTTTAAGGATGATAAAAAGATTAAATTCAAGCTGTTCCTCCTAATCAGTTGTAATGTGTTCAGTATCCCTGAGGCAAAAAAGATAAAATGGAAACTCAGGTCTGTATTTTCAAAAAGAGTTTATATGGGATTAATGCTAGTGCCAACCTCTCTTAAAGTTTTACAGTCCTCACAGGATAAACCAACTGACAAAAAATACAGTCTTTTAAATGTGTTTCTAAATACAAATAAATCTAATAAATAGCTAAATAGGGGTTCAGTAAAATTTCTTAATTGCCCTTATTTTACATAAAATTAATGATTAATTAATTACTATATAAGAAAAATTATCAAGATTCTCTCGAGCCATAAGATTTGATAACTGTTGCATTAATGAAACATAAAGGATATTTTAAACTAACTAAATATATTTTTTCATATGTGTTTTATGAAAGCAGAAGGACAATATGAATATAGAAATATTTTTTTTAACTTTTTAATAACATTAAACACTCAATATTTAGGCTGCTGCTTTTTGCTTTAGCTAATGCCTGAAAGTAGTTACAGCTACAGAAATTGTTGGTCAATCAATAAAAATATGTCTATGCTATGCCATTCCTTGCATTTATGTACTAAAACTCACACATTAAGAATTCATCAATGCTCACCATGAATCATTGTCTGTGCTCAGAAGTCTGTATCAAACCTGTTGAAGACCACAGCTAGTTCAGAGTGGTGGTAATTGTGCATCCTTATCCCAGACACCAGCAGCAAAAAGGAAACTTGCTTAACCTTGGAAGAGACTACAGGGTTTTTCAAGGTGATTACTTCCTTTACAACTTGTAATAGTTCTTCACAGGTCAAGACAGACTAGTTCCAACAGACTTGCCAGTAAAGAGATCATTGACCTCAGAACTCTGAAAGATGTTATAAAGCAAAATAACATTTTTAATCAAAAAGTAGAAGAGAGTAGAGCAATTCTTCTTTCACTACTACATCTTTTCTATAAGCAGTTGTCTCTAGCAGTCTAAGCATGGAAACTAATCCAGATATACTATTACAATACTCCTTTTTAATTATATTTCATTTTTGCTTGGACAAATGCAATGTTGACTCATTAATTCCTGTAGAGGCAGCTCTTCTTTGGATACTGCAACTGATGCAGTTATTTGTGAAGAGGGTGTTATGGTGGTCCCTGATGGGCCAATGCTATGGAATCTAGATCTATTCCAAGGTATTCTGAAAAGATCTATGAAGTTCTTGCTTGACTGAAACTTTAGAAAAAAAAAATTCTTGTAGCTTGTTCCAATCTTAACGCCAACCTCTATTTTCTCTCTCTTTTCTGTTTCCTTTTCTTCTGTTGCATCAAATACAAGCCAGCAGACTTCACCGTCTCTGACCATGATGCCAGGCAAAAAAAAAAAAACAACGACAAAAAAAAGCCCTTGACAGTCATTATGAGGCTGTTGTGCTGAGTCTATTGCTAAACACACTGGCAATATTAGCTCATAATTTCCCTTAGCTCTCTGTCTGTTTAATTCATCTAGTTGTCTTTTGCCCTGTACTTAATTTGAAAGCCCTCTGGAGCCATGTGAAGATCAGTGAGGTTGAGCCATGGGCACTGCAGCAATGAAATGTGTAACTATTAATATTAATCTCAAATCTCAAATATGTAGCATGAGGCTGAGAGAAGCTTTTGGAATTGGATCGATTTACAAAAATCCTAATACTTGATTGTATAAAAGCTGTGCATAAAGATTTTATAGAAATGTACATACAAATAAATTTTATTCTAATCTTCTTTCCCTTGTTTTGAATAATAAGATGATAATCAGAATAATCAAAGCATAAGACCTGTATTAATCTTGTGTTTACTTGGTAGTTACTGGTCACCACTCAAGACTAATCTATTAAAAGAATGTAACAAGACACAGAGGTAGGAACTCACCTGGCTAAGTTTATACTTCCACAAGGGGGACAACTGCATTTGTGTTGTCTATTCTCTAGTCAATAGAAGCACTTAAAAGGTGCTGAGATCAGAGCAACTGTACATTCAATTTTTATTTATTTTTTTTTTTTGCATTGTGAAAAAGAACTTTGAATGAAAATCTTTTATACAAATGTGCACACAGATGATGCTTAAGGTAGGTTGATAAAACCCTGTTCAGGCAACCCATCACCTTATAGTTGATAGTAATATCATTTAATATACTCAGGAGTCAAAATCCTGCAAAGGAAGATGTTAGGAAGATGTTGGAGCCTGTTAGAGAAACAATACCAAGTTGTGCTTGCAACTTGACTAACTTTGTAATGGAGTAGCATTGTGAGCAAAAAAAAAGAATCTTGAAAATAAAGCACATAAGCATGTACAAAACCTCACTCCTGAGTAGATTTATACTTACATCATCACATAACTAAGAAGGTGCTAAAGCAAGTTTCCTGTGCAATGGAATACAACTACAGGGAGTACCATTCAAGGACAGACACATAAGTACATACAAGCACAACATTTTGGGGGGGGTTTGGTGCTTTTTTCATTAAAAGTAGTACCCAAAATTCCTCTTTGTCAAGGTATTATCATCGATACACTTAGATGAACTATATCAAAACAACATGTGGATTTGCACAGCCAAATGCACAAATCTTTATAGGCAAATTCATGTTCCAAACTGCTGGGGCTACTCTTTAACAACTTTTAGTGCCTTTGTGAATTTGTTTTCAGACAGGTAATGATCTTTGTGGTGCAAATAGCACAACTTATGGAAAATATTTTCTCATCTGATAGTCACATTTTGGTGCCTGAAGCAGGACTTTTACCTTCTAGAAAAAGGAAAACTGTCCTTTTCCTATTTGAAGCTTCCTTGTAAGAATAATTAGCATTACAAAGGAAGGAACTATTCAGTCACCAAGCTGTGCCTCATAAGCATTTTCTTTTTTCATATGAATAACACTTCCCTTCTGAAAAGAATTCTTTAATGATACTTCAATTAAGCTGAATACTGTAAATAGGGAAAGTTCTATTTTTCTACAGGAAGAGAGGATTGCAGTTCAGACATCATCATTATTGATTTTGGTGTGTTATGTGTAAAGCTTGAGTGTACCAGTATTAATATTTTTGATTTGTTTCCATAGCTGACATGATACCACTTGGATTCAAAAAGTTATGCTCTACCATCATCTAAAATGTTTTAAAAAAATGCATGGAATTGAAATTAATTTTGTATTTTATACTTTCTTATCTGCCAAATGCTCATATATTCATGGAAATGCATTTTAATGACAGACAGAGATGACTGATTTTGATTTTTAATATTTGTATAAAGCAAAAGGCATAGGAATAATATTTTCATGTATTTCAGTCAATGAAGTGGAGGCTAAAATAATGCAGAATGTTCTTAATGCCCACTGATGACACTGAGAGATAAAACTGCTTAACCCACAGTAAGAACCAAAAATCATTCTCTGGATTCTCTGTTCTCATCCCTTTATTTTCATTCCTTTACAAGTTACTGCTCAATGAATACATGATCTTTACTTGGTAGTGGCATGGCATCCAATCATCTTCAAAAGGTCATAGAAGAAAACCTTTCTTACTTCCGCAGAATATTGTAGATCAGGCAAATCTCCATTAAAAATGAGAAACTATATTCTGATTGCAAAAACTAAAAAGGTTTTAATTTCTGATCCTTATACATTCAGAAAAGAATTGTTCCCTGCATTTCTAAGAAGTTCAAATTTCATATAGGCCTTGAGTGAAATGCTTCAAACTTTTTCTCATTGCTCACCTGTATTAGTTTTTTATTTCTGGTTGACCTAATCCAGTATTTTCAACACAGCTCACAATCATTCTAACCAGTTTTTTTCCTTGATAGAAAAAAAAATCATTTAGTGAAAAAAACATTTGCTGTGGGCTGTATCATCTTTAAGAAACTGCGTATCTCCAGAAACTTTACTGCTTATATGACATTGGACTGTGTTTGTTCTGTTTACAGGATAGGAATAGGGAAAGTTATTTCCAGCTTTATTTCTTGCTAAGACTGTTAGAGTGTAGTGCATAGAGAATGCAGATTCAGCAGTCTTCACATGGGAGAAAAAAAATAAAGAGGATATTTTGTGAAGAGGGAGTATTACTGTTTCAAAGCCTAGCACAACTGAACTGTAATAAATGCAATTTAAAGATACAGAACACAGAATGGTCATCGTTGAAGGGACCTCTAGAGATCATCTAGTCCAACACTCTGCTAGGACTGCCTAGAACACATTGCACAGGGCTGCAATACTTGAATATCTCTGGACAATGAGACTCCACAACTTCTGTGGACAGCCTGTTCCAGGGCTTTGTCACTGAGTAGGTCTTTGTGAAGGCTAAACTTAGTTATTCTGATGTCTGTCTTAGGTTGTAATCCTTTTCATTTCTTTACTTCTTCCTTGCAATGTAATGAACTCTACCATTTCATGGTCACTACAGCCAAGGTTGTTCGGAACCTTCACATTCTTTTATTAATACAAGGTCTATTAGCACAACTCTATTCAATGCTCTGCAGGAATCTCCTGGACTGTGCCTATCCGGGTTGCCTTTCCAGAAAATATTGGGGTAGTTGAACTCCACTACAAGGACTAGGGCTTGTGATTTTGAGGCTAGTTTCAGCTGTCTGCAGAAGGCATCATCCACTTCCTCTTCCTGATCAGGTGGCCTGCAGTAAACACCCACGGCAACATCAGCCATATTAGCCTGCCCCTTAATTCTAACCCATAAGTTTCCACTGTTTCTTTATCCTTTCCTAGACAGTTTGATACATTCTAGGTGCTCCTTGACATAAAGAGCCATTACACCACCCCACCCTGCTAGCTGCTAGCTGGTCTTTCATGAACAGTATGTATCCATCCATGACAGCATTCCGGCTGCAGGAGCTATCCCACAGTGTCTCAGAATGCTGTACTTCCTGACAAGAAAGAAAATAGTGATACTTTTTGGAAAAACATAACAGAAAATTTGAACTGTAATTTACTTTGCCATGTATTTAAAAATCAAATCATAATTGCATTGATCAAAACATAAGTCCGTATCAGAGATCTCAGCATGAAACTCAAGAATCAAATAAAATTTAAAAAAGTAACAAGTCCATCCAGTAGTATGTATGGTCTACAGAGTAACTTTAGGTCAGCTGGGAGGATAGCTTTTGGAGTCTTTGTGAAAACAAAGTACTCCCTCATAGTATTTGTAAAACTCCTGCTAATTATCTGAAAAAATTTAAAGACTGACTTAATAATCAGGACTAATAGATTTCCTCACTTGATGACATTTCAGGAGACTTGAGAATAATAAACACACTTGAAAATCACTTTGTTCTTCTATCATTTGTCTCAAAACATTAAAATATATAGATACTCTGTTTATAAATCAGATCAAAATATTAACTTCACTAAATCATTGTCACGGAGTATTCAACAAAGGCAATTTAGAGTCCTGCATCTGGACAAGAACAACCCCAGGTACCAGGATAGGTTGGGGACTGACCTGCTGGAGGGCAGTGTAGGAGAAAGGGACCTGATGGCCAACAGGATGAACATGAGCCAGCAATGTGCCCTTGTGCCCAAGAAGGCCAATGGCATCCTGGGGTGGATTAGAAGCAGATGGTTAGTAGATCGAGAGGTTCTCCTTCCCCTCTTCTCTGGCTCAGTGAGACCACATCTGGAGTGTTGTGTCCAGTTCCAGCCTCTCAGTTCAAGGACACAGTGCTTATTGAGAGAGTCCAGCACACAACTATGAAGATGGTTAAGGGAGTGGAGCATCTCCCTGATGAGGAAAGGCTGAAGGAGTTGGTTGTTTTTAGCTTTAGAAAAAAGGAGAATGGGGTGTGACCCAGATCAATATAGAAAGGGGGATGTCAGGAGGAAGGAGCCAAGCTCTGCTCAGTATCATTCAACAATAGGACAAAGGGCAATGGGTATCAGCTGGAACATAAGAAGTTCTACCTAAATATGACAGAAACTTCTTCACAGTGATGGTGACAGAGCACTAGCAAGAGCTGCCCAGAGAGGTTGTGGAGTCTTCTTCCCTGGGGATGTTTAAAACCTGCCTGGCCGTGTTGCTGTGTGACTTGACCTAGGGGATCCAGCTGTGGCAGGGGAATTGCACTGGATGATATTTCGAGATCCCACATAATCCCTAACATTCTGTGGTTCTGTGATTCTGTGATCTCATTTAACAGACCAAATAAAAATGTATGCAAATTTTCCTAATTCCAAAGGTCTAAATTTAGATCTTGAAAAGTGAAATGTTTGGCTCAGTAGCCTTATTGAAGAGGTGTTGAGGCTATTAAAAAAACAGTTAATCTCCAGCCTTTCAAGTAGTAGCTAGTGAAATAAGAAGCAGTAACAAGATCCTTAAATACCTGCACAGATTCACACTTCCCTCCCACTCTAGGAAACACTGATTCTCATATAAGGTCTGCTTCCTATGAAGTGTCTTTGACCCTACAAAATGTTTGACTTCAAAAAGCTGTCAGGAACCATACTGTTAATTCCAGGACTATATATAAACATAGAGAAAAAAAATATAGTTATTTTTTTGATCTGGATGGAAAAGTAGTGCATTTACAATTGAAAATTAAAAAATAATTAAAATACTGATTTTTTTTTTTCAATTCTAAGAGAAATCTTTTAACATCAAAATTGTGTATTATTTTGTGGTCATCCTTTGCTACTCACATCTACAGAATGAGCAAGCTGAGAAACTAAGTTTTTTATAATTTTTACAGGGATTTTTTTTCTTTTATTTTACCTTTTTTACTCAAAAAAACCCCCAAAAAACCCCCCAAAAACCTGGTTAAACTGAAGGAAAAAAGATAAACTGATATGAAGCCTAATTAAGATAATTCTCTGTGTTACAGAAGAAAAACTGTAGGCATAAAAAACAAATTTGGAATAATAACTAACTGAAATTTTACATCTGTGATGTTAAATCTGCTTTGAGGCTTTTTGGGGATAATAAGTATGAAAACTGCAATTTACATTTCAAGATTTTTATGGGGAGCAGCTCAATTTTAGTCCAGTATCTAATTTTCTTTCCCCTTCCACTGCTGAGGAAAGCAGTGTTAGAGTGGCCTGGTGGGCACCCTGTTTCGAGTCATTGACGCACACTATCCTGCTTGGTTTTGCCTACTGTTGACTGACGATTCCCAGAATCACTTGCCGCTAGAATTGCCACAGAAGGTTGTTGCACTTTGGTTATAGATCCCGAATTCTGGATACTGTTTCCAGCTGAAGAAACTTAAGCCTATAATAGCAGCCTGGAGAAGAAACTGTAGCAGAAGTCTGTTGCCTCCTTTTCAATAACAGTAAGATAAAGCTTTCTGGTGTTACGCAAACTCTTTGTGTGAGTGTCTGAATCAATACTTGTTTTCTCCTCAGCAAGATTGTTAATTATACTTGTGAATTGGTGTGGGCATCAGGGAATCATTATCTCCATGGATGCTTGGCACTACAGATAGTAGGTCACATCAAGACACATTACAGGACAAGCAATGTGGAATTTCCATCTGTGAGCACAGTGTGTTTCCCCAGATTTCCAAGTGCATCACTGGCTACACAAAATTTATTTTTTCTTGTTCCTCACAGCTGCAAAGCTTCAAACATTCACTGCGAGGTTTGTATGAGAGGCTTGAGTTGTTCTGCATAACCTGTGCTCATTCAGAAGAGTTGAAGTTCCATTACTAAAGAGATGATTCACGTGGGACACTGTTGAAAAGCATATTACTTAAACCCAATACTATTTGGGTTTAATATACCATCTGACTTGAGAGAGCAGCTACAGAATGAAAAGGTAGAGATTAGTTAACATAAAGATGTCTAAATGCTTGTATATTACTGCTTGCCTGATTAATTTTTCAGCATCTCATCTAAATTACTTTTCTTCTATCCTTTACTCTTATCATACCTTAATGAGTGGGATCTTATACACAAATATAAGTCAAATTATAATTTTTTACCAGATGTTCATATATATATATATATAAATAAATTTTCATGCATACCTGTCTGATGGATAAAGGAAAAGATATATATCAAGAATAAATGCATTTATTTATATATATTCAAATATTTCATATGTTATCTGAAGAAAAATCAGTAAAGTCTCTCTGTATATAAAGCCCATTTCCCACTCAGTGAAGAAGCCTCTATAGACATCCCCCATTATTCATTGCAATTCCTTAAAACCTTAATTGATATTTTGGCTTTTGCCATGCTGTCTTAAATGAATCTGGAAACTGTAAAACTCATGGAGTTTTAAAATCACTGCCTAATATTGTCTCCAGGCTTTATTTTGCCTCCCCCAACCTCCAGCCATCTGTTTTACTCCATCTGTTGTCCTGTCTTCTACACAGTTTGAAGATTCTTTGGATGGGGACTATCTTCCTGGCTCACATTTGGCCATGGGGTTCCTGGCCTGTAATAGACTCCTAAATGTGATGAACGTTCGTGTAAAACTTCAGTAATCAGTCAAGGAAGTATATTGCAGTTGGACCAAACAGAAGGCCACAGAACACTTACAGCCTCTGAAAGACTTTATTCTTGGAGCAATGTTTAATTCCTCACATTCACCATATTTCTGTATCAGTAAATTCCGGATGTCTGTATAGGAGCAGTAATTATTATTACATCTCATTGTGCTGAAACTAGTTGTTGGTCAATGGAAATTAAGTCTCCTTCAGCTCTCAAAGATTTTAAAGATTTATTTGCTTCTTCAAGCTATTGATTCTACAGTGAATTCTGTTTGTTTGAGTATTGATAATGCATTTTCTAGGAATGCAACAAAATATTAGCTCAACTAATTCCTGGGGGAAAAATAGATTGAATTTTGCTTTATATTTATCTTACTCTGCTTATTTATACTCACTGCTTATATCTGTTATTTTATTTTTTAAAAAACACCCCTATTACTTGCTAAGAAAATCAGGCACTGCATGCCTCCACAGTTAAATCCTGGTCAGATGTATCTGCATTACCATTTTTTTCCAGAAGCAGACTGTCAGATTTCACTTTAATTCCAAGACTCCTATGAAAGACCATCTTAATTATAGAATTCTTGGCATGGCATTTTTGTTGTCATTCAACTTGACTGATGTGTATTGCTCAGTTGTCACTCTAAAAATGTATTAAGTTTGTTTTCACGATCTATTTTCATTAACTATTTACTTGTTATGCAACTGAAGTGTAAGATAAGGCCTAAAAAATACTTTAAAATAGCTATAAATTTTTCATTACAGATTTTGAGATTGGCTATCCTTGAGAACCTCTCCATGTCAAAACACCAAACATAAGGATATTGCTTCCAATTTATTCTTAAATTTGGTCTCACAATCAGTGAATACAGTCTCAACTTAGCATTCACAATCAGGAACCACAGGCTATTTGAAAATACAATATATGGTCTTCTGAAGTACATTAATAAGATGTAGCTTATTAGAAAATATAAAACTTTGGGATAGGGTGTGAATATTCCCTTGTCCATATTGGCACAACTATTTCAGAAGAGTTTAACACAGATTTGCTTATGAAAGTAACAACATTTATAATATAATTAATGAAGACTTGGTCTGGGTGATCCTGCTGTGGCAGGGGGATTGGACTGGATGATCTTTCTAGGTTGCTTTCAGTGCATAGTCTTCTGTTCCGTGACTTGGTCTAGGTGTCCTACTGTGGCAGAGGGATTGCACTAGATGATCTTTCAAGGTCCCTTCCAATCCCTAGTGATTCTGTGATTCTATATAGTATAATTTATATAGCAATATATTATGTATGTACAAATTATATAATAATTAATGAAGATAAAATAAATAATGGACAAAAGTGAACAAATAACATTTTGGGTGGAAAACTATTACGTGCCAGTTGCTGCATTTTGCTGTTGAATTCAGGTGATAGTTATGAAGATCACTGCTGTTACCATGCAACCTAAAAAATGCATTTGTGAAATTAATTTTTCTCTGCTGCCAGAGGTATTCATATATAAAACTATATAAAAACTAAAATTATGGGCTATTAATGTTAGGAAGATGTACAAAAAAAAAAAAAGAAAGGAAAATTACTAAGCTAAGAATTACTCATATAAATAAATATTTTATATAAATATAAGATATATTTTAAATAGATAATGTAATGAAACAGCACAAGCTAGCAGTTATACAGGTTAAGTGACCAAAGCAGACCAAGGAATTATCTTTCTGAAAAAAAACCTGTGCAAAACTTTCAATCTGCAACTACATGCTGTAAGTGAATTCCTTTCTGTCTCATGGGTTGAATATTTGATTCACTTAGCACTTCCCTGTCTTTCTCTTTACATGGTGCAATGCTGAAAATGACAGTGAACACTAGAAAATATGATTTACCTAGTCCTGATTTCAAATAAATCAGTCAGCTTGTGGCTACTTCACATCTAATTCTCTGTGGTAAAGGAGTTTTGGTTTTTTTTTTTTTTTCAATATAATGAAATACTAGCCACAGCTGAGTATAGAATAAGCATATAGACATATGAATGAGAACCAATGTACTCCCTTTGCTATCTTTCAATTCACAGTAGTGCATCTGATTTATTTTCTTGTTTTCCTTCATTTAATAAATGCTTTGTCAAAACACTTTAGTAGACCATCAAAAATATTTATAGATTTCTGAGTGCTAACAACATTACTGCAATTATCAGAGGCGTGATGTACAGCATTTAAATATATTTTTATTCAATAATTTATTATTTAAATAGCATAGTTGAAAGGCCTGATCAAATAACTGTACATCAGCCTCAAGGGAAGCAGAGAAACTATTCCATTGTGTCGGAGAGTTAATTTGTCTTTATCTGGCATCCTGCTTGTCACATAAAACTGTATGGCCAGAGCTCTGTAACATAATGCTTATTAATAAATAAAGCACATTTCAATACCACTGGTACAGTACAAGTTAATTATTATGCTGCCAAATAAATTATGCTGTTTATATTCCAGGAGTCAACATTTTATATGAACTGAGTTTTAAGCATCTAACTTGAAGTAAAGAGACAGTTTACAGTTATTATTAGTATAAACACAGCACATGAGTTCAGTCCCAAAACATAGAGCAAAATGAGAAGTATGCATCCAAAAGCTTCATATTGTGCATCACCCCCTGCTTCTTCTCTCAACCTTGTGCCTTCAGGCACAAGCTATTGGATCACCTGTTCTAACATCAATATCTCTAACATGTGTGCAAGTTACTCATTGTGATTGTCCATACAGGCAGTGGAGAAAAGCCAGTGTGTAAACAGTGAGTCTCTTCAGCCTAAGAGACTTCATGCTCATTTTTCTACACTAAGTGAAAAGGCAGTTCTGAGTACCCTGATGTTACCTTTGAAGAAATCTCACCCAAAATATTTCAAAGTGTGACACATCCAGGTAATTCATAAAATCCAAGCAAATATTCCTGAAAATCTTTGTATCTGATTCACATTGTCATCTCAAGGAGTTGTGATTACAGAATCACAGAACTGTTGAGGACGGAAAAGGTTGCTGACCTCATCTGACACCATGACATTGTCTAGACGATGGCACTAAATGCCACATCTAGTGTGTCCTTAAACACCTTTAGGAATGGGGCTTCCACCACTACCCTGGGCAGTCCATTTCAGTGTTTGATTACCCTTCCCATGAGGAAGAGCTTCCTAACATCCAACCTAAGCCTCCCCTGAAAGTTTCTTCTCTTGGCGCTGATTGCCTGGAAGAAGAGACTGGCCCCACCTGACAACCCTGCCTTCAGGAAGTTGTAAAGAGGGAGAAGGTCCCCCTGAGGCTCCTCTTCTCAAGTCTAAATGATCCCACCTTCTACAAAATCTTCTCATAAGTTCTCTGCGTTCTTCTATTTCAGAAGAACAAGGTGACACAGTTTTACGCAGTTTGAACTTTCCACTCTAAAAATGGAAAACACCTAACAAGTAATCATCATATTAGAGGTAAATAATTTCTGTGTTAATTTGAGTTTAGTTTGTCCTAGAAAGGTAAATTTATTGGTTGCTTTTTCTTGAGGATTTTCCTCTCAAAAAAAAAGAAATTAAGTTTAGAGTTTCATTTGAGTATTGATTCCTTCCGTAGGCATATGAGTTGGAACCTTATTGATGAGAGTGATGGTAAAGTAGAAACTTGCAGAGGAGAGTTTACAAGGGTAATGTATCTGTATGATAATGGTGTGTAACTGCAGAACCCTAAAGGTTAGTGTGTGCAATATTCTTCTTAGATCTGATTGCCCATCCTCCATGAGTCCACCTGTCTACGTTCATGCTCTGTGCATTCAGAAGAGTGCAAAATGTAATCATAGAATCATTAGGGATTGGAAGGGACCTCAAAAGATCATCCAGTCTAACCCCCCTGCCACAGCAGGATCACCTAGACCAAGTTGCACAGGAACACATCCATGCAGGTCTTGAATGTCTCCAGAGAAGGAGACTCCACAACCTGCCCTGGGCAGCCTGTTCCAATGCTCCGGTACCCTCACTGGGAAGAAGGTCCTGCTGATATTGATATGGAACCTCCTCTGTTCCAGCTTTTACCCATTGCCCCTTGTCCTATCACCAGATGACTTTGAGAAGAGCCTGGCTCCGTCCTCCTGACACCCATCCCTCACATATTTGAATTAAAGAGGTTGCCCCTCAGCCTCCTCTTCTCCAAGCTCAAGAGGCCTTACTCCCTCAGCCTTTCCTAATAAGGGAGGTGTTCCACTTTCTTCATCATCTTCATTGCTCTATGGTGGAGACCATCCAGCAGCACTCTGTTCTTGGCCTGAGGGGCCCTGAACTGGACACAGTACTCCAGATGCAGTCTCACTAGTGCAGAATAGAGGGGGAGAAGAACCTCTCTCAATTTGCTATCCACCGCCTTTCTGATGCACACCAGGATGCTGTTTGCCCCCTTGGCCACAAAAGCACATTGCTGGCTCATAGCCATCCTGCTACTCTACAATCCAAAGTGCAAAAGTGTTCTTAATGACATATAGTGTTTCTAATTTTCCGTGGTCTCATCTCCTTATGTAGATATGACAGGACTTTTAAAGAAGAAGGACTTGATGGTTCCCAATGGACATATTTTTTTTTCATAATTTTTCATCCTCTTCATTGGCTGCTAAAGCAAAAAATGTTCATCAAAAAACACTTTTGGGAACTGACATTAAAAAAAAGCCCTCAGTCTCTTCTCCTTTTCCAGGTATTAATAATTAACAGTTAAAGTTGATAACTTTATTTCCAAATCTCAAAGCCTCTCCAGCTAACAACATCAAGTTGTAATGGGATCTCAATTTCACTGCAATTTTATTTCAGGAAGTGACTGCTTTCTGCGTGAACTTTACGTTATTTTCCTAAAGAAGCAAGGGCCTTTCATAAAAAAATCTTTTTATATAGGGGATGAAAATATCAACCATATGTTTGTTTGTTTGTTTTAATTCACCTTCATAGTACAAAACTGCAGATGTTAAAATTTTTTTAAAGACAACTGTATAAGTTGTTGAAGGCTAAGAAAAATAACAAACAACTTGCATGTAGATTAGGCAGATTTAACAAATATAAGAAATTAGACTCTCTGGAAGAAGGCTCCCATTTCAGGAACTTGAGCAATTTATTTAATTCATGCAACATACTGGGCATCGTTGATTTTACCTCTGATTAATATAAGCAAATTATTATTTTCAAATAACAAAAAAAATAATTGAACTAATTTGGAAATAAGGGAAATATTTTATTAATTATTTTTAGAAAGAATACATTCTCTTAAGGAATTTTATTTATTGGTTGTATAGCGAAAATAATTAGAAAAGCTAAGTTTTAATTGTTGTAAATTTTCTCCTTTGATCTATTTACAGTAATATAAACCTCTGTTATTTTGAAACTTTTTAAAGCTGCTCTCACCAGTTGTCTGGTTTTTTAAATGCAGATGGGACTAGACTTCATCTACCACTGGTAAGAGACCATATAAATTTGATTCAATATTCTCAATTTTTCTCAATTAAATTTATCCATCAGTTATTAGGCTTGACTCTGTACATCCAATGTAGTTATAGGTGAGTCATTACCTTAAAAAAGTCTTATTTTCTTAATTCCTTTTGGGCTGCATTTGTTGAGCTCCTGAAAAGATATTGGCATAGGAACCAGTCAAATAAAGTGTTTAAGTCCATGCTTAACTCTAAGCACAGTTTTATCCAATTAAAATTCTGGGTGGGTGTGGCAGACTTCTAGCCTTCAGTCTTAATAGGGTTGGAACTCACACTTGCATCAGAATGCATTACACTTCTGATAACAAAATTATCAGTCCTGAAAGATAGGTGTTATACAAATTTCAAAGAAAAACAATTGTTTGACCTTAAACATTTGTTTTACTCCTGGAACAAAGCATTTTTCTGTAATATGAGGAAGTCCAGTCATGTATTTGGTAACTTCCAACATTGCTTTCAGCAGTTCTTTGACAATTGCAGTGAACCAAGTTTTCTTTGGTTTTGGAATAATAATCTATTATGGAACAGTACAGAGCTTTCATGTGTCTGTATTGCTGCCCACGTAAACACTTGGGAAGACCATCCAGAAGTTTCTCAGAAGTTTCTTTGCTTCTTAGTTATTTCATTGCATTTTATATTTTTTTCTTTCAGGGAAGATAGATGCTATTTTTAATTTTGCATTTTGTAATCAACTGAGAAATAATGATTAAGCTGATATTTTATGATCAGCAATAAAACTGCAGATAATATATTTATGTGACCTACCATGTCACCTTATGTGACTACATGCTAGATCAGCTGCCCTTTCCACACCATCTGAAATGAGACTGTCATGAAAAAGAGATTTAACTAACAAAGCAGTGGTCAAGAACTTCTCAGTTCTACTCTGCTCTGTTACTGCTATCAGTGTAAGCCCTTCCTGTAAAAAGCAAGATACATCATTTGTTCAGAAGGTTTTGGGTTATAACATTTTTTGTAACATACTCATGAGCAGACATGTCCATTTTAAATTTAAGTACTCTGAAGTACAGTACATGCAAAACATTAAATAAGAATCAAGCTGCCACCAGCACGGTTTTATGCATTTATGCTAAATTCCCAAGTATACACTACAACTGGGCATAAGTGTTTTTTCTCTAAGAATTATTGAAGCAGTCTTTTGGTCAATAAACAGTAAAGTATCTGTGTCAGCACACCGCTTTAATGAAATTTTGCCTGGTCAGCATCAGGTAGAATAACATACAGTAAATATGTTAGAGCTTTCTCTCTTTTTGTCCTTTTAAATAAGCTCACCTAATAAAACTAACACCAATACTGATAACTATTTAGGAGAATAAATATCATAGAAAGTGCTCACTTAAAAAGGTAAAACCTGATATAAACGTCAAAGAACTAATGAGAAGAACCTTCTTAGAAGGCTGTATCAGCACTGCAGTTCTGAGGAAATATTGCCTAATCCTGGAGTAGTAGCATTTTTGATTTCCTTTATCAAGGAAACGTCTTAGCCTCTTCTAAATATAATTTAAAGTGTTTTCTGAAGGTTCAATGCAGATTTAAGCTGAAGAATTTCAAGACCGCATAGACAGAAATAAAATGTGTTCTTTAATCCAAGTGGGCTTTTTCATCAGCCAAAGAAAAATGGTTGTGATTCAAAGAAATAAAATCCCTGATATATCCAAACTACTCCTACTGTTTTGTCACCATAAGTCAGAGAATTTACTGTATATCTGTACCTCTTTTTTATTTGAGATTATCTAACACTGATTAAGCAATTTCATTTATCCATTATGCATGAAATCTGGTGTTTATACATAAGCTTCATTAAATGGTTATAATGTTAAAATTTTACATTCCAACTTGGCATTTTTTTTCAGGCTTTCAAAAATCATATTATTTGAAAAGGACTGTGGATGCATAGAATAAAATTTAACTTTACCAAATAAAGAACAATTATCCAAACTTAAAAAGGAAATTGAATAAGAACATCTACCAACTAAGAAAAAATATATGGGTTAAATTAAGTATAGGCCAAAGATTTAGAGTCACTGTTTGAAACTGAAAGGAAGAGCAAATCCCACACAATGTTGCCAATCTATGAAGAGGCAATTAGATTTACTGCCTATAGTAGAAGAACCCTCATGCATACATATTCGGCCATATGAGTACTGGATACATAGTTTGAGCCTGAACGAATACTTCTGAATAAAGAAATGAACATAGCACAGTATTAATGCAGAAGTTAGATAAAGTAATGAATAGAAGGAATTTTTTTTCCCAAACAGTATCTATTTCATACTAGTCATGAATTTTAAAAACATGAATAATTAACTGTTTTTGATCACCAGGGAGAGAAAATTTTCTTCAATAAAAATTTCTTTTTAACAGATACTTTAACATCCACCTCCTTCTTGACCCTTCCAATCTTTGACCTTGTCAGTTTTAATAGTTTATTCAACTGTCATATTTTTGTCTCTCATTTTCTTTGCTGGAAACATGGCCATCTGTCTGAATCAACAATATTTTCATTCTTAAGGCATCTTCTCCCACAACATATGTCTTCAGTTTCCAGCGTGAATCAGAATACTTGAAAAACGTTTCCAATGATCACTCCAACAATCTGACTGAATGAGGATTGACACTTCGACTATTAAACTGTACATTCTAAAGAAAAAAATATATACCACTTGCTTTGTTGCAAAATTCAGAAAGGCTCATTAGGATAACAAAGCGTAAAATATCCTATATTTTTTATTGAATGATTCATGGAATAACAGGAAATGCAAATTTGTGGTACACTTGGGAATTTATTTTTGTCCTACTGTCTTTTAAAAAAGAATGAATCATAAATTGTTAGTTGTTTGTTTGGGTGTTTTTATATCTAAATGATCATGTGAATCAAACCAAAAAAGTTCTACTTGCATACCTCTGGATGCATGAAATGCTGTGAAAAAGGTCACAGGTGTGGAATTATCAAATTATATTGTTGTCTACTTTTTGGCACTGTAACTGTTGATTCTAAAGCAGTAATGATCTTTATTGCTTTCACTGATGGATTGACACTTTTCAGCAGAAATTATAAATTAGCAGAATTTATAAAAACTTACTGCCATTATAGATAAAGAACTTTAAAGGACTTGAAATTATGTGGGAGAGACTAGAAAGTTCAAATGTGAATGGAGAGTCATTAATGAGGTTTATTTCTGGGAGAATTTTTAGAGTGTTTTCAGATGGATGAAATTAGGAGCCTTTGGAGACTTCAGCATTCCTGAATATTCTACAGTGGCCTTTGCTCACAGATCTTTGAAGTATTGATTTCTGTATGATTCTGTGTGCCTCAGCTCCTCATACCCAGAGTTTTCAGTACAGGTTATTTTCCATTGGAATTAAACTGTAGTGTAAAACTGTCTTTTGACCACACTGATTTCTTCCTAAGAAAACACCTGCTTTTCAGTATGTTTCTTCAAACTGTTTTGTCCTTACAAACTATATGATTGATGTATTGTCAAATGTCTGTGAAAAGAAAAATTATGATTACATAATTTTGTGGCTCTTTAAGTATAGCTTCATCATATCTAGCCATCACATCGCGTCAGATTCAATGTGTGCACCTCAGTAGGCAGAAAGAATTAACATTACCCACTCTGAACCACTAAATTTCTGTGCGTGAGGTATTAATTGCTAATTTAAGACTAAAAATCTCTCCATTCAGATTGGGAAGGAAGAAGGCATTGCTCTAGTCAACTGATAATTTTTTTTTCTTTAAATCCTAACTCTGTTTTCCTGACAGTTTTTAAGCTGTTGTGATCTGCTCTGTTACTTGTGATCTTACTCTGTGTTTCTATAAAAATTACGTGGAGCCACTGATTAGCTTGTAAGAGAATGATTTGCCATCAGAAAATGTAAAACTCATTGAATGTGCAGGAAAATCTTTCATACATTTCCTGGGAAGGAGCCTATACCTTGAAAAATATTTCCATATTTAACACACTTGGGAAGACTTGAGTAGGTCTACAGAAAAACAAGAAATTTTCTTGTTGTTTGAGACAACAAACACAGTCGTGTTACTGACTCATCCTTCCTTTCATGAGACACTGCAGTAATCTGACCCACCTATCACACTCCGACTCATTTTATCTCAAAGCTCTAATTTTCTTACATTGCTGGAAGCCTTGTACAATGCCCTGAGCAATGCAGCAGCATAGCATTGAGTAAGAGCTGAAGGTAAATGACAGTATTTCTGCATACACACACAAAAGCTTTTGATAAATGGAAATTGGAAAAAGAGAAAAAATTCACCCACACAAAAGAAGTTAGCTTGCTGTAAAGCAAAACATGACAGAATATACTTTTATTTCTATTTGACAGGGGTAAACTGGCCTTTGATTTCTGTAGTTGGGACACAGAATATCTGCAAACGATATCTGCAAAAGCTCGTCTCCATGACCAGTGTAATAAGTATTTT
Organism: Upupa epops; assembly: GCA_013397515.1. Lineage (NCBI taxonomy): Eukaryota > Metazoa > Chordata > Aves > Bucerotiformes > Upupidae > Upupa > Upupa epops. The sequence continues at coordinate 73,911 of VZRI01004038.1, read as the reverse complement.
CTATAGTGTCACCATCTTTAAATCTGAATCATGTCCACTGTAAGTTTATATTAATTTTGCCACAAGTATGAAGCAAGGATATATCATTTCAAAGGGCATTTTAGAAGCTCAACAGCAGTTTATGCAGGAGAAAATCTTTATTTCTTGTGTCACTATTTACTCAATTTGTGACTATCACCAAGTTCTATTATGTTAGTTCTCGTATTTTAAGACAGATACTAAAAGGGGAAATAAAAGTACCTCAAGTTATGGTAAAATACTTTATTTCATGGTGACAATAACAACCCAGATGAGACATATATAGAGTGAAATTTGCATTCCAGTCAACGTTCATGTGTATAATCAAGTACTGCATGCAGTTAAATAAGCCTGTTTTCTTCTTATAATGAATATCTACATCCATCCTAACAGTTAATGAGGAATAAATGATTTATCCATGAATGGCAGTATATAAATAGCTCTGCAACAAAACCAGAATATTAGCATGTGCAGTTAAAATAGATCTTAAATGATAATGAACTTAGTCAGACTACTTATTGTTTTAATAGCCTTTAGTAACTTTACTGCTTCTGGGTGGAATTGGAGCTCAGGTGGTTCAAGGACCCTCATATATTTGTAGATAATTTAAAGAAATAATCCTTTAAAATTATATATTAGAACTGAATGGAAGAAGGCTTTTATGAAACACAAGGGCTGACATGAAAGATCAGACCACGGATCTCTCTCTCAGCCTTTTATTCCCACAGAAAAGTAGGCCTCATCACACCAGTACAAGTAGCAAGAGTTGTCCCCAAAGCTGATTGTGCTCCCTTCTCAATCATCCGCTGAGGCTAAGCCTGTGCCCTGAAGCACAGGAGCTTGTGGAGGTTTTTTAGAAGTATTTTTCAGTAGAATGGAAAGATTTCATTTGCATAGGAACATCACATTAATTTCTGAGTATTTCCAAGCTCTTGGTCTCAGTGATAAAACATTCAACCCATGAAATTCCAATGACTGCAGAAATCTGGCTTACTGAAGCATTCACAGCAGTGAGTAGATGAAATGAGTGCTTATCTACATGGACTAGCGAAGTCTGGACACAGAATAAATTGTATACTCTCATTTAATTCTTTCTAACTTTAAGCAACTTCTCAGCTATTAATTATATCTAGGAAGCTATTCCCAGAACTTGCTTTATTCAGGAAAATTAAATATCTTGAGTACCTTTAAGTAAAGTAGTTGAGCATTAAGTAAGTTTTGATTTCATCACCTGATGCCACAAAGTTCTCATAGAACTTTGACTGTGTTTCATATTCTGCAGGACACAATTCTAGGCACATTTATGTTCAGACTCACACAGAGCACAGGAGAGGAACATGAGGAAAATAGTTTAAGAGGAAGAATCATTATTATAGATATTTCTAACAGATTTTTCCTTTTCCTGTAGGTATATGGAAATGCATATTAAAACTTGTTTCTAAGGTTCCACTCTGATGCTGTAATTAAAATTTTACAAAACACCATAAGACAAGAAAAACATTAATATTCACAATAAATTTTAGTAAGTGCACAGGTCAACAAGTCTAAGTACAGATTGTTACATAACAAAACTCACTTTGTAATCTCAGAATGCTCTATTATGTATCGACATAACTAAGATGCATGATGGAGCATTACACTGGACTTAAGAGAACCAGTGTCTGGATTTCAGATAATTAGTGTTGTCCAATGTAACCAGTTGGCATGACAGATTTTCAGACTGTTTCAGAACACAGATTTTGTTCTACATTTCCTGATTCAGAGAAACTCTCAACCAAAAGTGAGCACAGAAAACATTTAGAAAGATATTGTTTCCCTGTATGTATTCTTTCATACATTAATTTAATCTGAAATTCAAACTTCTTAATAGTGTGCTGGTTTATGAAAGGAATGCTACAGATATAACCAGACAAATCACAGAGACTGATCTGAAGTCTAAAAAAAAAAAATATATATATACAATAAAATATACAAGCAATAGATGTATGATATACAGATTGTACATTAACTGCTAGGTTTTGAGCAGCACTGTGTTCAGTCTGGTTTCTGTTACAGACAAAAAACCTCTCTGTTATTAGTTTTCTATGATCGCTTTAAAGATGCCACCTTTCTGTGACACACTGGCTGTTAGTTTGGCAAACACAGTCTAATTTTTGCACATTTTTCTTTCACATTTTCTCAATAAATGAGATAAAACAAACTGCTATTTTTATTTCCAAATACTGGATGGCCTAAATATCATTAACTAATCAGTAAGATGAATCCGAAGGCATCTAGACACCAGTTGTCAAGATAATTGAGTGGCTTCTCTATCACCCAAATTCTCCTTATATGTTTAAAGAAAACTTTACACCTGAGCTGTAAACCTAGCAATTTAGAGTAGTGTAAGTGAAATCTTAATAGTCTAATCAAAGACGTATTTTAAGTTTGAACTTATTTTCACAAAAATGGAAAATTAAGTAAAAAAGAAAATATATGCATTCATTTCTGCCTTTCTGCATATTAAAGGCTATATCATGCATGTATACATTATTAATATGACACATTATTTATAAAAACAAGCAGTTTTAAAAAGCAGTTAAAACCTTTAGTTTCTTTAAAAACAGTTTGAAATAATACACTACTGCACTGAAGGCTTTACTTCAAGAGACTTAAGAACATATATGTTGCTCCAGGATGCTCAAGAGACCAATTATTTTCTGGGGAGCACCAGCAACACTTCATGTTTGAATTAAAGAGATAATGGGCAAACAACTTGAATTTATGCAATCAAAGATGAAAGAAGTTCTGATTATTCAGCAGAAACACTCAATTTGGTAGTAATTTCCTTGGTTATATCACTATTGCAATGTATTGAAATATCAAGGACTGAAGCAGTTGTTGTAAAAGAAAATAGGAATCCAAATATATTTTGTGAAGTAATTATATGTTCCCAAAATCTGAGGGTTTTCTGAGAGTAATGCTTATGTTGTTCAGAAAGTATTCTGCACACAATAAAATTTCACCTTATATAAAACAACTCTCCATAAATATGAACAGAGTAAGAATTTCTCTGTTCAAAGAAGAAATTTAATTGATTTACAGATATCATATGGGAACAAGTAGAATAGGGAAACCAGGAGAGTTTAAATCCCGATTTTCTGCCAAAAATAATTATGAAAACAAAAAAATATTTGAAACTACAAAGCCAAAGTTTATTCAGTTGCAGTCACCACACACTGAATTCTTAAAATGCTGTGTCATTTTTTAATTAAAAACATGACAAAATTACTTAAATCACAGCAAAAAAAAGGACTATCCTTTGACTTTTGAAAAAAATCAGAGAATTTTCAAGGTAAAACAAGCAGTGGAAGCACTGCTGAACGAAGGGTAGGCAGCTTAACTGATGTATGATTCCCATTACTGTAGGAAGTATTGCTCATGCGGTTAATAAATCAGGTTCAAATTGTAGAATGTATTGCTTTGATGCTAGGAGTAAACAAACAAAAAGTGTTTGATATCAATGTTCTCCAAATTTTCCACATCATAAATTACCTGTACATCTAGTGTTTATTAGTCTGAAAGGGTTTATTACCATGCTACTGAAGAAAAATGTCATAAGCAGCAAGTGCAGCAGTGCTTCGGCTGTCACCTGAAAGCAGTTTTCAAAGGAACTGTTTAAGGGTATGACAGAAAAATATGTGCTTTTATGTTCATTTAAATTATATATATTATGCAGAGTTGTATTAGTTATATACTGTCTAGAAGTTATAATTGTTAGTTATGAAGATGCTGAGGCCATTTGTTAGTTTTAGATAAACTGTGCCACTGGAGTTTTTTGATGCTGAAACATGGTGAAAATATACTTAGTACAGCAGTAGCTTTGTTCAATTTTGTCTTTGCTATGTAAGATTTAAAAAATGTATTTTATGTTATTATTTGCAATAACACTAGGGAATCTATTTTTCTTGCTTAAGCAAAGAGATTGATCTCTGTTTGAATTATTTTTATGATTAAATAAAATGTCAAGTTTCATTTTGGTTGTCTGTTACTTTCCATCGGTTATTCTATTCTACCTTAACCTAAAAAGGTTTCCTTGGTGCCCCGTCTTTCATAGCTTTTTCAAAGAGAGCACATTAAAAGTGCGAAAGCATTCAGTGAGCCACGTGAAGTTAAATGCACTTTTCATCTTGATTGCATATTTATTTTATGTAGTACATCACTTGACTTGCAGTGAGTTGAAAATGTGAGTGTTGCTTTTCATAGCAAGGCACACTTTGAAAATATTATCTGGTGGCCAGGTCTGTTGTACTGTGATTGAAGCCATCCTCAGCATCTTAAAATTTAAATGTTTCTGCTGTGAGCAGCTTCTGCAGCTGTGCCGTGCAAATAGAGTGTGATGGGTTTGGCATCAGCACTGCCAATCATGCCTTCTGTGGCAAACCAGAACAGAGTATTCATTTGTGTAGGATTCACTGATAGAGAGCACCCATTTTCTAAATATTTCCATGGTTAGACACTATGATGCAGACTGTCAAATGCTATCTCACTTGTATGAAACTTTGAAATCATAAACATCTTTTATGAGCAGGAATCTTGGTGAATTTGTGTATAATTGTTCGTAGAAGGACAGTCAGATACGTGTTTTAAAGGCAGATGGATGATAACATGCTGGTCAAGTCATCTCTACGATATTCATAACGACAAAGCTACCAATGCATCACATAAAATTTACTGAATTATACTATGTAATTTTGAGTCTTTCATAACAGAGGAAATCTCCTCCCATAGAGGAAATTGACTTTACAAAGGAGAAGGAAATGTGAGGGATAAAATATAGGATAGAAGCAGAATAAAACTTAAGCATGTTTTGGTTTTTAATGGAAAGTGTGGAATCTGTATTCCTAAGAATAGATTTTATATAGGACTTAATTGAATTAGTAACTTAAACTAATCATTACCAGTGAAGCTTTGTAGTGAGTGAACTGCTTTCAGAAAATGGATGCACATGTATCTAAAAAATATTTCCATATTAGTAATTATTGAACTACTTGACAAATGGTAAAAGCTATCTGCAATAAAGTACCAGATTGCCGATGACATTTCCAAGAAGCAATTTGCAGTGTGACCCAAATCAGGACTCCAGCACAATCTTACAAGCTTCACATACCTTTCACTATCTCCCAAAAAACCAGAGCAAAAGAAAGTGATTCCAGAAATCGTTCTGATTCTGGTAAACTAGAAAACTTGTTGCAGTGAACATTACATGATCTGTTCGTTTTCCTCTGGGGGAACCAGAGCTTGACCATTCACCGAGGTGCACATCAATGTGATGAACAGCAAAATGATGTTTATTATCACTTGGCGTACACTTACGTACCCTTGCCCTTCATGTACGCCCCCTTTTTCCCACAGACTTAGCAGAATAGAGAACCTATCGCGTCACATTCCGCAAGCCCTCATGCGCATAATACAACAAAAACTATAAAATCTCATATTTAACCAGGCATTTTTGAGGCTACTACTTCGGAAACATGTTTTTTCAAGAGACATCTAATTTCAAGTTAAGTAAGAGTTACTTCCAAGTAGCTGTACCCTTATGTAAAAATATGGGTACCTACAACCATGAAACTGATTTCAAGTCCAGTGTTTGAAACCCAAGACCTTACAACATTTGGGACTGAGCAACTGTTAAATCTGCAAGATCAGTTTGCTTTATTCTTTAATGTGTGCAAATGTAGCCTTGAATTCTCTCTTCAAAATGAAAATGACAATATTTCATTTGGAGTTAAGTAGATTTTCTTCTTTTCACAACAGTTTGGCACTGATAGAACTATCAAAAACATTTCAATACACACTTCGTTTTTTTATTTACACTAATGCTTCATTTCAAAACTTGTTAAGGCAAGTCTATATTTATAAAACCATATCATATATATAAGTCTAGAAACTATGCTCAAGGAGAATGTTTTAGTCTATTTCTAAATTAGAAAAAATGTTATATCAACCTGTGGTGAGACTTGAAGTCAGTCAGAGCAGCTGGGTAATCTAACACTGCTCTTTTGCTTAAAGTGAGCGTAACAGCTGCACACAAAAAGCTCACAGACTCCAGTATGGGCTTTAATAAAAGAATCAAAACTGGAGATATTTCCAGTGGAGCAGTCCTGCTAAGGTGGGTAATAAAAATGAAGTTACAAGGTTTTTTAAAGAAATTTCCCTGCTCCCTTCTGCTCTTGAGGAATTGGCTTTCTCCTCCAGCCCAGCTTTCAGTCTGGAGCTTAGAAATTGGTGCCTATGACAAGTATCTTTCTTGCTACTACCTTTGATTCCTGCCAACATGTCTGCTTCTTGCTTGTTGTCAGAGGGATCAAAGGAATTTTTACTGCTTGTTTGGGTTTCTTACTTTCTTAGTCTTTCCCATGCTGTCTATCCAACAGCAGCCTTGCTCAACTGAGTGTTGTGTTTCTTTCTGAGAAGGAATAATGCATTCCTGACAGTAACCACTGCACAGCATCAAGGCATTCAGGCCATCCAGCCCCAGACTACTAGCAGGAAATAGCACAAAATACTCACTCACAGATGCTTTAAATCGTATTTCATTGTTATATACGTGTGTGTGTGTGTGTGCATACACAATGCAAATACAGATTACAATGGATTTTATTTTTCAGAATTCTTTTCAAAATCAAACCTGATGAATTCTGTACTACAAAATTAAAAAAAAAAAAGAGATGGTTAAAGTACTCATAGATGTTCAAATCTGTTATCTCACAGATCTTCTATGAAAGAATAATCTGAGCATATAGTGAAGTTTCATTCAGTAACCTGCTGTTTAGTATATTATCCTTTTTCCCTTCCTCTGACAGACCATGGTGTTTAGCACTGATATGAAATGACTCGTTTCATTGTATGGACAAATGTATACAAGTATTCTGCTCAGTTACTAGTGAGCAAAATGGTTAAATACCAACACCAGTTTTCATCAGTCATCATAGACATTATAAACACGTAACATATGTTACTATTATACGCAAATATCACCTCTAGATTTCTGTTGGCTGCATAATAAAAAAAGCCCAAACCACAAAACAGATCTCAGCACTAAAGTCAGGTTTATGGCAAAAGGTAATAGCTTTATGTAAGTACATCAATAATAACTAGTGAAACATCTAAGACACAAAAATTACCATTAGAATGGCTGTGATAGAGGTTTAAGATTTGTTTGTGTTGTTTGGCCAGAAATTACAGCTTTTTCTGATAAAAAAAATGGATGACAAATTGACCTGGATGATTGCATTCAGTGCTACAGATGATCCGCAAACTGGCCAATTATGCAAATATGTAATCATTTGGGATTGAAAGTCATGTCTAAATAGAGCATTTCAGTGAAGCTTGGAAAATGCATCTAATTCATCTAAAGGGTATTTTGGAGGATGTTTCTCTTATGACCACATGCTGCAGAATAATTCTTTCTGCTTTCACAGGGGAAATGTTTAGCTCTCAGAGCTGCGGGGAAAATTTGCAAATATTTCACATTTTACCATTTTGGCTATAAAATTCAAGAATTGCTAAAAATATAAAATGAAGTCTAAGGTAGGAGTGTATAATGAAGTTACCCATACTTTTGGAGATGTCAATCATTCCTTCTAGAGATATAGGATGTCAATGTTGCTCAACTGTGCTGTTTAACTACTAAAGAGGAACGTAAGTGGTAATTTCATATATGACATTTGTATGGGCAAGGGTAGTTAAAGTGCATCCGGCCACCAATTCATAGGAATTCTTTAATGCTTGCTTGAATCAGATTTAGAGATGACAACAGATACTTGACTGCTAACATGTTGCAGACAATTCCTTTCTTTTCATAAAAAAAAAATCTGGAAAAAGAAGATGCTATTTTCAAAATTGTTTATAGAAACAATGTAAGAAATAAAGAAACAAACCACTGATAATAATTCATACTGCTTATTAGGTACAGTAGATCATGTTTTAAAGTTCCATCTTCTAACTGTTTTTTTACCTTTTAATCATTTAAGTATAGTCAAATGACCCAATAATGTGGTGAAATATGATGGAATTGCATTATATAAATACTAAGCCCAAAACTAATTTAATCAGTATTGTAGTTATTATTTAGTCATTATTGCAGTCTTTCTTCTGTACATAGTGTTTTACTAAACCTTGACTACTTGATAATGTTTTTGTGGCTGAAACAGATGGGAAGGATGAATGGTAACATCAGTCTAAACAAAACAAGCAAAAAACCGGAAACGCTTATCTTTGTCCAGTCAGGAGTAAAGAAACTGGGTTCAAAATGTAAAGCTGAGCTTACACCAGAAAATTCATGCTGTGAACAAGTGTGTCCAATTTCATGTTTTCCTTTAAAAAACTCACTGAATCTGTTTCTGTGAATGCTGTCTCATTATATTGTGTTTCCCCACCAATGATCTCAAGAGACTTTAAATAAAAGATGCTTTACGGAAATAAATTTACTTGACTTTCATATGTAGAAGTAGGAGAAAATCCATCTTTCAACTGTCTTGGACTGATTACATTATTATCACAGTAACTTTTCTATATTCTGATGCCCTCCCATTGTAAGCTGTAAAGAAAAAACTGGAAAATATTGTTAAATTATATTAAAAGTCCATATTTCTTCTGTGACATTTCTGTTACAGAAGCTGTTTTTTAATCCAGATTTATTTTTTTTTATTTTTGCACAATGTATGTAATTAATATGCACCTGTGCAAAGCAATTAATAACTAATATTAGTGAAATCTAATAGGATTGACCAAATGTTAATCAAACTTACCTGAAATTGTATTGACTCTTTACAATTTTGCAATCTTAACAGCTTTATTTCAAGCAATACTGTAAACTTTCTATCTTTGTCTTTCATGGTTCTACTATGTTTGTTATCATCTATATTTCTGGGAGGAAGGGGATTGCCTTGTTTCTTAAAAGGATCAAGAACTGCCTAGGGCTAACATTTTTCAGCTATACTTTCTGAATCAGGACCTTCTAATTAATCCTTAGATAGTGACCTGAACTTTGATCACTATTGTCTAAAAACTCACAAATTATGCTAATAAAATCTAAGAAATATTAAAGTTATCCTCATGGCCCCTGGAATCAATGAAAGATAATGCTTGACAGTTGTCCTGGGTTATAGAAGCAAGAAGTTTGTATTCTATTTACATCTGTTATTGGGAAGCTGTATGGTTTTATTTTGGTAACTTCAGGAGGGTGGGGGAGTGAATGCCTCGGTACCGGCTTGATTGTTAAAACCAGGCGAGGTTAAATATCGTTAAGTACCCCCCTGATGACCCCATCTCCTCCCATTGTGAAAAATTTACCTGGTATCGGGAAGCAGGGAGGGAAGNCAATGAAAGATAATGCTTGACAGTCTACAGAAATTCATTTGTATGAATGAAAAAGAGTTCAGCAGTCTGCCTGAGTGACTCCTGACAGACAATGCTGTCAAAAGCCCATGAGAAAATATTTATTTCTGTGATCTCTGTGATGTTAATATTATGGAGAGAAAAGAACAGTTATGAGTGATATCTGTCTATTAAAAACTTATTAGAGAAAGGTTAAGGTGAACAAAAGTGAAATACTTAAATTTGTCAATTCAGTGTCACAAATGAAAGTGTGCCAGTTTCTTTAGATATTTGGATCTGCCATCACAGCATTGATGAAATATGCTTAGGCTAGTGATAATTTCAGTTATTCCCTGCTTCATGATAATTGCCCCTGTTTTTTTTTTTTTTTAAAGCATTACAGAATCATTGAGGCTGGAAAAGACCTCTTGTCCTGACACTGGTTGCCTGGGAGAAGAGCCTGACCCCTACTGTCTACAGTCTCCCTTTAGGGAATTGTAGAGGGAAAAGGTCCCCACTGAGTCTCCTCTTCGCCAGGGTAAACATTCCCATCTCTCTCAGCCTCTCATCATCAGACTTTCCCTTCAATCTCTTCACCAGCACTTATTGCTCCTCTGGACCCCCTCCAGACCCTCAATCTCTTTCTTAAAGCAAGGGGCCCAGAACAGCACACAGTACTCAGAGGAATTTAGCTTTGTAACACCCCTTACAGTCAAAAGAAACAGCTTCAGTTTAAAAAAAAAATATTACCATATGGCATCTTTTGTAATTCTATGTATCAGAATTAAGAAAAGGTCATTAGTGAACTAATGAGCTTATATGTGAAATACATCTTGTCTGCTATAATCATATATTATAACGTACAACTGAAATTCTTGCTTTAGTGTGGGTACAGGTTGTGGCTCAAAAGATAAAAAGTTTACCTTGGGCAACCATATTTAATGCCATTGAGAAATTACTTCTAGAAGAGCAGGTCCTGAGACTTCTTAGCTAGTGTTTAAGTGCCAAATGATGCAGGAAGATAAGTATCCATTTGCGTAACTCCAGGCACTTATGGTCTCCATATGGAGTCTCATCACTCTGGGTTCCATCACTTCTTGTAAGATAAAAAACTCAGGTCAGGTCTCTGCATCTTCAGAATCTAGAAGCTGCTATCTTTTTCCATTTATTCAATAACCTGACTACTTCAAAATGAGTTGCACCATTAAAGTGGAATTAATCAGGACATGCTTAAATGTGATGTTTAAATGCAAGTGAAAAGACAATCTTCCTAACTTGGGTACAGCCACCTTCTGCTAGCCATTGGTACGTACTGATAACCACAGTAAAACTAATGAGCTTCGAGTGCAAGACGTGGTCACTGCAATTGAACTCTACAGTTTAAAAATCACAAGAGGTATAAAATTAAAACACAAGCTTGGCTATCCTTAAAATAATCACTTTCAGGAAGTTTTTAGAGCAATGTGTTTTTAACAAAAGTGTAGTACCTTACGTTTTCCCTTGTTGATCTTCTCTGTCCAGCCTAATTTCTCCAGGGTGATTTAACTCCTCCATGACAGTTTTTCCAAATAGTATTACTTCATATATCTTTACCTTTGAAATAAAAAAAGATAGAACATGAAAGGAATGAACTTCGAGGTAATTTGATTTCCATTCCAGAAGTTCATAATGTGACTATAAGTGAATAGCATAGCTTCACATTGATTACATTTTTGTCACTTCAAGTTATGTTATTCTGGTTTTATGTAACATGATGTGATCAAAACGAGCACAAATTAATTGGACATCTACATTTACCTTCTTTAATCTAATGGAGTTATTCTAATGTTAAGAGTATAGCTGCAGAAAGCTGGAAACTAAAGCCACTTGATGGATTGCTTTTATAACACTGAATACCTATTTTAAAGTTTTAAAAACTGAGTTTCAAATACTATTTTATAAAGTCAAAGCTGCTACTTCTTCATGGCTGTGCATATCTTCTCAAGAAAAGTAATGAGAAAGTGGATTAATTGCATTCACTGTCATAAATTTTGAAATCAGAAGAGGATTAACAGTAACAATTTCCACTCTGAACATTTTATAGTTGAAAGAAATAAAGGCAGCATTAGCAGGCTGAAATAAAGGCATTTGGTTCTTCTACAATTACTACTCTAAAATTAGAACTACATGTTCATTCTTCCAAGAAGTGTTCACATTAAAACACGTAATAAACCACGGATATACAATGGGGAGTTCAATACTATAAAAATAATTTCATTTCTGGTAGTCCACTCAAATGAAGACTAATCAATACTAATCATGTCTGTGTGATTTCTGTTTCATTCAGCAGTACGAAAGTGTCCATGGTATCATTCTTCTTTGATGTGTTGGACAAAGAAAGGAGTGAATGGTCCATTGCTATTGCTTTCTCTGAGCAGAGGATGTTAGATTTTAACTAACAGAGCAAGAAATTACACTGCTTTTCCATGCACTTCTCATAATCAAGGATTCTTGTTTACTGCAGTGCAAATCAACCCCACTCTTTGACTGAAGGTAAATATGATACAGGCTTGTGGCTTTTCAATTGTTATTTTTTTTCTTGAAAAGTTCATGTCCAGCCATGAACAGACACACACCTACAAGTGAGTGACTGATTTTCTCTGGACTTTTAAAGCATCGTAAGCATGTCAGTAAGATATTTCACTATGTGTTCACTGAAAGCAAATCGAAGGATGGCATTTACACAGTATCTACATACATCACAGCATTCCTGAGTTGGTGAGCAGAATGCCTAAGTGCAACATGAACTGTGAAACAGGCAATTTCATTGGGAAAAGCAATGGAGACCCAACACAAAGAGGCTGCTGCTTTTACAAATGAACAAGAATGAGGATGGCTGGTTTAGAAATAGGTTGCAGGGGTGCAGTAACTATCTTGACATTCAGGTATCTGTGGTTTCCATATCTTTACTGGAGTCAACATCAAAAATCCAAGTATTGAACTTAAGTATTTTCTGTTTTCTTTCTATAGCACTCACCTGTAATTCTGACAAAGTAAACTGCATGCAGAAACAAGTAATTACCAATTGTACTACAGTTCAGTTTATATATGGGAAATACAGACCTGAAACTAAAGCACTCTAATCAAAACATTACATTCTGAGAAGACAACCAGCTAGTTTCATTAGTTACTGTGCAAACCATTTACCTAAGACACCATCTGTAAATAAAGACAATTGGAAAATTATTGTTGATTCTGAACAGCCAGAACAGTTTTCTTCACTATGTAGTCCCAATGTGGCTCTGCAGACTCACCACAGTAACAGAGCAGTATGAGTATGTAAATACTCCACATAAGCTTTAAGCTTATGGCTTTAAGCTTAAGGTATGGCATACTCTGAAACTGAGCATTAAGCTTTCCACTTTTGCTAACATTAATCTAAAATACTTCATGTACTGCAGCTTGAAAGATGTTCAATTAAAACTCATTCTACCTGGTATAAATGACTATTAATATGTTGTGAAAGGAAACCTGGAAATATCTGCTAACTTGTTATATGTGCACTGCCCTTACTGTCACCTCACCTCCCAGACAGTATTTTCAGAAAACTGTCTGTAGTTATTGAAAATTCTGTCATGAGCTGAGTTCAGAAACAAAGAATAGCTGACTACATGCATAATTGTGTGAGAACTTAGTACTTTAGGCTGCTGAATAATAACTGCTGGCAATAGCTGTTTTCTTTTTAGCAATTATTGTTATTTTCAGGATGGAAAAGTTCGCTTACACACGTGCCAGCACAAACACACACACACACACACACACGCTTTTAGATTAATATTCCTTGTTATCATGCATTAATTGTATTGAAGTATACGAAGAACTATGGGGTGCAAAAGTGCCTCTCAGATCTCAAATTGGATAAAAATTTTCATATAATTTTTTATTAGAAAAATACCCAACAATATATGTAACGATGTAGTCATTCTCTCTCTTTTTTTCAAGAATACTCATTAGTTTGAACTGCCTTGATGATTTATCCAAACATAAATTCTATCATTCTTGGAGAAGAAGGAATACATGTAACTACATAATTATTATATATATTATAATAGACAAATCACAAAAGAAGTAATTGCTGTCTAGGGGGTGGTTATGGAGTCTTCTTCTCTGGAGACATTCAAGATCCGCCTGGATGGGTTCCTATGCAACTTAGTCTAGGTGATCCTGCTGTGGCAGGAGGGTTGGACTGGATCATCTTTCAAGGTCACATGTGATCCCTAATGATTCTATGATTCTATGATTTGATTACTAAAAAGTCAAATGAATCATATGGAAAGCTTAGCTTTTATAATGGCAGACTTGGGGCAAATTTCAAAACACTAATTTTGAAAAACTTTTGTAAATACAGACAAACATAGGTGTTGCTATATTTTATTAGAGTCAATATTATTCTAAAGCCCCTGAATTTCCAAATAACAAAGTTCCTTGAATGCATATATGATACATGCATAGAATCAGAGAAACATCAGGGATCGGAAGGGACCTCAAAAGATCATCTAGTCCAATCCCCCTGCACAGCAAGATCACCAGTCCAGGTGGGTTTCAAATGTCTCCAGAGAAGGAGAGGTGACAAACACCCCCAGGCAGCACCCTCCAGTGCCCCATCACCCTCACTGGGAAGAAGTTATAGAATCGGTGACTGGATCAATGGGATGAGGTGAACTGCATGTGGTTTAACAAGGGCAAATGCTGGGTCCTACGCTTTCTATAAAATAACCCAATACAATACTGTAGGCTTGAGGAGGAGTGGCTAGAGAACTACTGTGTGGAAAAGGACCTGGGATTGCTGATTGATAGCAAATCAGTGAATCCCTAATCACTGCTGCTTTGCCAGAAGATGCAACTAGTATCACTGTTCCTGCACTCAGCTTGTTAATTCAACTAAACTGTATCTGGTTCATAGTAAAGCCTTCCAAGTCAGATCACTTGTAAGCATGAGTTCCTTAATGCCAACCATTGCACCATACAGATCCACTCCTTTAGTGACACTATATTTTCTCATCCAGGCATAGCGTAAAATCTTCTAAACACTTTAGACCTTCTAGAGTTGCAGGCAGACATCTTGATACTTATTTTTTATGTATCCTTATATAAAATAATATTTGAAAAGGCAAGCAGTGCACTATCCTATGTCTGCAATCACTTTTCATCTTGGCACAAATGCTGTTAGTTTGGTAGGTTCACTTCAGACTAACTGAAATATGAATCATTTAAAACATTACAGTCCCCAGCTGAAAATTATGTAAATGATCATTTCAATGCAGAAATTGATACATTTGGATTATAAATGACTGAAATCACTGAATTTATTTTGCTAACTTACTTCTATCATCTTTTTGTATTTAAAGCCTTCCATGCTAATCACAAAGCATAATGTGTCCAGAAAAGCTGAGTCAAGTTCTTAAAAATTACACCTATAAAGACAAAAAAGACCCCACTTATCCAGTTGCTCTCTAGTTTTCCCCATCAGAGGTAGCACTTTTTAAAGTTTACATTCTAATTGCATCAAACTAATTTTAGCTATTTGCAAATATCATATTAGATGACTAAGGAGAAACATTGGAAAAATGATATTGAAATCTACAAACTATCAAGCTAGTAGACAAGATCTGATTTTACAGAGCTGGGCCTTGCTATCAGCTGGCATTACCAGATTCACAAGATGCTCAGAACATCAAAGATCACACTGCAATTATTTTCTTTACTTTGATAAATGTACTCATTCTTCACTTAACAGTCCACCAAAGATTCTAGGTCATGAAAAATATTAGTGGCTGGATCTTTTTTGAGCATGATGCAATCACAAAAAAAGGAAAAGAAAACCACATTAGAAAAACCATTTCTTAAATAAACCCAAGGCAGCATTAAAAAAAAAGCCATAAGGCCATTCAGTACCTCTTAGCAATAGTCCTTATATTTGCCCTTTATTCCATCATTCAAACTTTCTTTTTTAATATAGGATTGTGGCCATTAATTGTGGCAATTAAAACAATGTCAGACAAATATGCTTGATATATGTCAGATCCATTCTAAATAATTACCATGGCAAATATTTTCGAGTATGTCAAAATTTCTTAGAAACCATCTGGAACACAGCTTGTACTTGTAAGACTTTTTCAAATTTAATCCTTTTGTGTCAATAAATTTCTGTCATGAAGGAGAAAAATACTGGCTTCTTTCATACAAAAAAATGCAGTGGCATTCCAAAACACTGAGTTATGCTCATCTGCTACTAGCAAAGAACAGAACTGAAAATCAACAAATGTAAACAAATCAATAGAAGAGGCCAGAGTGTCCAGTAGACACTTGGTAAGTTGATGTCCCCCATAAGAAAGCTTTGTGATTCTGAGACTTTACTCAGCTGATTACAAAATGTTTCATCAACCTTTTCATCTTAGCTGGGAGGTCTGTAACAGACCCCTGTCATGATGTTTGCCTTGCTGACCTTTCCCTCTGATTCTCACCCATAAGCATTTGATCCTACCATCTCCACCATCATTATGCATAAGTTAGTCAACACCGTCTAGCATGTAGAGACACTGCCACCTCTCCTTTCGCTCTATCCCTGCTGAAGAGTTTACAGCCATAAAATACAGGTCTCCAGTTATGCGATTGATCCATATTTCCATGAGGGCTATTACTTCATTATTTTCCCATTGGAAAATGGTTTCAGACTCTTCCTGTTTGTTGCCCATGCTACATTCACTGCTATAGACACACTTTATTGATGTGTCTTTTTGAGGTGTAGAGGTCCAGTTGGTACCTGATCATTCCCAGGCACCAGAGCAAGTCCTAGCTTGTTGATGTCCCCGTGTCTTCCCTTTCACACAGCCTACTGTTCCCTACCTCCATCGATATATAAGTGGGCCCTGACAGGCCATGGAGATACGGTGTTGAAGGACATGGTTTAGCAGTGAGCTCATCAGTGTTAGGTTAAGGATTTGAATAGATGATCTTAAAGGTCCTTTCCAATGTAAATAATTCATAATTCTCTGCCTTTATTTCCCCAAGTCAAGTCTCTATCTTTAACCTGTGTCCATAATTGGTGAGTGAGCTCTGTCCCTTGTCTCTCAAACTTCATGTTGTATCTTCTGATGCCCGGCAGCTGTGCAATGCTTAGCCTCCTGGGTTTATACTATAACCAAATCAATGATGAAGTCTCCTGGAATGTGCCAGACACATAATTGCATTTGTAGTTTTCCCCCGAGCTAACAGTAGGGAATCCAAACCTGTCTCCTTCTGTCTCTCACTGAGATTACTTACATGTGGCCTTCATAAATTAATTGCATTTTTAAAATCCGACAACTAGCTATCCAATTCCCTGTTAAGACACCACCAAGAAAGTAGAAAAGGAAGCTAAAGATACAACAAACATGGTAAATAAAGTAGTCAAGAGAATAACTACTTTACACAGTCTTATGAGTGAGACATAGAAGGACTCTGCACACTGGTGAGTGTAGTAAAAGTATTTCATAGTTTCTTGGTCTTTAGAACCAGAAGAAAAAATGTGTCTCCCACAAACCCACAGTATCACTGCCTCCCTCTATATTTCTTTTTAGTAATTGTACATATCCAGAAAGTAAAATGTCTGTTCTGTCCTGCCAAACTGTTAATAAAATGAAAAATAATCACCCAAATAAAAAGCAGACCTAAAAAGTAGCCACATATTATAAAATAGAAAAGTTTCATGCATTTAATAATGGGGTAAAATACCATTTCTGTCAGTAAACATTTATGTAGGAATTAAGATACAACGAACAGATGACAAGGAAGTCATATCTAGATCAAGACTAAAAGGAATGAAATTCTTTAGTGGGAACAGAATAAATCTTCAGAAAAATAATGAAGAATTTGAATGTCTGCCAGAAAGAGGTACCACTCAACTGGACAAGCTTAATAGCGATGGGATCTGAGCCAAGGGATCAGTAGTCAACACTAGACTATCAGAAAAATGAGTCTGTGGCAGGGAACAGTGATAAACCAGTTAAGATGTAAAACAGTGTTGATAAGCACATCAGACAGAGGATGCTGAAGGAGAATGTGTCTTGGTTATGTTGTAATAAATTGCAAGCTTCTGTGTAGCTACTTCTGAGCTTGTAGAAGACCAGAACCAAGCCTAGGAGAAGTATGCTCAGATTTGAAAAGGTCAAAACTTTATAGCATTAAAATCATTTGGATTCCCACATCAAAGAAGCAAATTATTGTGAAAAATAAATCTGTTTTTTTCCAATGATTGATAGATTTATACTGATTACACTATAGTCCTTTAACTAAAATATGGATTGAGGAAAGGTCTGCTGTTGGACCTTAATAAAGAAGGTCTGGTCAGAGATGTGAGAGTTGTGGGCCACCTTGTCTCTAGTGCCCATGGCATGGTAGAGTGTAGAAAGAGAAACAGGGCAGTAAGTAGGATTTCATACCTGGACTTCAGAAGGGCTAACTTTGTCCTTTTCAAAGACCTACTTGGAAGAATCCCATGGGATAGGACTCTAGCAAGCAGGGGGCCCTAGGGTGCTGGTTGATGTTGAAACACCTCTTCTTCCAAGCTCAATGTAAGTGCATTCCTTTGAATAAAAGTCCTAGTACAGAAGGCAGAATGCCTGTGTGGATGAGCAAGGAGCTTCTGGAAAGGCTCAGATGGAATTGAGTTCTTAGCAAGTGGAAAAACAGTCTGGTCACTTAGGAGGATTATAGAAACACTGTCAGGGTATGCACAACAAGGAAGGACCTCTTGGAATTAAATCTGGTAAAGAGGTGGCAGATAACAGACTTCTTCAAATACATCAGTGGTAAAAGGAAGGATAGGGAAAATTTTCTGAATGAGGTGGGATCCCTGGTAACAGGATGCAGAGATGGCAGAGCTACCAAATCTCTTCTTTGCTTCAGTATTGTCTTGGGTTATGGAATCAAGAAGTTTGTATTCTATTTTCATCTGAGAAGCNAGAAAAGTAGGGGGGCTCGTCTTCTCGGGAGAGTCTTGGTCTCGACTGGGCTCGCTTCGCTTCCTGCTGCCCCCCCAGACCCTGGGATTCCCAGCTGAAGCTGCTTTTCGCTGCCCTGCCGCCAATCTCCACCACAGCCCCTCCCGCTTCTACAGAATCCAACTTCTTTCCGAGACTCTTTCGGTC
Source organism: Upupa epops (assembly GCA_013397515.1). Lineage (NCBI taxonomy): Eukaryota > Metazoa > Chordata > Aves > Bucerotiformes > Upupidae > Upupa > Upupa epops. Next base: position 55,366 of record VZRI01004038.1, on the reverse strand, counting down.
TCCCGCTCTCCCCTCCCCGGAGTGCTGCTGTGACTGCCTGGCTCTCTCTCTCCTTGCCATCTCCTGCGTTTTGCTCCTGCCTGCGCCTGCACCGAGGAAGCCTCTCCACAGCTCCCACTCTGGAAAAAACTAAATTGGGACAGGTTTGATCTTGCTCTGTTGGGATCCCTAGGACACTTTTTATTTTGACTGGTTGTTTGGGGTGTACTGTTGGGTTTTTCCTTAGTGTTCTTAATAAAGAATTGTTGTTCCTTTTCCCAAATCTCTTGCCTGAAGGCCTTTAAATTGAAAGAATTTGATACCTGTCTTCCTAAACCGAGACAAGTATTTACTGCTGAGAACAGCCCTCAGGAATCTCAGACCCTGGAGTTAAGGGAGAAAGTTTGGAGGAAGGAAAACTCTTCACTGGTTGATGAGGAATGGGTTAGAGATTTTTTGGGTAAACTGAACACACACGAAGTGATGGAGCAGCTCATTCAGGAGGCCATATCTAAGCATATGGAAGAAAAGAACTCTATAGAGTAGCCAGCAGAAGGTTATGGGGAGTAGCCAGCATGGATCTACTAAGGGGAAATTACGTTTGACTAATCAGACAGCTTTCTGGAATCAGCAGTGTAGAGTCCAGTTGGAGCCCTGCAGCTAGTGGTATCGCCCAGAAGTCAGTATTCATCCCAGTCCTGTTCAACATCTTCATCAACAATCTGGTTGAGGAAACAGAGTGCACCCTCAGTAAGTTTGCTGATGTTAGGAAACGAAGACTGGCTGATTCACCAGAGGGCTGGGCTGCCATTCAATGAGATCTGGACAGACTAGAGAGCTGGTCAAAAGGAAATCTACTGAAGTTCAACAAGGACAAGTATAGAGTCCTACCCCTGAGGAGGAACAACACCAGGCACCAGTACAGATTAGGAGTTGTCCTTCTGCTAAGCAACTTCATGGAGAACAACCTTGGAGTCCTGGTAGGCAGTTCTCCATCGGACAGTACTGTGATCTTGTGGCGAAGAAGTCCAACAGAATCCTGGAGTGCATCAAGAAAACTGTGTCCAGCAGACCAAAGGAGGTTCTCGTCCTCCTCTACTCTGTCCTGGTGCCACCACCTGATGTGGCCTGTTCTTGGCTCCCCAGATCAAGAGAGAGAGAACTACTGGAGAGAGTCCAATGGATGGCTATGAGGATGATTAGAGGATTTCAACACCTCTCCTGGGAGGAAAGACAGAGAGAACTAGGACTGTTTAGTCCAGAGAAGGGTAAGAGTTATCTTATTAATGTCTAAAAATATCTGGAGAGTGGTTGTCAAGAATAAAGTGCCAAACTCTTTTCAGTGGTGACACATGATAGGACAAAGGACAATGGGTGCATTAGAGAAAAGGAGGGTCCACCCCAAAATCAAGAAAAACTTATTTACTGTGCGGTTCACAGAATACTGGACAGGCTGCCCCGAGAGGTTGTGGAATCTCCCTCTTTTCAGACTTTCAAAACTTGCCTGGATGTTCCTGTGTCACCTGCCCTGGGTGATACTTTGGCTGCAGAGTTGGACTACTTAATCTTCAAAGATTCCTTTCATTTGGTGATTCAGTACAGCACAGTGGTGCAATGTAAAGAGTTACTGGTCTACATCTGCACAAAAGCACAGTCTCATTCCTGCAGAATAAAGGTCTAGGTCCTTTAGGTGAGTGATCACAGATCCTACAAAGCCTTAATCCCTTAAAATTAAATCCAAGTAAATTGATTCTCTTCAGATCCACTGCACTCCAAAGAACAATCAAATGTATTAAGTTATTCTGAGAAAGTAGTATGGGTTTATGAAATAAAATAACCTGGTTTTAAGCTGTTGCAATGACAAAACTCACATAAATCAGTTCAGAATCAAGCTTTCTTTTCCCCTCTCTCTTTAATTAACAATGTATCAAGAAGACAAAATCAGAAACACTATTAATATTACATCTTTGTCATTATTTATTAATCTAGAAGTTGATATTAGTTTATATTTCATCTAAATGTCCTTTCTTTTTAATTTTAAATCTTAGTTTCTACAAGACAGCAAACTTTAAAATCCTCCAGTCAGTAGATCAACTAGGGAGAGAAAAAACTACTACCAGAAACTTTTCTTCCTTAAAATTGAAAGCTGTTCTTCCAAAACACAGCACTAAAAGCTTTACTGGCCGGTAGGAAAACTCAACATCACGGTAGAGAGCAAAGAGATTGCAAAAGTTACAATTGCAGTTTTTTAAACCAATGCAGTGATAGTCCAGAAGTAAGATATATTGAAAAGAAAATAGTTCTAGTATTAATTTATTTTATATATCTATCCCCCTTTTGTAGAATCTAGAACATCCTTTGAGATCTGAACTTTTTTTAAGAAACCCATCACCCCTAAGGGTCTGCATTGGGTACCTTTGATTCAAGTGGGCCAGTGTCAGTGATGATAAAATCAAAGCAAGCACAAGAAATATTCCTTTGTATACAAAGGACATAGAACTCACTGCAGGACTAAGACACCCTGGTCCTTATTTCCATTCCCTGAACATTATTTCAGGATCCCATGAGAGTGTAATGAATTGAAAATAGAAGGCAGAGCTGAGAAAACTTGCTTGTTACATTCAACTTCGCTGTGAGGCAGAAAAGTTCAGTGCGTCTCATCAAGTTTCCTACTGGAAATAAAGTCCTTTTGCACTCTGCCTCCAGGCCTCCCCAGATGGTAATGCATCAGTCTGCAATAAAATCCTTTATGAAAGAATAATTTTTCTTTAGTCTTTGATCTCTGAAAAGTCAGGACAGAATTTAGAAAATTCTAAATCTTAAGGTTCCTAACATATCATTCATTGGTGAACCTGTAACAAAGTCACTGTGAAAAAATAAAACCCTACTGCTAATAAACTGGGATCTATTTATAATGCACTGCTGATCTAAGATTCTCCCTATGAATTAATTACAGAATTACAGAATTATTGACACTGGAAAAGATATCTGAGAACATCAAGCCCAGCCTATGACCTAACATCATCACAATGACAGTATTGTTACTACCTTGGTTAACATACCACTCTAAACACGTTCTGTATGTAACTCTGGAGACATTTTCCAAAGTGAAAGTGACTTTCAAGTGAGTACAAACCAGTTGCAACATTTGCAATACTTCTACATGCAGAATGTAAAAGCACACAAAGATTTAGCATTGCATACCTTAATTTCAACTGGTCATATTCCCATTTTCAAAGAAACAATGGTGTTCTGTTAAGAAGAGAAACTGTGCACATAAGTGAAGGTATGTAGATCTCCATATTGTTTTCAAACTTGCCCAATACTTTAATTCATAGTTGCAATGGCTTTGTTAGCATATGCATTTCAGTACTCATTGAGTTGCAAGAAGGAATATAATGAAGTTTTTATTTTAATATAATTCATGATTGCTGCAATTTAATTGAATGATCATTGAAGTTAAACATGAGTGAAGAACTGAAATTCATGCCAATGCATTTCTAGTTTTTCTCCTCCTTTTTTTCTTTTTTTTCAGTATCTCACTCACTCAATACAAGATTTTTGGGGTTTTTTTTTCCCCTGACTCATTATATTAACATTTTACTTTAAAAGGTAACACTCAGCTGACATTGAATTAAAACTGAATTCAGTTCACAAATTATCTTTTTCAGGTGGCTGTCTGAATAACCATGTAAAAATCTCAGCTACATTTTTTATTAATACTACTTCTAAATAATTTAGCATAGCCCTAATCCTTGAAACTATAAAGCAGATATGAGACGAAGAGCTATCTTGGTTCAAAAACAAGCTACAGGCGGTATTATTGCCTTTCTAAAGGCATAATATGGTAATGATGAACCTTAAACATATGAGCAAGCAGTAAAAGCCTCTCTATCGTTTAGATAGATCTTATAGGAATGTGACAGTTTCTTTGAACTGAAGAATCATGTTTTAGCTCTTTTGACACTACCTAGGTATGTCAAGGATGTTGAGGAATTATCAAGTACTATAAATACAGATTTTACCATTGAGAAGTATGATTCAAGATCCTTTAACACTGGAAAAATGTAGAAAGATTTTTTTTTTCTCCAATATATACAGAAAACATTTGCAAAAGATATCTAGGAATTACTTAATTGCATAAAGAGCAGTAAGAACAATCAATTATTAGAAACATTCTTTTTCATATCATTCATAAGAGTCATCTAGGTCATTCCCATGTAACATTCTTAGTTATATGAAATCCAAGAATTCTTGTGGAGGAGGAGAGAGAAGGAACTTCTGTTAGCACTGCTAGTAATAATCACTGGCAGAAATGAGCCTTCATATTAACCAAGAAAAAAACTAAATTTCCTATTTATTATCTAAGTAAAAAGTTTTCACTGCATTATATAACTTTTTCCAATCTCAGAAGTTACTGATGAAACAGAACAGATATTACAATATCCCTTTACCATATGTCCCAAAAATACTGATTTTTGAACACAAATGCTTTTCTGGTTGCTTAGCTCTATGTCTGACTGTGGTTTAGAAGTTGCAATATGTACCAATTCCTTAACTTGTTATCTTTATTCTGATTTCCAATATGCTTGCAGTGCTGTCAGACTATGATGAACAACAGGCTGAATGGCTCAAAAATTACATGTTGTGAGAGAATTGGAGGAGTGGAAGCAGTCTCCACCCCAGTCACTGCATCTGATGAAGTTATGTATGTTCTCCAGTGAGAACAGAACAAGCAGTACAAATGGCCCTGAATCACCACTGTTCTGTCTATAGAGGTGTGCTCATGCAGAGGGAACGTGGCGAGCTGTCACATGCCAGGGTACAACAAAGAACCAATGGCCACGTCCTGTTGCTCTTTTGTCTAAATCCCCAAAATACTAATATGTTCACATCCTGGGGATGAAGAAAATGCTTTTATTCCCTATAAAAATGGGATTCAGACACACAGGCATTCTGATCACCCCCATCACACACACACACACACACACACACACACACACACGCACGCACGCACGCACGCACACACGCCGCACACATACACCCCATCTGTGGAGACACTAAGAATCTACAGATCCAAGCAGCAAGAAGGAGCTAGACCATGCCAGGCATTACTGGAGGTGATATAAGACTCCCTCTCTCCTATTCACTGTTGTCTTCTTGGAGCATGACATCTATTAACCTTAGTAAACTCAACTTTTATATGGGTCTGTGATGTTAGTCTCTTTAATTCAACCCATGTGAATCCACAAAGCTGAGTCACTCCCTCTCCTTTCTCTGATCGATCAGGACATGACAGGTGCTCCCCTGCCACCTCACAGAAGAAAAACTATACCTTGTAATATCTTAATATCGTTCTGCCATTACATTATTGACTGCCAAATAAATTTTCACATTCAATAGCCCTGCAGTGCCATTTGAATTGCTTACGCAAGATTAATGGAACTGGAATAAAGCTGTAAAGTCAAAATGTTGAATTATGCTACCTCAATATCCCATCTTAAACTGTGGTTCATAATATAAAAGAAAAAAAGTATAAGAAGTGTAAGAATTTCAACACTCAGACAACTAAAACCTCACACATACACACTGACAATGACACAAAATTTTATGTAAACTTGACTTTACCTCTAAGCATATCCTCATCAGGATGACTTTTGTTCTGGAATAAGATGCATGAAACAAACAAACAAACAAAAAAACCAAGCAGTTTAACTGTGAAGGCGCTGCATAGCTCCTGCTACTGTGTTTTGATTTACCTTGAGATTAGCTCTTTATAGGAAAATAGTGCTAAACATGTACTTCTAGATTCCAATCAATCAGGATTTCATGGTACAGAAATGCTATTAAGTGCTAATACATAGTACTCCCGTGTCTGAAATACTTGATGCCTAAGGTCAATGCACGCATGACATGCACAGTCTGAGCACCACTGTAGTCTTTTGTGCATCTTTTAGAGAGAAACATTGTAAATGGAGTTTCACTGAAAGCTGTACTGATTGTACCAGCAGAGTGTAATTGCATAAATATTTAACAGAAAAATAATGTTTATGATTTTTGGAAAAAATAATTTGATATTAGTTCTTAGAATGATCCTGTGTCTTCACTTGTAGCTGGTGTATATAATGATACAATAAATGTTTATAATGTGATAAGTGATATTTTGGCTGTTCAAAAGATTTTTAATTTCTGTTTCGTTTTCCTGAAAAATTGTACAATATTCAAGATAATACTAAAACAAATTGTAAGTAAACATAATTTGTCAAACCTTCTGTTAAATGCACTGTCTTTTCACAGTAACTTAAAAAGAAAATAATAGCAAAGACAGAAGAACTAATTATAGAACTGCAGTGACCAGTGCAAAGCGAGAATAACTTTTCAAGAATATCTGTGAATAAATAGCCTAAAATACCATATATAGTGCATTTTATATGAAATATAGATGTAATATAAAAATTACCAACAGGCTACTTACAATAGAAAATAAAAGTGTATGATCAAATATAAGGTTCATTCATTTAATTGCCTACATTTTCCTTTAGGTATGTATTTGTTTAGAATATTTCCAGTGTCTCAGGGAATATATCACTGATCCTGTGCTTTCCGTCTTCTAGTATGATACCCTGTTTTTAGTAGTCTCCCAATGGGATGAAGAAGCTTTGATGTCAACTTCAGTGATTCTACAGTATCAAAGGCAAGCAAAATTAATGACTGAAAAGCACCATGCCAGAGACCTGATTTTTGTGTTCTTTAAGCATGAGCCTTACAGGTCACCTCTCTGAACACTACTGCTAGCCAGAAAATAACTTGATAGTTTATTTCTTTTACCTAGCAAGAAATACAATCTCTTATGCTGTCTCTGTGCCTAACAGGCAGCCTTTGAGCAACAGTGAACCTAATAGGAGAAATCCACAGTATGTGATTTATAATCTAAATAGATGAAAAGGTACACAAAAAGAGCTTGTTAGGATTTCAAGATTTTTTTTTTTTTTAATTACCTGGCAAGGTAGCGACAACTTTTCAAGTTAAAAAATACTTAAAGGTTTTGCTCCAAAATTCAATGAAATAGAATCATAGACAATTAAAGTAAGAAAAACATCCTGTATTTCCTGTCTAGTATAAGCATAAAATGGTTTCACTGAAGACATTATCATAAAAAAACCCAATCAAACCAACAAAATGAAACACTAAACAATAACCAATAAACTACATGAACAAACTGGCTTAAAAATACCCAAAGAAACAAAAAAGAATAATATGTTTGTATTAAAGGATGAGTTAAGACTCACTTTCAAAAGTTCTGTAAAGTTTCACTAGATAACTATACTGATGGCACAAATTAATGACTATGTTAGTTGTAAAAACTATTTAACACAAGGAAAGCTAAGTGCTCTACTGTTCTGATGAAGTGAATTTCTCACTCTAATGTGAGTGAGAAATTAAGGCTTGTGGGAGATAGTCTACCATGTGACACCCTGTTAGAAAGCATAGACTGTGCTTTACAACATAAAGGATACATGAGCAGAGCTCAAAATAAAGGACTAGTTTAAAACATCAACAAACCTGAAAATGAACCCCAGTGCTGTGATGTCTGCACAGATTCTTAACAGACATACAGGATAATGGCATTTCTAATGTAATGCCTTTTTGCATGCTTTCCAAGTCTCACTGAACACATTACAATGGGGCAGCATAATTGACATTGTGTTTGATGACAAACAACAGGGAAAGGCTTTCTGGTTATTTTCTTAAGTCCTACAAAGTGAATTTGTTTAGAAAATAATGTGGTTGTAAAGCTTTCAAGGAGAAGTAAACAAAATATAGAGACCTGTAAACCGAATTTGAAAGACTTTGAAGAGTGGTATTCTCGTGGAAAGTCTAAGAAGAATACAGCTTTTATAATCACAATTATAATTTCATCAAGGCAGTGGCATAGAATGGTGCCTGTAATCTCTTAATTCACTTAACTCAGAATCCCACCCACTTCAAAACTATAAAACCCCCAAATTGTCTAGATAAGCTAACAAGACTGTGAATGCAAATGTGATTCTATAACTTCTTCCCAGTGAGGGTGATGGGGCACTGGAGGAGTCTGCCCAGGGGGTTTTGTGGAGTCTCCTTCTCTGGAGACGTTTGAAAACCACCTGGACTTGGTCTGGGTGATACTGCTATGGGAGGGGGATTGGACTGGATTATCTATCTAGGTTGCTTCCGATCCGTAATGATTCTATGATTCTATGTAAACACAGTGCTGCTCTTTCACAGCAAAAATACACATCAGATACTTAATTCACAGAATGGCAGAATAACTCATTTGAGAAAGGACCTCCAGAAATAACAAAGTCCAACCTCCTCTTGAAAATCAAAGCAGGCTTATCTGATCAGAAGGCTCAGTAGCCTGTATAGAATCTTTGAACACCTTCAGCGATAGAAACCTCACCAACCCTCTCAGCACCTGCTTCCGTGTTTGTCCCCTGTCATGGTACAGTAGAAAAATCCTTGTATGCTTTTTGAATTTCCTATATTCCAGTTTGTGGCTGTTGTCTCATGTTCATTTATTGCATACTTTCAAAAGGACTCTGCATCCTTTCTCTATCCTCTGACAAGGTAGTTACAGAGAGCAGAGGTTCCTCCTTCACCTTCTCATTCACTGTTGAACAGAGTTCTCTCAGCCATACATCCTGTGCCTTTCTGTGGATTAACTTCTCATTTACGTATTACCTAATAAATATAATTTAGTCTTTTATTTCAAATATTAAGGTTATATTAGATCAATAGTACATTTTATTCAATATTTGCTATGTAATACTAATAGTAGATAATGTCTTTCTTATTTGAAGCCCTTATTTAGATGCAGAAGTTTACAATGAAAGTTTTCATCTTGCACATGCACTATACTATATTACTCAAGAAAGGATGCCACACAGTGTATATTAATACAAGTAATGTCCACTCCTTGGTAACATATTTTTCTCAAGTGTTCTTTGTTCATTAATTTAGATATTTTATTTTATTTTTATATTTAGGAAATCATATTTATTGAGAAACACCTGGAAACTGAGAAACTTAAAAGCAAGAACTCTACAGAAAACCTAAGAAAAACAAGTTGACAATGAATAGCATACACTGATTTTTGTTTAGATTTTGTCTAATGAATAAAAGATGGCAGGGGCATATTAGACTACTAGGCGAATTTTTAGACTTTTATTTTATTACTTGATATTTTAGAGTTCCACGTAGGAAAATCATTGCTTTCTTTTGACTGCAACAATTATTTTACCACCACCTTTTCAGACAGACCAAAGAAAGCTAGATTGTTGTTTATTGTATTTGGCACACTAACAAAAATGCTGAATATTTGCATTATTTCATAACCTTTTAAGTTACACCTATGCTTTATCTAACAGAAGTAGCAACTCATAACTGCATGTAAACAAATACAGAAAATTAAATAGAAATAAATAAAAAAAATATAGAAATAAAAAGTATACGTTAAAATATAGACATTAATTAATAAATTAATAAACCATTTTTGGTTTATTGATATTGTTAATTGCCAGAAAAGAAATCCAGGTGGTCCTTGTCTGAGTAATTTGAAAGAGACCTGGCTGTATTTCATTGCTATGCTGAAAGGCCCTGAAAACAGACATGCTGACAAAACATAAACCAGATCACTGTAACTGAGATTACTCTCTAATTTATTCATTTATTTATTGATGCCACCAGCAAAACTTGCTCCTGGTTTTGAACCTGGAGAACTAGTCTCTTACATCATCAGGGGTTTATCCACAGCTTCTTCAGTGGTGAGGATCCGTATTGTTCTCTACCCATCCATCATTTCATAAGCCAAGAACACCATGTGACATACAATGCTGCAGCCAATAAGCGATAGATCTCAGGTCAGTATACATTGAAATGGTGCTAGCAATATCATGTTTCTTCAGCTTAAATAAACAGTATCAGACAGTTAATTTCAATTCAGATCTTACCTTACCACCCGTAGTCTTCTAAACAAATGATTTTTTCAGTAGCTGAGCAATAGATTTGAAAGTAGGGCGTATCTAGCAGATTCAGCCCAAATCTTTTTTACTGTTTAATATGAGAACAAGTCGTTTCTCTTTAAATAATCTTGTGCCAATTTGGATTTCTCAGAGTTGTTAAAACACAGTGGAAAAACAGGGAGAATATCATAGCAAAGAAAAATGTTTTATTAACAGAGAGTAAACAAAGGATTAAAAGATATGTGAAAAAACTGCTGAAAATACTCAGTTGTGCTCTAGCCAAGGCCTCACCTTTTCCTTCTCCTGTTAAGAAAAATGCTGTAGTTACCACTAACACCACAAAAACTGATCCTGCTTTTCTTAGAGAGAGAGAGAGAAAGAGAGAGAAATGGAAAATAGATTATCTTTTACCAGGTCTGTGGAACAGAAAAGTAGACTGCCACGTGCAGTGAGCCAGAATCTGAAAAGGCATCTTCCTCATTCCAATAGTCTTACAGGATTATGGAAAGGGATATCCATCTGTGGAATGTCAGAAGTAAAAAGGGTCAAGGGTCACCCCACAACACAAGCAAATATGAAATTCAGGCATATTAAATTCTTTGTCAGTCTAGAGATATTAGAGAGTATATATAGTTAGAAAAATAGTTTGAGATAATGTGCTTATTTTGTCTGTGTTTTCTGACTCTACTCCTGTAATGCAGTTACTGCTAAAATGTCATAGTCTTAATGTGGGATTAGAATAAGAGACTGCAGCAGGATGAAAAGACACAATTTAACAAAAAGCAAACTTTGAACAGTCAGAAATTATCCCATGTGGTCATATTCTTACCTACTAATTCAAATTTTATCTTTTACGTCTTCCATTTATATTTTTCTATGAAGACTTCAGTAATTAATTCAATAGAGAACAACACATTCTAATAGCTGCTAAGACCATTCAGCAGCAAAATGGAAAAAAAAAGAAGGAAATTACTTGTGGATTGCTGAAAAGGAGTGAAAAGCTTTATTCCATCAGAAAAGCAATTAATTGTCAATGAGCATAACGTAGAATAAGCAAAACTGAATTGTCTAGGATTACCAAAAAAATGTAATTATTTTTTCTTCTAGATGTGACTGTGTTTCTGGCTAATAAGGCATCATAGTTTCTTGTATGTTTTTAATTGAGAGATTGTGGAAGAAATTTGGTTTTTAATCTGTTTCTTCATTTTGGTATAATTCACATTTAAACATGGTGGGAATAAAGTAGTAGTTGTATTTTTATCCTTTCGTAATATCAGTGAAATTTGTAATATCAGTGAAATAGATCCTCTTTAGGGTTTTCTTTGAAATGCATTCTGCTTGGAATAGGATGCTGTGGTACATCTCTTACCTTCTGTAAGATATCTAACTCTCTGACTAAAATACTAAATGTTTTTCCTTAGGAGGAATATAGATTATCTTGACATTTACCTGTATTATGTTCTTCTGCAGGTGAATGGTCTATTATAGAATCTTCCACCTAGTAAATGACAAGCTGACATTTTCTTTTAGATAAGTACACTTCTCCTCTAATAACGATTTGGATACAGAACCATTTGTTTTAAAAATTTTATTGTCTCCTTTAGCTAACATCTTAGATATTTCATTTAAAAAGAAATAACCTGAGAATTGTCTGACTTAGTATTAGTCATAGGATAAAGCTTTTGTTCATTAAAGTTCTGCAGAGATTAAACTAAGGGAATTCTTTGTTTGCTTAACATCTTGAGCATTACATCTAAAATAGTGATAAGTATTGCTGCAAATCCAGAGGAAGATTTAACATCTTTAAAATATTACTTTATTTTTCATTTTCAACCCCAAAATTTTTATTAAAGTTTCATCTATGTTAAATGGGAGTGTTGCAATGCTACCAAAACGCAAAGTAAATGAATTTCTCTTGTAAAATTGTTAAAGCAGGGGTTTGGTAGATTGAGGATGTCAAATTTTAAAAGTACTAAAATCCCCCCCTTTTATATTAAAATGTGGCAATGAGGGCACGGACTCAATATCTTGATCCAGTGAAGACAGTTTATTAAGCAAACCTACTGTCCTTTTATACACAGATCAGGGGGCTGTCTGTACATTTGGCCTTCTATCATTGGATACAATACCATTATATATTTTTTTGTCATAACGCTAATTTGTCATAATATTTCTATGCAAAGTAAGTTAAACTTCAGCCTATATCCCCATTGTTCAGCTTTCATTTCCTTTATCCTGTTTACCAATTCTCCTCAAGGACAGAACCTTGTTTTCTGTCGAGATCAAGCCCAAACATGCTTTCTCTCATCTTGAACATGTTTTCTCCCATATTAAAGTACTGTTTAAAAGTTTCAAAAATGTTAGAAAGATAAAGTGTTCCATTTGACACAACTCTATGCAGAAATTCACAAAGAGATGAACATTTTCAGTTATAGAAAATCTTAAACCTGACAGTGGAAATGTACTTTATTTTACCACTTTGAACATTATTACTTTACTACAGTTTCTTTGCCACAGGAAGTAACACACCACATGTAAAACCTGCATTGTATGACATAAGCAGGATATACGAGGAACATTATATATCCCAAACTAGTTGCTGTATTCAGGAAGTTTTTTATCTCCTAAGTGACTTCCTCATAACTCATTATTCGTGTGCAAGTGAATTCATGGCTGTGCTTTGTATTTTTTTCTTTGGGCTACAGGATAAGTAAGCCTACATTATTTCACAAATGCACAGGCCTCATCACTTCAGTGTTCAGCATGAAACTAAAACAAATTAAAGACTATAATACTTCCTTTATCAATATCAAGACATTAAACTATTGCAATCAGAAACAAGGTCATGGTACAGAAAAATAAGGCTTTGGATTCTATATATAAAATCCCTGTGGAGTATGAGAGTGGGAGAGCTGACTCCTTTCCCTTTTGTCTCTGACTGCAGAGACAGTAATTCTGGCCATATGAAGGCATTGTATGTAATCTTGAGGCAAGATTTCAAAGCAGCTGTGTAAGGAGTTGAGGTGACCAAAAAGGGTTAAAAGGACACCCTAGGATATTGTCAGTGTCCCAGTCAGCAGTGTAAGGATGTGCCTATTTCTTTAGCTAAGAGTGGTGAAAAAAGGGGTTGAGATTGCAATAATATAAAACTATTTGTGACTGAAGTTTACAACAAAATCCTCTTTGCATAGAATCGTGACAGGGATGAGGCACGTGATATACTTTTTCTTTATGTTGCATTGTAGCTTTTGCTTTCATCTTCAAAAGGCTAAATTTCATGAGTTATTATCACCGTTATTTATTTTTTTCTGTTTTCCAGGGTTTTTCTGGGGGAGGGGGACTGCTACTTTTAAAAATTTTGTTCTTCCTTACTTTTGGTACACTCTTGCCATTCTACTATATCGTAGAAACTATTTGTTCTGGAAGTCATGGTCCAGTCTCTCTTTTCAACTCAATACTATTTTAATATTCCATTCCCAAACATCTTATTACTGATTCTAAGGGAGGCTACTGCAGACAAAGTAGGTTTTCAGATTTCTAACCACAAGTGCTGTAATCATATAAAAGTCATGGGACTATAGAACTGAACAAAATGTATATACGTTCCATAAGGGAAATATTTTGTTTTTATTGAAGAAGCTAAAAGAGGGTCTGTACCAAATCAGCTGTTTTGGTAAAGCACAGTAGTTGCCTGTTACCCCACACAGACACTCACTGTCTGCTGGCCTACAGCATGGGCAAGGAACAGTAAGGTCCTCCTGTGCATGAACATTTCTCCTGGGTAATGCAAGTTTGTTGTGTTGAAAGGTAATGGGTTGTTTTAATAGGTTTTCTGCGTTTAAAATACAAGTGTTCTACTCAGACATTTTGAAATGATAGTGAGAGAAGCCCAGTTACAGATATTAATGACCTACTAGTGACAGTGGGTTTCACAGGAGTTCTGTCAGTGATGGGAACAAATGAACAAATTTTAACCAGCTCTCCAAGTTTGTGTCCCTGTGATGATGTGCAGGAGTCTTTGGCTGTGATGGCTAGAATACAAGCTTTAGACAGGTTTGGCAGCTAGGAGGATTTTGCTGCTTAGCTGAAGACTCTCAAAAGGAGAACGTTTTTCCCCATGAGAGGTGAGGTAGGTGTGATTCTTGCTCGGTTGGCCTGAACAGAGCAACCTCTCCTACAGTCAGTGGGAGAGGTAGGTAAGTGGTAGCTAAGAGTGTGTGTGTGTGCACGCACTGCGCACATATGCACACACAGTGACGGATCCTTTTGGGCTCTGTGAAGGATCTGAGGAGGGTAAGGGCATGACTGCCCTTGGTTATTTTTGAGGCTGAAAACATATTAAGGCTGAGAAATGTGAGGAAGAAGAACCAGGATAAAATCTCAGTAGCAACAACTATATTGTATTTTTAAAAATCTGTTGTTTTGAATGGTCCTGAAGAAATGATTAATTACAGCAATAATTTTAAACAGCAGACAATTGGAGGTTGATGCAGCTACACTTTGTTGAATCATGTTGTTGAATCTAAGTTGCCCCCATGACAATTTATAAATGTATTAGATAACATCTTTAAATAGGGAGGTTTTGGGGGAAAAAGGATGTCTCTTCTTAAGAGCTTGTATGAACAATATTCCAGGGGAAAACAGATTTCATTACATCAGTTCCTATCAACACAAATAAAAGATCTCTGCTGTACCTATAGAGCTATACTATTCTTTTGGAAGCTAAATTGTTTTCTTCTTCTGAGAACAAAGCTAAAATTTCCAGCTGTGAAAATAAATAGACAACAAAAATCTCATAATTCTCATTGTATAGGTCAGCACTGTAAGGGTGAATTTCTTTAGCTGTCAGTAGAAAAAACATTTACAGTGATTAGCAGAAGAGTGCTCTGTGTTTGATGGCCTAAGGTCATGTCAGGTCCCCACATTCTTCTTTTACCTAAGCTCTACACAGCTCACATGTGAGTAGCACACCAAAAGTGCAGGGAAAAATTGATAGCAGTGTGCAAGCTGACATTTTCTGCTCACAATGCATCCATAAGATGGTTAATTTTCAAGCAATGATAGGTGATAAATGTTCACAATTTGTCTTATGATTTTACTCATGCTTTGACAAAATATACCCCCCAAGGCCCTTTCAATACATTTGAGTCATAGCAGAAAATGGCTGAACAAATGAATTTGTCAACATTGATCAAAGCTGACATTCAGGTTACTCTTCAGAGGTCTTCTATGCCAGATTCCCTCACCCTGCTGTTTTCAAGGCTTCTCATGTGTTTTCGTGATTGGTGATAAGCCTATTTGATGTGCATTTTAGATACAGCTTTTGATTCACTGAGTATAGGAATCTCTATATCTGAACCTTGCCAAATTAATTTTTCAGATTAATTTTTATCAATAGGCAATTGCTGCTCCAGTACAATATGGATAATTCTGCCCTTGAATAATTTAACAACTTTGGCTATACTCTGCTCCAATTTTAAATTTTCATGCTAATCAATAAATATTCATGAAAGCATTTTCCTTTCAAAAATTTTTGTGATAGTTTTCAGTTAAATTGAAGGCACCATTTCTGAAGTTCTGTAACCAGACAACAAAGCGGTGAATCACAGTTGGTAATAAGTCTTTCTTGATAAATGAGGATCTATGTCTCTCAAATAGCATGGCATAGAATTTTTTAAGTTAGTTCTGGCACAATCTGCCGTTTATGTATTGTAAGGACCAGGTATGTCAAGATAATATATTAAAAGACAACCTACGATTTAAAACTACTTGGTCATGACCTTTATATTTACACAATATGCTGGTTTTGGTTTGTTTTCTCAGGGCTGGAAGCAAAGTCCAGCAACTTATTATAAAGATAAGGCGTTTATTAATAGAAAAAAAAATTTTAAAAGATAGAAAAATCACAGGTGAAGCCTTTCACCTCTGCCTGCATTTTGCCCCGAATTCTCCTGGTACAAGTAGAAATCTGTCACACTGTGTTTCCAGCACATGAAAACTAAATGCTACTCTATTGACAGAGAGGAAGAAAAGGAGAAAAGCAAATAGCGGTGGAAAATGAATAATCAATTGCTCATCCTGAACAAATGGTGAGCTGGGAGAGAGTAGCTGACTGCAGAAACACCCCAAAAAGGCGGCAACCATGGAAGTGCTACAACAATGCTAGTTCTGAATTTCACTAATTCCTTTGAACAATGCTAGTTCTGAATTTCACTAATTCCTTTGGTGGATAGGATTATGGGAAGGGATATCTGCTGTTGTATCTCCATGGAAATGGCATCAATCTTACAAACAGAAGGTTCTTGGTTTGAATCCCACATGGTTAAAGGTCAAACTATCTCATGACTAAATAAGAAAGACATCAACAGACATTTGTGCATTACAGATCAGTGACTAATGTTTTTCAAAGAAGAGAATCATGTAGGCAAGAAAAAATATGTTCTAAGCTACTATGAAAAGCATAAAATTAGTATCCTGCAGGCAAAAATCACTCAAATCTGCTACAACTTTACACAATTAAAATAATCATGGTTTATAGTTCTTATGGGGAGACATTTTGAAGGAAGCTTCCATACCAGAAGATATACAAGAAACGTGCAAGATCTCAAATATTAAAAAATAAATCCCTTACTATGAAACTGTTATGCTTCAATCAGCTGAATCTGTCACAGTCCACTTCACTGATTGGCCACATGGTCAGACCCAGGACAAACTCTAATTAGCAGAAGTACTAATTAATTGAAACAAGTATAAGGAGGGCTCACTTGCCAGTTAGGAGTCATGGGCAAAAAGGGACAGGCTCATTTTGGGGAAAAATCGAAACTTTTACTTCAAACAACAGAAAACCCCATCACTAAGGCATACAGAGATAATCACAGGATTCTAACATGCCTGGGCCCATCTATGTTACTTTCTTTACCTCAGGAAAAAAACCCCGAATAGTTCTTTTCACTGTGGCAACATGGTGTCCTCCCCACCACAGCAGATGAGTCCTCTGATCTTTATCCAGCTGCTGTGATGGTTTTCTGTAGACTGTGGGTCATTCCAGCACCTGACAGCTCCCTTTCTTATAATTCATCTGGCGTGTTATCCTGAATGGGCTATAGATGGGCCTCTTCTCCTACATTTATGCCACCATGGTTTTCCCAGAACTTTCTCCTCTGCTGGTCTCTTAGCTCTCCACTCTCAATTCAATCACCACACCCTGATGGTAAAGAGAATACCAAGGTGTTCTCAACCTGGTGACCACATGGCTTCTCCCAAAACAAAAAACCTAAACAAACAGGACAGAGGAAACTTGTCCCATAAATATTCCCCTCAGCAAAGCGCATATATTTGCAGAGATATTAAATAGTTCAGACTTCCAGAGGAGGGTGAGTAACATGAAATACAACACAGGCTAATAATAGCAATAAAGAAATAACTTTACTGCTAATTACATCTTCGAGTCCTTCCTGTTACCAAACACAGTATGTGGGAATTAATCTTGATGTGATAAAACGAGCACATACACACAATTAAGGCAGTTCATGAGTAGTTCAAATGTTTGAGGTTTGGGGGTTTGTTTCAAAAGAAATTATGTGCATTTAATATACAAAGCAGTTTATAAATGGTTTTGCATGATTTCTCTTTTATAAGTAGTCAGACTGGCAATTAGATAACTTGACTCTTTTTTTTCCCAGGGCAATAGTTGGCGATCATAGAATCATAGGTTCATTAGGGATCAGAAGGGACCTTGAAAGATCATCTAGTCCAATCCCCCTGCCACAGCAGGATCACCTAGACCAAGTCACACAGGAACACATCCAGGCAGGTCTTGAACATCTCCAGACAAGGGGACTCCACAACCAACCCGGGCAGCCTGTTCCAATGCTCCGGTACCCTCACTGGAAAGAAGTTCCTTCTGATATTTATATGTAACCTCCTCTGTTACAGGTTGTAACCATTGCCCCTTGTCCTATAACGAGATGACCTTGAGAAGAGCCTGGGTCCATCCTCCTGACATCCACCCTTCACATATTTAGAAACATGAATGAGGTCAACTCTCAGCCTCCTCTTCTCCAAGCAAAAGAAAACCAACTCCCTCAGCCTTTTCTCATAACGGAGGTGTTCTACTTCCTTATCATCTTTGTTGCTCTACGCTGGACATCCTCCAGCAGCTCTGTGTCCTTCTTGAACTGAGGGGACCTGAATGGGACAAAATACTCCAGATGCAGCCTCACTAGTGCAGAGTAGAGTGGGACAAAAACCTCTCTTGATCTGTTAACCATCCTCATTCTGATGCACCCCAGGATGCTGTTGGCCCTCTTGCCCACAAGAGCACATTGCTGGCTCAGAGTCATCCTACCATCCTCTAGGACCCCCAGGTCCCTTTCTCCTACAAGGCTCTCCAACAGGTTAAGCCCCAACCTATCCTTGTACCTGGGGTTGTTGCACAGATGCAAGACCCTACACTTACCCTTGTTGTACCTCATTACATTTATCTCTGCCCAGCTCTCTAGCCTGTCCAGTTCTCACTGAATGCCAACACAAACTGCTGGAGTCTCAGCGACACCACCCAGTTTGTGTCATCAGCAAACTGCTGACAGTGGACCCTAATCCCTCATCCAAGTCATTAATGAATAGATTGAAGAGGACTGGTCCCAGTACTGATCCCTGGGGGACTCCACTAGATACAGGCCCCCAACTAGATTCTGTCCAATTAACCACCACTCTCTGGCTTCTATCCTGAAGCCAGTTCATGATTGACCTCACTACCCAATCATACAGTCCACACTGCCTCAGTTTTGGCAGTGAGGATGCTATGTGAATCTCTGTCAAATGCCTTCCTGAAGAAAAGATAGACCACGTCTACTGCTCTGCCATCAACTATCCACCTGGTTATGCCCTCATAAAAGGCTATTAGGTTGGTCAAGCATGACTTCCCCTTGGTGAAACCATACTGACTGCTCCTAATGACCCTCTTCTCCTTGATGTGCCTAGAGATAGCATCTAGGAAAAATTGTTCCCCCCCCATTTCCTGGGATGGAGGTGGAGCCGACTGGTCTATAGTTACCTGGGTTCTCCTTCTTACCCTTTTTGAAGATTGGAGTGACATTTGCTAACCTCTACTCCTTACACACCTCTCCTGGGCCTCATGACTCAGAAAAGATGAAGGAGAGTGTTTTAGCAATGACTTCTGCCATCTCCTTTAGCACATGCATGGGTGCATAAGATCAGAGCCCATGGATTTATGTATATCCAGTTTGCTCAACACATTCCTAACCCAGTCCTCACCAAGGCAGAGGCAATGTCTTGCCTTGACTTCCTGTGGAGCCTCAGCAGTCTGGGCTTTGATACCAGGACAGCTCCCAGAAATATAGATGGAGGCAAACAAAGTGTTCACTATGCATGCTTTCTCTGTATCCTCTGTTTTCAGGGCACCCAGCTCATTCAGCAGGGATCCCACATTGCCTCTAGGTTTAGTTTTACCTTCAATGTATTTGAAGAAGACCTTTCTGTTACCCTTGACCTCTCTTGCAAGGTTTAATTCTAAGGAGACTCTGGCTTTCCTACTTGCATCCCTACATTGTCTCACCAGAAACCTTATAATCACCCCAAGTGGCTGACGATCTTTAAGATTTCTTCTAACCCTAGCCACCATAATTCTTTGATCCACATCTGCCACTGATTTTGTCTGATTTTGCCTGTTCAGCACTCTACAGCAAAGTCCAGAGGTCACTTGGGAGAACAACTGGACACTTTTTCTATAGCAATTAATTCAATTGCCACAACAAACCAGCATTATGAAAGTTCTCACTGAAACAAAAATCAATAAATAAAAAACTTTAAAGGTTCCTAGGCAGTTTAGTACTAACCCAAAAAAATCAGCCCCAAAATCCCAAACAAAAAGCCCCTGTATCTTAAATAGGGATCTGTAATGACTGCTTGGCACATGATATGGAAAAGCTAGAATGCATCCTTTATGATCAACAGTCTGAGGACTTTGAAGATCCTTCCTTCTTTCTTAACACCTATTATCAATTCAATCATGTTTCCTTTCTGACTTGGCTTGAAGACTGAAAATGCTAGACATGTGAATCGTGCGAACATGGATTACAGACTGGGAAATAAACAATGGATCTCTGTACTCATGGTGTCATTCTGGAATTACATACATTACTGAGTGTGAACCTGGCTCACAAGCTTCATTCCAGTCTGGTGTATGCAGCATGCATGTGTAAGAAAGCATATGGGCTATGGGAGTTAGGGTAAGTATTTAAGAAAATATGCAATGGGTTTGCAGTGTAGATAAACGCTTCATAGTGAAATATCAATGAGGTGGAAAATGTGGCTTTAGGGCATGGTAACATAATTACAGTGCTAATCAAGGACAATGCAAGACTCTCCAGTAAAGTTGAAAAGCTTGAAAATTAATCCAGGATTAAGCTTTTCAAGATTACTGGTACCCCGGTGAGTGAAAGCCTGAGAATTCAGTAATCTTTACAGTAGCACTTCAGAAAGATGAAGTAAAGTCTTATTTATTTATTTCCAGGGTAATACTGGTCTGCCACACCATATTAAATTGTTTCCAGCCATATCATCATAAATGCTCCCCAAAAGGGCCCAGTTTCATAGAAGAACACAGTCTTAAGAAATAAAATAATATGAAAATGAAAATCCACTTTCGTTATTTGCAAGCACATAGTGGTACATCAGCTTCCGCTCCTGTCTTACATGATTACATGGAGGAGGTAAATCTTCTCCTCCATTGAAATGCTTACATAGCTCTCTGTACTAATCTAATGTGTGGAAACCCAATCCTGAAACACATGGAGCCGTATAAGAATTTAACACTCTATCCCTTAAAAAGCTATTTATCACTGTCTATCAGACACATCAGTTTGAACAGACAAAAAAATCACAGGAAATTTACATTGTCTTTACTACCAGGAAAAGGCTAATTACATCTTTTATTCACTGTTTTTCCACTTCTGACATCCAGTGAAATGTTAACAGTTACAAAGCACAGACTCATAGAACAGTTTCAGCTGCAAGCAACCTTCAAGATCATCAAGTCCAATCTTTTCCTAGCCCTATCAGCACCACTAAATCATTTTGCACAATGCAAAATCTACCCTTCTCATAAACACTTCCAGGGACACAGATTCAACCCCTTCACTGGGCAGGCTGTTCCAGTGCCTGACAACTCTTTCAGGAAAAAAAATTGCTCTTGAAATCCAACCTGACCCTCCCCTGGTGCAGTTTAAGGCCATTTCCTCTCACTCTATCGCTGGCCACTAGGGAGAACAGATTGACACTGGCCTGTCTACAACCTCCTTTCTTGTAGTTGTAGAGAGCAATAAGGTTCTCTTTTATTCTCCTGTTCTCCAGGCTAAACAGTCCCAAATCCCTCATGTGACACATCTCCAGTCCTTTATTATCTTGGTAGATACCCATGTACTCTTTCCAGCCCTTCAATGTCTCACCTGTAGCGAGGGTCACAAAACCAGACACAGAACTCAAACTGTGGCCTCACCCAAGATGAATAGATAGGAATGTTCACCTCTTTGCTCTGGCTGGCAACACTATCACTGATGCAGGTCAGCATCTTGGCCACCTGAGCACACTGCTGGCTCATGTTCAGCCAGCCCTCTATTAACACTTCCACACTCCTCTCTGCTTATGCCTCAGATAAAAGCTAGATCAGCATAATAATTGTTCTCCATACTGAAAAACGTGGATGGATACAACATTCCCAGATGAACACAACTTTTGGTTGATTTAAAAAAAAATTTGCTATGAAGCATTGTTTCATCATTTCATCTCATTGCTTGTTACATTCAAATTGAGATTTTCAAGTGGCATGGGCCTAAAAAAATGCAATGCTCTGTTTCTAATCTTTTGCCTGGCTCCATGACAGACAGCAGCTGCCTCACAGGAAGATCGAAAAGATTTTCTCTTCTTTTCAGCTAGGTAAAACACAGCTAATTTATATTTCAATGTTCCATGATTGCATTCTAATGGGGAGACTTAAGTCATAACTTCTATAAAGCTGTAAAATCCTAAATTGGCACAACATGCCAGCTTGAAGTAAAGTCAGGATAATGCCTGATTGATGTACATCTAGGTGTTTTCTGCATAGTGAAAACACAAAAACATCACAACACGGATCATTTAGGAATCAGAAATTACTTTTTTTGCATAGAAAGAAGGTGATGCTGAGCCATATAAAGCTGTTTTATTGACAAAATGCTGTTATAAGTCAAAGTTGAAGACTTCAACTTGCATTAGAATAATTTCTTTCCTAATATATATAATTTTTTCTTAATTTCAGGAAAATGTGTTAAACAACCTTTTAATTTATGCTTATAGGTATAACATTTTGGATTTCTATGAGAAAAGTCTACTGCAGGAAGTGTAAATGAAAAGGCATGTTTTATAGCGTGTGATAACTATAGTAGTCTGTGGTCAGAATAAACCAATGTCTAATTAAAAAGCTAATTTCTTTAGGCTGCCAACTGCTAACTGAGAGTGTATTTTTAGACTTCCAGTAAGAAGATTAATGGTTTTAATATGTAACTCATACTCAAAGATAGAATTTCTCCACGTCAGTGAAATATTTTTATCAGAAAAGTCTGTCAGAGCCTCTAGAATGACATGTCGTTATTGATGAGTCCAGTACCATGTTCCAAGTACTCACTCTGGTGTTATATGCTAAAAAGAAGTTCAGCATACTTAAAAACTTCCTAACCTGCTGTATTAGAACCTCAACTTTCTAGCATCAAGAAAGGGGAAAATTGTACTTGACCATTTCTAACATAGAATCATCAGGGATAGGAAGGCACCTCAAAAGATCATCCAGTCCAATCTCCCTGCCACAGCAGGATCACTCAGACCAAGTCCAGGCGGGTTTCAAACGTCTCCAGAAAAGGAGAATTACCAAACCTCCCAGGCAGTCANAAAAAAGAAGTTCAGCATACTTAAAAACTTCCTAACCTGCTGTATTAGAACCTCAACTTTCTAGCATCAAGAAAGGGGAAAATTGTACTTGACCATTTCTAACATAGAATCATCAGGGATAGGAAGGGACCTCAAAAGATCATCCAGTCCAATCTCCCTGCCACAGCAGGATCACTCAGACCAAGTCCAGGCGGGTTTCAAACGTCTCCAGAAAAGGAGAATTACCAAACCTCCCAGGCAGTCACCCTCACCCTCACTGGGAAGAAGTTATAGAATTGGTCAGGGTTGGAAGGGACCACAGAACCAGCCAGTTCCAAACCCCCTGCCATGGGCAAGGACACCCCACCCTAGATCAGCCTGGCCAGAGCCTCATCCAGCCTGGTCTTAAACACCTCCAGGGTTAGGGTCCCAACCACCTCCCTGGACAACCCATTCCAGGCTCTCACCACTCTTATGGTGAAGAACTTCCTTCTCACATCAAGTCTAAATCTCCTCATCTCTAGCTTTGCTCCATTCCCCCTAGTCCTTTCAGCACTAAAGTAGAAAGATGTGTCATGAAAAGATGACATGGCTATGTACTATAGTAGTAGATTAAGCAGAATTAAAGTTATACAGTGAGTGACGTGGTACAAGGAGTACACCCAAGTCAAACCATCTCATTCACTCACTCACTCTGTTTTGTGAAGCATTGTAGAAATGTAAGGGATGTGAAGAAATATGTTTGTGTCATTTTGCAGATATGTGGGGGATGCAAATACCATATTGTCCCTTCCTACAAGGTGGGTTGGGGAAAGGAATTAAGATGTTGAAAAACAGCTCTATGTCATCAAATATATATACAGGTACTGCTAGCAATACCAGCAGTGGGAGTCAATGTCCTGATATAAGAGATGGAAGGTTCAGCAGAGATAGGTCATAAGATCTTCAAATACAAAAGCAAGTCAGCTATGTGTAGTGGAACAGGGAAAGGAAAGATGGTCTAAAGAAGAGAGGATTGTGTTTTGATAATCCTAGCTATGAATGTTTGTATGGTTTATGTGGATTATACTCTGTGCAGTGTAGGGGATTTGGTGTAGACTGGGATCCAAATGTGTATTTTTCCTACAAATTATGAATTTAAATCTGTCAAGCTGTTTTTTTCTTTTAATTAGAGGCATTAAAATGCATAAATTAAAAGATAGTTTAACATGAAAGGTAGTTGCTTTATGAAGGTTACAAGCAGGTTTCTGTATATGTTAAAATATTCATTCTTTATTCTGCATAGCCCCATATTTGTACATGTTCTTAAGGCAAGTGATCAGGCTGTTAAGTTACGCACATTTTAAAATTACTATTTTCTGTGTTATTCTTTAAAACTTCTAATATCTTTTGAGTCCATTCATCTTAAAAGCAGACAAACTTTCAACTACAGTATTAATGACACAAGATTTATACTTCACTGCAGTGAAGCAAGACTGAAAATGAGAAAAAGGGCAGCATGCATACACAAAAATTTATAAACACAGTGAATCATATTTTATAAATCAGACTCAGACATGTTAAAAATATGTGCAGATGCACATCTGTAGAGGATAAGTAAGACTGTATTGTTTTGAATAAAAGAGCTGCCCTTGGCAGCTCACCAGGATGGGAATCCCATCCAAATCCCTTTTAACATGGAATGGTTGGTATATCTGACACTGTTATTTAAACTCTTAAATTCAGAAAAATTCAGAAACTTGCTTAGAACTTATAGTAGTCCTAACACAGATGTTTGTAGGGGAACTGATGACTCTGGAGAGATTATAGCAGAATATGGCTTAGAGTTAATGTGCTCTATAAAAATGAGCATGTCTCTTGCCTTTAAAGGTCAAAAAAATCAAAGCAGTATTATCTCCATGTTATCCTCTGTGAATATGGTTTCATGTACTTAAATCCTTCCTTTTACAAAAAGCAGACTAATTTTCTGAATAGAAAGGCTGTTTATTAGGATGTCTGAACTTCTTTCAGTACATAACAACAATTTTTCCTCCTTTTTGAGAGTAACTATGAATAATCTAGTCCTGTTTTTCAAAGTCTCCATGCAGAGATTATGTCAATTAACTACAGAAATACTCTTGAGCTTCAAGAGTGTCTGAATTTATGTGCTCAAGTAAGCTGATGATTTATTGTATAGTATGCCTCAACTGTGTGATGTTTCTGGTGGAGGTTAACACTTGCTGAATGGCATTCTGTACTGGGGAGTTATTCAGTAAAATATCAAGTACTTAGCTGGAGCATCCCCGTGAATACTGGGAGTTTTTAAATGGCAACCATCACTGACTTAAAGTAATGAACAGGCCCTATGTCTTGCAATGAGATCTGGAGTGAAATCTTACTGAAAAATCAGGAATTCAGACTGAGGTAACCTTGACTATGTCCTGCTATTTTACTTGTCAAAGATACAGTGTTTCTACTAATGAACCAAGCAAATAACAGTAACTGAAAGTAAAACCAAACAACTTTTTTAAGAACATTATGCTAATGGCAGTAATTTTTTAATTACTACTTAAATTTGATATCCTAAAATGTTATGGCAATATGTTCTCATTGGGTTCCTCCTGCTGGATGTTGGAAATGTAGCTAAGGGAAACACAGAACTGTTCTTATTTGCCCAGCTACATCTTAATTTATGCTTTTCTGGACCAGTATTTGTGTGTTTGTCTGTGTAATTCTACCCACCTACACACACGCGCAATGCCCATTTCATTTAAGTTTGTTCAATGTTTCAGCCAGTTGTTGGGAGAAGTTGCTTTGAAGCTGACCTGCCCCAAGCAGAGCAGCAGACATCAGTGTATAGAAGGGTTCCTGGAGTTTTCCTGAGGCAGGGAAATGCCTGGAGAGTGCAAAGGCCCATCAACAGCTGGCAGCTGTCATGGAAGCAGCTGACAAAGCTGGGGCAGTGCCAGTCACTCTGTATAACAGAAGCCCCTGGGGAGGAAGTAGAGAGGTTAAGGAGTATCAGGGAGGCTGAGCAAAAGATGGAATGGTGAAGTCAGGTTCTGCTATTTTGACACACAAGTGGGTGCATGCACCAGAAAATACCCAAGATCAAGGGGACTCTGCAGCCACCACCCCACGCCTCCCCCCTACCTCCCCAAAGCTGAAGCAGGAACCTAAATGAAATATGTGAATGAAGACAGGTCCACACTCAAGGTACCACACAAATCCCATCCTTACCTACCACACCCTCCCAGTTTCCTCTGTACAGCAAGTATGAGTGTCTAGGTGTGAAAAGCCTTTCAGTGATTGATAACAGCCCATCTACACCAGAGGTGTCTCCAAGGTCAGAAGGGCCTGCCTTCATACTACAACTACCTTTATGAGGAAGAAGAGATGGATTTTAGTTGTAGATAAGTCCCCTCTGAGGAGAGTAGAGGGTCCAGCATGTTAGACAGATTTTTCTCATAGAGAAGCCTGCTGTCTCCCAGGATCTTAGGCTAAGCACACAACTAGGAAACTTCCTAGACCTATACAGCCCCCAGACTATTGCACGTTTACTGATCGTAAATGCAGATGGTAATAGAGCCACAATCTACAGTCCAAAGGCAATCGAAATTCTCCTCAGGGCTTTGAGTCAGCTGATGAGGGAATCTGGGCACAGGTTATTTTTTCCTTCCATCTTCCAGTAGTAAGCAATGACACTGAAAGGCGTAGGTGGATGCGGTCTACTAATGCATGGTTCCATGGTTGGTGTCACTGACACAGTTTGGGGTTTTTCGATGATGGGATGGTCTGCATAGCAAAAAGCATGGTTAGCATTTTATATCTAAGAGGACTTGAGTATTGAAACTTGAGTGTATCAGTCAGATATAAAGCTGTGTATCCTACATAAGTTTAAAGAGATAGCAGTGGTTTAAAGAGATAATAACACTTCAAAGTATGTTAACACTTATAACATTGCTTAATTAGCTAATAATCAGTACTTTTTATATACTGATCCATATAAGATTTTGCAACACTTTTTGTGGAAAATGCAAATCAGACTTAGGCAAGCACACAGCTATATACAAACATAGAGGGTAACCTCATGCTGAGGTGTAACCATTCTGCAGATTATAGTGAGTTTGGGCATCCAGGAGTCTCCTGTCTTAGATTGCAAACTCATGCATCACCCCTCATGAGCTTATTACAAGTGGGTGGTGATTCTCATCACGCTTTGCCATGAGTTTATCACAAGTGGATGTAAACAAACCTGAGAAACATTCCACATCAGTGGAAGCTTCTGTGATTGTAGAGACCTACAGTGGACGTTGCATTAGGAAGAATATTTGTAGACTTATCAGATGATTGATTTGGGTCAGTACTTTTTCCACTGCTCATTGCAGTTGGACTAGATGACATTTGATGGTCCCTTCCAACCCAAAGTAATTTAGACGATTTAGACTGCTGATCTGCAGGAGCTGACTATTGCCCAGTGAATTTAGTTTCCCATCAATTATCTTACTTTTTTGCCTACAGAAGAAGTGCAGGCAGTTACCAAGTACCTGTATAATCTTGCTCTTTCAGACCATTTTGCATAATAGAGCTGTACCTGTCATCTCTATCTTGTATGTGCAAGCCCTCTTTTCATTATTATGGCTTTTTACTTTGACATCACAAATTTTACAACAGTCTTTAATTAAATGATGTTGTAGTAAAATCATTATTTCTTCAGTGTTTGCACAGCTGTTCCTATGTCTGCTTACCTTCTTTTATTCCTCGTCTTCACAGACTCCTTCATTAGAAAGGAGCTTCTGAAAGATGTAATCTGAATCATTCTTCTACAGTAGTAGTAAAAGCCACAACAGTGCAACAATTGTATTTGTACTGTCAGTTTCTTAGTATAACTTCATTTTTGTAATGTAAATACTAACAGGTTGAATTCTCACTGGCTTGTGGTATATGGAGTTAACAACACTACAAAAAACATCCCTGTCTCCATAATATTATACAGTAAATGCTTTGATAATACATATTCAAGACTTTTAGATGCTTTCAGATTTAATAAATTTGTCATATTAATGTTAACTTTGCAATTTGGAGAAGGGAAGAAGGATGGGATAGACATAAAGAGATGGTTTTATTTTCTATTATTACTCATTAAAATGCTGCTTTGCAGCTAGCTTTGCTCCATTGGATTAATTTAAAAATGAAATAAAATGCTGCCAATATGGAAAATTCATTGTAAGAGATGTGGCTCCACTGAGCACTTCTTTAAGTTGCAGGGCAACNATGAAAGCCTTGCATGCAATTTAATACTTCAGAAACTTACTGTCTATTAAGAACAGTGAAAAATAGGATATTAAAATGTCATATGAAATATGCAAACAGTGAATTTAGACATTAATCATTATAGTTTTGTTATTAAGTGGCAATAGAGATTGAACAATTTTAACAGCAAAATGTTCTCTGGCATTTTTCAGCAAATTAAATTGAAAACACCATTAGAAAAAGCAAAAATTGTGTGAAGATTTAAAGTCAACTCTGTACTGGTCATAGGCATTTGTCCTATTTCAGGTCCACTACCTTAATTTTATCTTATTGAAGTGTTATTCTAGACTGAAGGATTTAAGGATATAAGTCTATTGAATATTTCATAAAAGTCAGCTGAGCCAGGATTCTCACTTAGCTTTGGTATTTTCAAAAATGTGCATTTAGTCCCCGAATTCAGGTGGTTACACTTTGTCATCTGGGTAGAACACAAGAGATTACAGGTTATGTTTTTGTGCCTTTTCTCAAGGAACAGATTTCTCTTGGAAAGAGAGTCTGTGTCAGTCCAAGTGTGATAAAGATTAACCACTTCATGCATATTGCCCAATCTAAAAAACAAAACTGTAGTACACATGTTGAAAAAGTGATGTCTTAATGTCATACTTCATACATTTGTTTTTAGCAAATACAGTGTTTTGTTGTAGCTTTAGGCTTTTTAGCAAAAATGCAAGTCAATGAATAAAGAAGTAGTGGGTTCTCTATCTTAAAATATGAAAACAAAGGGAAGAAATTTTTGTAATGTACACCACCAACGCATAAACAGCAATGGTCACAGCAGAGTAATTTGTTAGGGATTTAAATTTTTTCCATAACCCTGTAGATTTACTATGGATTTAAAAATTCTTCCCCACCAGCAGCAAGTGGAGATTTTGACTGGGAAACTACATTTGAAGTAGAAGGGCAAAACCTCACTTGATCTTGATTTTCAATACAAATACAGACATTGAAAGCTGGGCCTACATGATCCTTCTGGCTTTTTGAGTTTAAAGCAGGAGATGTCAGAAAAGTTACCTTAGGGATAACTGGCTTGTGGGGGCCAAGCGTTCACAGTGATCTTTCAATATCGACTCTTCCTATCACTGTGAAACAGAATTTGCCAAGTGTTGGATTGTTCACCCACTAATAGGAAACATCATCTGGGATTAGACTGTTGTGAGACAGATTAGTTTTACCCTAATGATGATATGCTGTTGCAGTTGCTGCTGCAGTCTACTTCTAACTCACTTCTTACTATTAAAGCTACTATTTTTCTGTAACCAGCAGTTTTGTTTTGTTTTTGTATTTATCTGTAAATAGTTGCTGTTGAGTTTTAGCTTTCAGAGAAGGAAAGTGTGGTAAATTTAATAGCTGTGTGGTAAATTTAATAGCAGGTACATCAGACACTCACATTCTGCCAAATGGCAGGTTTCTCTGGCATTGGATCTTACACAAGGATTATTCATTCTACTACTGTAATGTAAAACATTAATCTCTCTTTAAATTATATACATCATATGCTGATATCTCTGCCAGAATGTCTGAATACATTTTTCACTAACAAAAGAAAAAGGTCATAGTAAAAATTATTCTTTTAATTAATATGGCAGGCAAGCAGAGAGAAAGCAAATTTCATTGTGCCATTGCCTTGTGTTTGATTTTGTACCACCAAAGATTAATTAACTTGTAGCTGAGGTAAAAAGTGTCTGTTGGATGACAAAGCAATAGAAAATGTACAAACCTCTCATGCTAGCAATGTGAGCCATCTACTTCACACACCCTGTCATTGTCTCTGTCTTTTAAAAATAATCTCTTTTCAGGAGTGGAGGGCACAGTGATAAAGTGTTCTTATAGAAATCATGTGACTTTTTTTCCTTCAATCTTGAACACAGAGACATAAAGAAAAGATTCTTCTCAAAATATCTGTATGTTACCCTTCCAGTGTGTGACTAGTCTTGTGTGCATGTCTTTAAAAACACACATGCATGTAGACAGACCTGAGGGATCCATTTAGTTCCTCTGGGGATGATCTGGATATTCTAGGGCCTGAGAAGTAGAAAGTGCTTTATGCCTCTGTTACACACCTCTTCTAACTTATTGGGGTGACGTGCTGTCCATTTGCCTTCCTGCAAACAGTTTGTTCTTCATAACTAATTCTGAACTTTTAATTATATTGCTCAAAAAATATCCACTAGATGGAGTATAAAGGTGCAAATTACTGCTGCCAGTGAAGACAATATAGGAGGAACTCAGATTTTGGGAAGCAGCTACCCATAGTTTCTTTCTTGCCTTCGGTGTTTCCTCTTTCTATTGAATACACTTGGCTAGGCTTAAATAGTTCCATTGTTCCAAAATACTTGGTCACATTTGACTTTCCTACTTTGAAAAATTTCCTGTAGGTGAACTTCTGCAACCAATGAAGGATAGATTGTGATGAAATCATGTTTCATTTTTTTAAAATTATGGTGCTGTATTCCTCAGAACAAACTATAAAAATCTTTATTTTCATTGATCTTCTAGGTCATGGCATAGCACAGTTTCAATACACACCAGGTCAAAGATGGTATGTTATCACAGAACACAAAAAAATCCTTTTATCATTGAATACAAAATGTAAAAAGGCAATATTTTTAAGTTTAATTCAAAGATAATCTCTGTAATAATAACAATCTCTGTAATAATCTCTGTAATAATAACAAATCTCTGTAATAATAACAAACAGCTGAGGTATGAACCAGCATAGACCTTGACAATTTCAAAATTCCTATGTACAGATTGTAGTAGTCAAGAACAAAGGAAGAAATAGAAATTTCAACAAGTTACAAAGCTGAATGATCTCGCTATGAGCTAAAGAGTATCAGCACAGCAAAGTGTGCTAGACAAGACACTGATAAAGCTGTTAGAACTTTCTGAAAACTTCCAATAGTTTTCAGGTCTGCCACCACTTTCCGTTCTTTTGTTCTCAAATAGTCATCACATTCTTAAGGCAGCTAGGTTCCAAATCAGCTGTACAGCAGAGTCTATCACTAGTAGGATGTGAAGGTGTGAAAGAAACAAAACCCAGGCTACAAGTGAAGAAATGTAGAAATTTATTCTAGTCTTAATTCCAGACTCTCTGAAATACTTTTTTCCTAGTGTACATTCCCTTCCTTCCTGACCTGCAAAATCAATAAGCTGACTTGAGCATTTCATGAAGTGGTTTTAAAGAATACCTTACATTTCACTGCTCTGAGAACCTAACTAAGTAAGCTGTTTTCTCTATAGTGCAGAGCATTGAACTGATACTGTGCCAAAACAAAAACTAAACAAGGAGGTTTCAAAATCACTTATAAAAGTCTCAGGCAAAACCAAAGACTGGTTTAGTCTGAGGAAAAACAAGAAGACATTTTTAATTCACACAACATAAAAACCCCAACAGAAAGACGTACCGAGGTTAATCACATGTTCTTACATAACCAGTCCAAGCTACTACCTCCACTCCCTCAGAAGGAAGAAAACTTCATCAGTTATTTTTCATGCAGAAACATGATGCCTTTTCAGTCTCTTCGTGCACCCATTACAGCCAGTATTTACTTTAAGCGCCAGTTCTCTGACTCACGTTTCTCCAGGCCAGTCTTCCATTTCCAGTGTGCCAGTTCCTATGGGTCACAAACAAGGGGAAACTCTTTCTATTTGAGCCAACAATGTATTGCAGGTGAAGTCTTTCTTTCACTGGTCTCTAAGACTGCAAAACTCCACAGTGGGAGTTCTCTGTTCACCACATTTTAATGGCAAGCTGGCTGCCATGTCCAGATTAGTAACATGCTCCTTTCTGAACAAAGACCAGATAAAAAGCAATTCACTTCTCAAGAAGGCTTGAAGAGGAAACAGGAAGCTCTCAATTAATCATGCTGGTTTCACAGGGTTGCAAATTCATCTTGGAATGCCAAGTTGCTTTGTCACAGGTTTCTGTAGGAACTTCCCAATCCCTCAAGCCAAGAAACCAACCAAGTTTGAAAGTGACAAGTCACAAGTATGGATGTGGCTCTGGGCAACCTGGTCTAGTGGTAGGGCACTTGAAACTAGATGGCCTCTGAGGCTCCTTACAACATAAGCCATTCTATGATTCTATGCTTCCTTTTTACTTTCAAACACTTTTTCCTCTAAACTCAGAATAGACTATTTTCAAATGACAGACAAAGCCCCCAAATATCCCTGGGGTTATTTTTAATCATTTTTTTCAAAGAATCATAAAATTATAGAATGATATGGTTTGGAAGGGACCTTAATGATCATTTAGTTCCAACCCTCCTGCCATGGGGAGGGACACATCCCACTAGACCAGATTTTCCATATTTTTTTCTTTCATGATACACTTTTCATCATAAACTATTTTTTATTTTTTTGTTTGTTTCAGGCATAGTTTAATGCCTTTGTTATGTACAAATCAATATATTTATTCCATTTGTTTCAGAACAACTGAACAAATAATACTGGGATGTATGTCTGTACCCAAGTCAGAAGCCAAAGTCATATCATATTTAGGGCATTAGCACTAACCTAAGGAGATAAAGGCCTTTCCAAGTACTGTGTGTGCCTCGTTATTGCATTACATATCAAGTAATGTCAGTATTCTGTAAGATAATCAGTAAAGGAAGAACTCAGATGTCTTTTTTTTCTTATTTATTGTGTGAAAAATACAGAGGCAAATTTAAAAGCTTTTCCTTATTCTAAGGAAAACTGCAATGTTCCATTCATTCATTAATTCAAAGACATTTTTAGCACTTCAAAGTTTTTTTATGAATTTCCAGAATGAGTAACATATTGGGGAAAGGATTCTACAGAAAATGACTTGACACATGCCTACTTCTTCAACTAAAGGGAAGCAAACTGTTCTTGTTGTGATCATTCTTTCAATAAAGGCATTTGAGAGGATACTTAAAGAAATTGAGATTTCTGATATGGAAATCCCAGATCTTACCAGTATGTTCAGATTTTTCTAGAAATAAACACCAAATCATGAAACTCCTAGGCAAACAACATACTTTCTTTATTACTTGGATGCATTCTTACTGTTGAAGAAACACTAGACCTAGAATACAGAGCATATAGTCCAAAATTGATTTTTTCCAAGTATTAATTTGACTGAAGTTATTTGTGCTCACAAACCCTTCACATGTAACCTTTCATTGAAGAAAAATATTGTACTTTAATCATCAATGAAATTGCAGTTATGTTTAGGGTGACTATTTGAAATAATTTCCTGAAAGTAATGAAGCAGGAAAACATCTATGTTATCTTTAAATAAAAAAAAAATATTGGGCATTATCTTCAAAGCTGTTTAAAAAAACCCCACACAGTTCCTAGATTTTATCACTGTTTGTTGCTGAGGGGTCTTGCAAATTTGATGAGTGGATGTTTCAGAGAGAAATTCCCAAATATATTTATCTGCACAATTCAAATTCAATATCAGTTTCTTTTTTTTTAAGTCTTACTGAAAGGAAAGTGAGAAAGTGAAAAAGTGATAAATGTCATCTTATTTGTCTATTTCTTCTTCATGCCAATCAATTTGCAAGCTGGGACAGAAGAAACCCTCCCATGAAGGATCTGTGCTATGTATGTTCTATATTACTTTATGGCATTATTTATTGTATTGTATCTGTTAACATCTCCAGTTCAATTGCTGGAAGAACTTCAGTAGGTTTCTATTATTCAACTTTAAAATTACCTCAAGAATAGGAACCTGTCTTAAAAAAAAATCTGAAATTAAATTTTATGATTTAATTAGAGTGCTGAGATGTAGCTACATGAAAGTAGAGAAGGCTGAAAAATCTAACATCATGAGACACAAGCATCAGTTGTGATATATAATTTGATGTTTTAAATTACCCAAGGATCAGAAATATTCAGGTTGAGTTAATTCAGGCCTGTCTACATTTAAACTTAATTTAAAATTACCTTACCACAAAGTTGAACAGCTGGTGATGGATTCTGTGTTACAGAGGACTTGACTGTATTGTTTTGTTTCTAAAAGTTCTTTTATATTTCCTGTCTCACAACAGGCATCTACAGTTGAGCTACTGCTCAAAAATATTGTGTCACTGAAAAAAACATTTCTTTGTGCCATTGTGAAATTACAACAATCAATATAATTTAAAATACGGCAAGCTGTATTTTACCTGCAGCTCCATCATAGTCAAGGTTAAGGTTGCCAGATTTTAGAAAATTATATAGGATCTGCAGCTAATTCCCTTTATTGACAAAATTACATGAGACGTTTTCTTAAAAAAAAATCACTATTCTAAAAACATTGATGTGTTGTTCCTGGAAATAACATATGGGAGATGATTAGAATTATTACGTTGGAATGAGACAATCACCCACTACCATACTAGCCTATAGCCAAAAATGCCTATTCTCATGTTTTACATGAAAGCAGAAAAACATACTTAACCAAATGGCATGAGGAAGAAAACATTTCCTTAAGGGTGAACAGACCTACTAAAATCCTTCTCTGATAGTTTCACAATATAATAAAGAGTTTTAAAATGGCAGTGGTACTTGTGAATATTATAAAATGTTATTCACAGAATCACAGAATTTTGTAGATTAAAAGGTATCTTCAATGGTCAGTTCATCCATATATTACAAATATTTACTGGCTGATCTTTACCAAAGCTATGTGAAAGGAAATACTACATAATTCCAAGACTTCTACCATGGGAATGTCTTTTATTACAGGAAAAAATGTAAATTTTCCAGTACTATAAATTAAAAGACTGGTCCTGCATTTCCTTCTTAGTACAAGACATAGAAAGCTGCTGGATGGGAAGTGATTTGTTGTAATACTTCACAGAATAAAAACAAGAGTACAGCATTAAGTGGTACATTGTAGGTTGGAAAGAAAGGATTTCATGTGTATGAATTCTTTATGATCATGATAGAGCCTGAGCTGGCTCCTTTCCCTGTAGAGCTCTAGTTCCATGTTCAACCCTTACTATTGTTATGGCTGTAAACCTCACTGTTGGCTAATTTACCTGTCCACCGTTTTCCCACCTGCATGTTTTCAGTGAAGCCCTTCATTCTCAAGGCATTCTCAAATCTTCTGCCCAGTCTGTTTTGGCAGGAAAATTTGTAGAGGACATATTAATACCTATTTTTATATATATTGGTATTCATATTTATAACATTACTATTAATCTAAAGCATTTTGATTATCTGATGACTAAAACCACCAGAAAATACTTGTTCATTCCTCCCTGTCTACTCCTATGACAATATAGTAACATAATTTTGTAGTATTTATTGATGTATTTGTTGGTTTTGCTCCTAGAAATGGCAGAATAAAGGGAGAAAGGTGTGTGGTGCATAATCAGGATTTTACTGTTTTAGCTATATGGTGTGTTCCAGTTTAGATAAAGTTACGGTATAAATTTAGTTGACTTATAACTGAAAAGCTTAGAAATACTCAAACCTGCGAATTTGCTAACCAGACAAATGGGATAGCTGATAATAAATCCTTATTTAATTTTAATCTATACCATTTAACAAAACTCACATATTACACTTCTGGAATATGAGATACTCTGCACTTCTGGAATATGAGATACTCTGACTTCTGAATAAGGGTGAGAAACTTATGAACATGAATTAAGAAACATTTCTTTATTGAAAGAGAGATTGTCATATGGTTCAGAGATAGATCTGATGTGATTTAGACAATGTATTGTTTTCCAACATCAGGAAAGAGACCTTTCAGAGATCATCCCCAGATCTGTAATGCTAAAACAATACAGACCCCATATTTGATAGCAAAATGATTGTGACAACATGAAATAGTAGCACGTGTATGAATTCTTAAAAATACTCAATAATCGCTGTGGCTAACTGTAGTAGCACTTGTCTGGCAGAAGTTACGAAGGAAGGTGCTTGTGCATGCATGTGCAAAAGAGCCGTACAAAGGCAGTTTACAGTTTGATGTAACCTAAGGAGAGTGGGAGCTTTTACAGTGGCCAGCAGCTTTAATGTCTTGTCTGCTTTTTTCAGGATACTCAGGAAGATGCACAGAGCTTGCTCAAGACCTCTTGGCAACAAAGACAAAATCAAATTTTGCAACTCCATGGGTGAGAATCTGAGAAGGACTGGAGCAGGAGCACAAATCTGGGGGAGAGCTGTGGTGAGCTCAGCTGCTTGCTCCTTCTCGTGTTGCCTAGCAGATGGGAGGTTGTGAGCAACAACTGCTCCCACACCAGCAGCCGCCACCACCACCTCCTGCTTTCCAGAACTCTGGCATAAATAAATTGTGCATTGGGGTCATAGGCACCATCCGTACATCCACTCGCCTGTGCC
This sequence comes from Upupa epops, assembly GCA_013397515.1. Lineage (NCBI taxonomy): Eukaryota > Metazoa > Chordata > Aves > Bucerotiformes > Upupidae > Upupa > Upupa epops. The sequence continues at coordinate 18,869 of VZRI01004038.1, read as the reverse complement.
AACCTCTATTTTGCTCTCTGTATTTGTGTTCCATGCTTGTTTTCTGCACAGTATTGCAACTCAAACATGCAAGTGCTCTTCAAAAGAGTAATTTATGGAACATGCAATCTTGAAGAAAAGTTCCAGTTTTGTTCTTTAATATTTTTAATGCAAATTGCTGCTAACACTAATAATACTCTTTTATTCTTCTCAGTTAATATCTGCTCTGTATTCTGGTTTTAAAGGTGAATGAGTAGAAATACTTGGTTCCCTACATTTTCTGAAAGAAATCTAGAATAGATGAAAAAATACTTTGTCTTTTGATGCACCAAACTGACGGATTTAAACACACTCCTCTGGTACTAAGACCTATGCAAATGTACTGTAATCACTGGACATTTTTGTACCTTGAGGTCATGTTTTCAAAGAAGTTATCATTAGAAATTGAGTTCACTTCCATAAATCAATATTTTAGGTTGGTTTTAGTCATGTTTTACAGTCACCATTTATTTGAATCCTTTGTAGTTGATGGCAATGCCCATTACATTTTTGAACACTATTGTCAGAGCTCCTAATATTAAACATTCCAAAAGTCTTTTCAAGTCTATAGGAACATTGAATCACAACTTAGAATTGCTATTACTTTTTGTACTCCTCAGTAGTGAGGGTCTGATCTACTAAATTTTGCTCTGCTATTTTCTTCTATGATCATGCTTAACTGAACTAAGGTATTGTGATTATGTTTTTTATGTGGAAAAAAAATCCTCTTCTATCTTGAATTCAGTTTTCAATAAGAAGATTTCAAAACTGTCACTAGGATATTTCCTTAATCAGAAACACAGCATTTTCTGCATTCAGGTTCTTAATTGCACATATTGTTAGAAAACTATTTATTAAGAATAGCTTGTTTTTACAAGTTATGGGAAAGAGGAACACCTGTTGTTTTCAAAGATTTCTTAAAATGCTGATAAACCACTCCTTAAGCCATCACTGACAGTTTAATATTGATTTTTCTAATTGCACAGTCACTTTTTAAGTGTGTCTTATACATAAAGGTATGTGTGTAATTTTCTTTGTGTAGACATTTATTGTCTCAGAAGTTACACTTGGAAAGGAGAAGAGAAAAAAATAATTCTCCCCCTCATGACCATTCAGGACTGATTTCATTTACTCAAGTCTTTGAAGCCACGCAGAGGCTTAAGGAGTCATTCAAACAAGAACATGTTTCAGCCATGATTTGATCAGCCATAAAATACTACCAGTAGCAGGATTTAGAATTGCCATTGCTTTTCAAAATTATATTCTAAATGGTCATACTCATGTAACAAATAATAAAAAAAAAAGAACAAAGGAAACATCAATGAGTAAAAAAATCCTAATAAGTCCAAGCTGGACCTTTCAAGATGGAATATGCAAATTTTTCTTAATGGTCTCCTAATACACGGGTACTTTATTCAGTTTCTCATAGAATAAATGGCTTCTAATGTACTGCTTCCAACAAAGGACATTTCATAAGAAAGCTTTCAGCTTTGCAGTTCTCACTTTGACATGTATGCATTGGCTTTAGATTGACAACATCTTTACTAGCAGCTAGCACATGTTTTCTACTACTACTTTTCTTATTCACATAAAAAATGAACATAAGGTATTTGTTTGTAGGTGAGAGAATGTTGATGATATGCACATTTTATTTTTTGAACAAAATTATCTAAGTCAATGAAGAGAATGGATGATCTTTTGAGGCCCCTTCGAACCCCTAAATTTCTGTGATTCTCCCTGGAGATTTTTTGTGTACTAGCAAATAATGATGTCTGAGTCTGATCTAGTGTTTGGTATAGGAATTCCATTATACTGCTGAAGAGTAAATGAAAATATTCAGGTAAATGTATGTAAATCAATGTATTAACAGGACTCTACCTTCCAGATCACTTTCAGATGTTCACATCTGACTTGATTAATACCACAAGTGATAAATATATATGTGAATTGTTAGGCAAATTCTGTATTTTCATTTCTTTAATCATAGTCATGTCTAAGATGTGAAATCAGGGAAAATTAACAACAGAAGAGTTGTTAGAGACTGACAATTCTAGCAAAGCAACTACAAGAGTCAAAGAAGACCAGAGCCATGAGAGAATATGTGTCCTGAGGCCTGTGGAGAGTAAGTTTTGGTTAATTTAAAAGTGAGAAATTGTCCATCTTTCTTCATCTCTTGATGATAGGGAGCTAAACAGATCAAACAGGTGGAGCAACCTTACAGCATATTGGTGTCCCTTTTTCTTGAAGCCCTACTGCGATATGAAGGGGTCACAGCCTTAAGCTCCATTGGGGGAGGTTTAGACTTGACATTAGGAAAAGGTTTTTCACTGAAGGAGTGATCAGAATTTGGAACAGGATGTCCACAGAGGTGGTTGAATCACTGAATCTGAAGGTGTTTAAGGTTAGGCTGGATGAAGTGCAGAGTGACATGATCTAGATGTCAGATGTTTAGGTTTATTTAGTTGGTTTTAGGTTGGACTGGATGATCTTTAAGGTCTTTTCCAGCCTCATCATTACTGTGATACTGTGAAACTTGCCAGTCTTGAATCATGCCCTTTGTCATCCTCATTCTGAAACTAGACAAATTACACAAGGAAATCAGATAATTTATTTATCATAACTTTAATCCCTTTATCAAAATCAGGTCACAACACATACAGTATCTCTGAGTGAACTGGTATTTTTGTTTTCCTTCTTTCTACTGTTGTGTCCAGTGAAAAATAAGCGTAAAATTAACTAGCCAGGACAATTCTACTTGTGCAATGCAGTCATGACTCTGTAAACAGAAAGATTAGCTAAAAGCAAACGCCTTAAACAGATGGAGCTTTATAAAAACTACTGAGCAACTGGCATGCCTGCAGTTTGCCAGAAGCTAGTGGCAAGTAAGAAAACATCAGAAACAGAAGAAGTAATTCCTTCAATTTCATTCTTACCTTTTTGTACTCCTTTGTGCAAATTTGTTTTGTTTTTCTTAAAGGAAACAATTAAACAAACAATCATCAGCAAGGACAGAAAATCTCTCTTTGACTTCTTCAAAAAAGACAGATACAATTTTCTTTCTGCTGTCAGACTGGAAATATGTTTATTTATTTAAAAGTATCTGCGAGACTAAAAGGAAAGAAAATACAAGAAAAAAGCAAAAGTCTTAAATAATAATCTCAAGTTATATAAAGCTCAACTGTGTCTCTCTACCTGTACAAATAAACAGACAATTTTGGTTGGATTGCAGCTTGAACACCAGTACAGACTGTCATTGCCAGTGAAATGAAAGACAAATTTCCTGTGACCAGCTTGCAGCTTCTATTGGCAAAGTACATCGTTCACAGGATCTATCTAATGTCCATGATGGAAATAATGCAGCTGAAACCTTGCTTTCTATAAAAGATATCCCAAGAATCGCAGCACAGTTGTGATGTGTGATGTGTCAGAATAAAACTGTAGGAACATACAACATACCTGAAGCATCAACCCATAAACATCAGTATTGAGAACAGCTTTCATTAAAGCTTTCCCATTTAGTTCTTTAAAATAATAAACACTCAAAACCCTGAAAATAGAAACAAGTGTGATGCACCAAGGAGAATGAATGAGATCAGCAGTAGCACACATGCCCTTCTCAGGGCATCACTTGCTAGTGAGCAAAGTGTTGGAGAGGGTACAGAGGCAGCTATCAAGCTAGTAAAAGACTGGAGACATGTCACATGAGGAACAACTGAGGGATCTAGGGCTGTTTCACCTGGAGAAGAGAAGATTGACTGGAGATTGTATTCCTCTCCACAGCTACTTGAAAGGAGATTGTAGAGAGTCTGGGTCAATCTGTTCTCCTTAGTGGCCATGGTAGGGTAGGGGGAAATGTCCTTAAGCTGCACCAGGGGAGGGTCAGGCTGGAAGTCAGGAGCAATTTCTTTCCTGAGAAGGTTGTCAGGCATTGGAACAGCCTGCCCAGGAAGGGAGTTGAGTCCTTGTCCTTGGTGTTTATGAGAAGGGTAGTTGTTGCATTGTACAACATGATTTAGTGGTGCTGATAAGGGTGGAAAAGATTGGACTTGATGATCTTGGAGGTCTTTTGCAGCTGAAACTGTTCTACAAGTCTGTGATGCTCTCTATCTATGCTTTATAGCTGTTAACATTTCATTGGATTTCAGAAGTGGAGTAACAGTGAATGTAAGGTGTAATGAGCATTTTCCTGGTAATTAAAGAAAAGTAACAATGTCTCTTTAGTCACTTTTATTCTCTTCATTTTGCTATTAGTTAAAAACAGAACCACATGTGACAATACTGATGGCATTTAATGGCAAAACAGATAAATGGCTTCCAGTTGTCTCTTTTGGCTGTCATGGGAGTTCATAACTAGTGGTTTGCTACCCACTAATGTTGCAGTGAACATTACATGATCTGTTCGTTTTCCTCTGGGAGACCGTAGCTTGACCACTCACCGAGGTGCACACCAATATGATGAACAGCAAATTGTGTTTATTATCACGTGGCGTACACTTATATACCCCATGTCCTTTGTGTACGCCCCTTTCTGACTGACGTAGCAGAATAGAAGGCCTATTACGTCACATCCGGCAAGCCTGCATGTGCATAATACAACACACTAGATGAGCTGATATGTGTTAGCTGGTGTTGTGTTGCATTGCATTGTTTTGCCTTGAGGTAGCTGACTGGAGAGTTTTACTCCTTTAATATTCTAGACTTAAAGGAAGTATCCATCATTAAAATTGCTTTAAGTTTTTGGATACTTATAGAGTGGAAAAACACTGGGAGTGGTTAAGTAATTCAAACCATATAAATGACTAAATAAAAATAATTTTCATGCTTGTGATACGAGCATGAAATTAATCAAATGTGTACTTGAATATCCTGGACAAATGTCTGCTTGACTGTCTTGCACAGAATTCACATTGCTCAACATGTGACTGATACACACTGTGCTAAATGAAAATTATGTTGGTACCTCTATAAATGATCACAAGGAACAGGTTCTTCTGCTCTGTATCTGGAGGAATATGCTGCTTTTGAAGGGATGTGAAACTCAAATATCTTTGAAATATTTAATCACCAACTTCTAATCCTTTGTTGTGGTTTGAAGTGTTTATGGTGTGGCAGGCAACTCTCTGAATGCTTCTTATAGGAGTCATCTACACAATTGTTAGCTTACTACTGGATTAAGCCATTAGCAGCTCTAAGAGCTTGAAATGAAGCTGTATCTGTGTGTGCATTTGTATAGCTCTTAGGAATTACTGGTTCCTAACAAAAATAATTGCATTTCTTCTAAGGGTATATGACTGGTATTGTCTTGTAAAAGGCACTTAGTACTAGACAACATAAAAACAGTGAGGAGGTTACCAAAGCCAAAGCACATCATGTGAAACAAATCGACTTACTTTAAGTATTTATTTCTCCAGTTTCATATTATAGTTTATAACAGAGTTCATGGCTGTGTGTGAATTGTGAAACTGAAATTGGTTATTGCTCTTAAGATATTATTAAAAATCCAAAGCTTGAACATCATGTTTACAATCCAGTAAATAAACAGGTGGATGGTAGATGTGGAAACTCTTCTCATAGCTCAAAATATCTGATCATAAAACTGTAAAGCCATAGACATGGAAGATTATTTTAAGCAGTTATAATGATTGTTACTTAGATGTAGGATTTCTCTGCATACAGAAGTTTAGGATATTTTTTAAAGTACTTGTTCAGTTCTTAAGTCATGGTTTTAATGCATAGCTAAAGGATTAACAGTGCTTTTTCTTAAGAAATAGAAATTCACTTTCCTGAATACATTTGGGTTTTTTTTGTTTTGTTTTGGTTTTTTTTGCTACAGTCTTAAGTTTTAAATTTGAGCTTCTTAAGATGTTCTTTACTGTATATTTATTCTATTCTATAGGACTCAGCATCAAAACTGATCATAGGAAAGAATATACAGGAGAAGGTGCTATTTATATGGCAGGCTCATTATGTTCTTTAATATTTTCCACTGTAAAAAACAAAACAACTTGGGATCTGATGCTTCTGAGAGGAACACAAGCTGCTTCCTTGATGGCTTTCATGTACTGACTGAAATGACAGTCCATCTGAAGGAGTCTACAAACTGGAAATATATCTTCCATGCATGATCTGACATTTTTTTCAACTTTGCCTTTATTCAGTTGAACTATTATCTTTATTATCCCCACCATTGACTACTGCCAACATATGTACCAAAAATCACTAGAATTGCCTCAAATATCAAAATTTTGTCCAGATTTTAAATAAATGTTTCAGCTTGTATAAATTTTTCCAACTGAATAGAAGAAACACAAACAAATAGTATCCCAAACAATCAAATTCATACTCTACATGTTTGTATCTGGTTTATATTCCAAAACATTAATCATTCTTTTTTGCTGCAATATTTAAATGCTTTTGGTTCAATAAAATTATTTTATGTGTATTGATAACACTCAATTTCCTAAGAGAACATTCTCTCTTTTAGGAAGCTCTATTTTCTCCAGCCTTGACAATTTTACAGATGCGAATCAGCATGTCTCCTAGGTTTCCTTGTACAAAAATATCCGTCTGTGTGGATAAAAATAACATTTAAATCGTAGGTGCTAATAGTGTTCATGCTTTTAATTATCAAGTGTATTATTAAAATTATCTTCTTTGATTAGTGGTGCTTAGGTCATCTGCTTTGACATTGCCTAACTAAATACATGAGGTGATTCAAAACTTTGAAGGGTAAATGTAAAGGGAAGCTTCTAAATAAAAATGAACTAGCTTCCAACATGTTTAGAGTTTACAACCAAATCAATTGTCCTGGAAATCAGCTGCACAAGGACTTCTGAAAATCTGGATTTGTTTTTTAGGTATTAAGAATTCAAATATTTAAACATTAAACGAAGATATTGAAAATAATTCTCATCATTTTTCTGGTCTTTCATGAACAAGTCATCTCCTTCTCACCTGTTCCTGCCCGTTTGTGTGTGAATACAAACAATGAAGAAGCAGAGTAAGAACTTAGTCTGCAATCTCACTAATTCAGTGATTAGCACAAAGAGAAATTATCCACATGTGGAAGCATAACATTATTCTTTCCCAGAAGGACAGAAATGGTGATATTTGTTAGGCAGAATGTTAAGCCCATTTCACCAAGTGAAGCATGTGACATTATTCAACATTTCTTATGTTTGAAATACCACCAGTATGCTGACATTATGCATTTCTTAACTTATTCAACTCACATCAGTAATCCCATCTCTTATATTTTTGCTACACTCAAAATATTAGTAATAAAAGTATTATTCCAAAAGGAACATCAAGCTCTTTCTTGCAGAATGTAATTTGAAATAGGCAACTAGTTATGTGTTAGATAAATTTCAGTAAACATATTAGTCATAAACCTTCAGATTGTTATCAGAGTATTTGAGAGAAGAGTGACAAAGTTAGTGGTGTGAATCCTTGGAAATGTAGTTTAAATGAAAACAGAGATGTGCAGTTCTAATTATCAGTATTTTGATAGAGAGTTTTTTTCTGAATCAATTTTGTATGTGCTGGTATCAGTCTTACTTTGTGTTTATTTCAACTACTACAATTTTGAAGCAACTTGAGCCAATCTTTGGAGATTAGATAAACCTAAGCAAAATGTTTCCTGCAAACAAAGTATTAGCCTCCAGAGTTGCAGTCAGCAGGGACAAGACAGAAGGCATTGTTGTGCCATTATATAAAATTCGAGTGTGTCATATCTTGAGCTCCCTTTCCTATCCATGTGGAAATTCATATAGGAGTCAATATAGGGATTACCAAAGTGTGAGAGAAAAGATTTCATGATGCCAGTCCTTGTTTTGACACTACTAACCTTTGAGTTCTGTATAAGATACCAGAATTTATACTACTGTTAGGTGTAACACTGAGTGAATAATTAATTTCTATAATTATGGAAGACAATATCAAAAGCCTTATTGAAGTCAAAATTAACTACCTCCACTGCCCTCACTTCATCCACTACAACAGTCATCTCACTGTAGATAGCTGTAAGGATGATCAGCTCTTTAAAGAGTTAATACATAATTCTCACACAACACCTGACAAAAATCCCATGTACAAACAAACATAGATACCCATTATTTGTGCTTGTCAAAATGCCTCCACATTTGTGATACAAAAAGAAAAAAGGGGGATGGGGTGGGAAATTATCCACCTGTTATTCATTCCATCTGAAATTTATTTGTGATCATTCTTTTTGTTGGAGCCAAAGCCAGTAATTCCCTGAATGATTATAAAGTCACTAAACACCCTGCCACTAATGGGTTCACTTCAATAAACAAGTTAGGAAGGCAGTATTAAATCCATCGGGAACTCAGCAATTAAGCCAAAGTACTTCATCCAAATCATATCCGTAAAAAGCTTTTTTCACTCAAAACTTCCAGAAGATCTTGAATTCTAAGAGGGTCACAACAGCTAATTTTCCCCTGCAAATCTAGGTCACCCAACCCACAGCATTTTACTGAAGTATAGATTGTAAAGTGCTGTCTAGACTTCAGTAACTTTAATGACAGTAAACTTTAACATTACTTAGAGAATTAGCTTAACAAAATTTGTTGACAGCTTATCTTCATAATAATATTTTTCTCCATATATTATTTTTTATATGATAGCTCATAAAACTACATATCCCAGGGTTGTTAAATGCACCTCTATTGCTTTATGCTCTGAACTGCATGCTGACTTGCAACACCTTTGAACTTGTGGGAGCAGAATCCTTTAAACATTATATGTTATTAATTAACAGATGTGGTGACTGACAATGTTCTAATTATTTATTTTTATTTTGAGTTCGTACACTATTATTAGTGGTTTTTGCTGATGCTCTACATTTAGAAAAATTCATATGATACCAAGATAGGCCTAATTCATAATTGTAGGGTGTCTGCAAACAACAATAATGTGCAGCACTTCTAGGAGATGATGGTTGACTCATCTTAGGTAATGAAAGAAAAATCTGTCATGTGTGTGAGCTTAATTTTCACAGTTCACACAGTTGAATTATGGTTGTAAGGAGCCTTCAAAGACCATCAGGTTCAAACCTCTCACTCTAGTAGGATACAGGTTACTGAAAAGTGTAACAGCCTAAAAGCCTAAATCAACTACACAAAACTTCATCCAGACAGGTCTGAAACATCACCAGAGAAGTGGATTCCACAACCTTCCTGGGCAACCCATTCCAATGCTTAATAACCCTTACCATAAAGAATTTTTTCCTTATGTAAGGTGAAACCTCCTGTGATCAAGCTTGTATCCACTACACCTTGACCTGTCTGATGCAATTGAAAATAAAATATTCCTTTCTTCATGACACCCAGCCCTCATGGATTTATAGATGGCAATTACAAAGGAGAAACAAATCACATATTGAGAAGAAAAAAAAAAAAGGAAAAAAAAAATTCTAAGGATGAGGAAGTAAGACAAGAATACATCTTTTATTAGCGGACATACATTTCTCAAGAATTACTTGGTTAAGATCAAATGTCTCTTTGTTTGAAGGATGTACAGGGAGACTCACAAACCTCTGAGCACTAACACTAGACAGGGTGAAGAAGCTCAGTCACCCACAGGGAGTCCTTCCAGGCTAGTCAAAATCATCAAAGATATCATCCAGAAATGGTCATGTGGTGTAGAGTTCATTATGAACAGAATTTATGCAGAGTGTATGAGATCAAGACTGGAGCTCCTGCACCAGATCTTTCACAGGTTGGTTAACATGAAATTGTAATTTCACTGAAACACTGGCAAGTCGTTCATGTATTCACTTCATTTCACATGGTGTTGGAATATATTTGCCTGTCTTTTTCTGTAATGTCACTAAAATTAATTGCAGTTAGGACATTACACAGTGTGTCAATGATGGGAACCCAGACTGTATTGTCCAAAAATGAAAAAAAAACAAGAATGGATTTAGGCTAGGGCTGTGCAACTCCTGGACTCCAGCAAAACCTGGAAAAAAGTCTGTTCAAGTGGACATACTAACTAAGAGTTACAAACAGTGACACTTGTCACTACATTTAATTTATTTTCCATTTTGTTTTAATGTGAGAGATAGCAAAGGAGACCTAACTGAGTTTTAGAATAGCTCTCTATTATAATTTCAGACTTTCTGTGCTTGGATAGCAGTTTATTCCAGACCAGTCCAGCTTCCTTTGCTTGATCCTGCAGCAAAGTTGTAATAATCCTACTGGTAACATTGCAAGCTGTTGCTATGGAAATTGATGTATTACCACAGAAAAATGACAGATGGGTTGCAGAGAGAACAGGGCCATACTTTAACACTGATCCTTATATTGCTAGCAAATCCCTAAACGGATGTCACTTAGAGAGTAGCTAATTTGAAGGACTTCAGTAAAACAATATGAGTAAAGCAACTGCAGAGATCAGAGGGGATTTTAAGTATTTTCCTTGGAAAGAGTTAAATTCTGTCTGCTTAATTTCCATTTGTGTTCCCCATTGCTTTTCTCTCTACATGTTCCAGACAACTGTAGTAGGTCAGGAACATCATGAGGTAGCAGGAGTTCATCAGTATCGTATGTGCAGCTTAATAATCACTTCTCCTCATCTCTCACTCTGTATAAATTATGTCATTAAAGAAAAAAGTGATTTCCAGAACAAGGCAGCAACAAAGAAGTAGTTGATTTGCTGATACACTTAAAACCCAAAACAAATGAAAGTGACTTTTATCACTTTGCCAACATGTAGAGGGATAATTTGCATATTTGCAGTCTTTAATCTGTGAGTTTTATTCTTTCTATTAAAGGTAAACAAAGGCATTACAAAAATGCAATACCTATCAAATTCAATTTACTCAAGGCTGAAGTAGAAATCTGGGTTAGAACCCCTCAGGAAAAAAAATGCAACAGCAAAATGGATCAGAAAAGTAGAATGGGAAATGCAATATAGTGGACTTTTAGAATGGAAAAGAACCACTGTGGTGTCAACAATGCAGAAAATATTTTTCTTTCTGAGAAAACTGAATAAAAAACTCAGCATAGGACTTTTTCCACATTAAGCAAATAATACGTTTGACTTTTTATCATTTTTTCTACAGAATCTTTTACAAATCACAGAGCAACACTTTTGTCTTTGGCAAGGATTTTAAAAAGTATTTCTTAGTTATTAACAGTGATTGAGCAACAACTGTCAAAAGCCTCTTATTGGTAAATAAGTAGGAAAAAAGAGATCATCTGGGTGTGATGCTAGTAAAATGCTGAGAATTAGATTTGTCTTCTAATGCTTTGAGTAGCCAAGAAAATCTCTACATATGAAAATGTGTCAAATTAAATGAGTCACATCGGTAAATAACACATTAATGCTTTAAAATTATTTAATAATATGTATGAGAGCAGTGACTAGATTTAAAACTCTCCAAAACTGAAAGCAAATTACCTAAAACAAGTCATAAGTTTATTCTCCTAAAATAGCACTTTCTCAAGAGTAAGTTTTCATTGGAATTCTTTGGGGGAGGGGGGGGGAAATCATTAATGCTATGAAATGTGGATGTCTCTTTTGCAGGTTATAGCAATAACACCTGCTCTCACCCAAAATTTAATGAAGCAAACAAGTAAAAAACCCACCATGCACACCCTTGAGAAAAGCTGTATAGTAGTAACAAGCAGGATTAGAAAATATGGGCTGATGGGTCATGCTAGACATCTGTTGTGTAATCACACACAGTGTGCTCTTTGCTAGCTTGTACTTTTTTTTATTTTTATGTAAAGTTGATCAAGTGGATATAGGATACATTAAATCATATAGTTTTATATAAGCATCTGCTAGTGACATAAGTGAATGTAAGAGAATGAATCCCATTGGACTACTATTATTGCTGTTAGGTGAATGTCACAGATAGGTCAGAGCCATTAGGAACAGATAACTATGTTGTAATTGAATAGAAAGCATATCTGTTGTTCAGAGAATGCAGCAATGGGGAAGCAATGCAGAGGGTCTGTTTTATCTATGATGCTTCCTCTATGAAAATAGAGTTTCTGTGATTTGCTTGTTAGATAAAGATTAAAGGTCGTTATGTGGGTCAAGGATAAGATCAGGCTTTGATTGGATTTGTGACTTCTTTTTCAAAAGAAATTATAATGTTTGGACCTATCAAGTGAGTTATAATGATTGGATATTTGTGATATCAGAGTTGTTTATATGTCTTTTTTCCATGAAGCTAGTACTCAGAATATGACACAAGATTTTTTATAAGAAAACTTCTAAGAAAAAGAGCATCAACAGATGTGTCAACAAAAGAAAACAAAGAAAGGCTGAAGGAACTTGGTGTCACAAGTATTTATTATGCAAAAGAGAGAGTGGAGTCTTCCATAAGTCATACTCTAAAGCTGCCCTTATTTCTGAACAACATTGCCTGGATACCTTTGAAACTGTGATAAGAATGCAAAAGAGATCTCATGCTTCAGCTATAGTTGCAAGATACCATAGAAATCCTGCAAATATTCTAACTTGAATTCACATCTTAGAAGCAAGTAGAGCAAACAATGTGCTAAAGTATTTGATGCAAACATTTATTTCATCCTAATTTAATTCTCAATCATTTGTATTTCAAAAGTTTCATTTTTAAGGCAAATATTCCATCATCAGGTTTGCATTGTGGTACTTTGAGTCTGTGAGGATGATTCGTATCAACTCATGGAGGTTTACATCAGAAAATGTACACGATTTTTTGGTACTAGAGTTCACTGCAGAATGGCTAAGGAGACATTAATTTCTTATACTTCTCAACAAGGCAGAACTTCGAAAAAGTATCTTACATTGTAGTGTCAGTAGAATAGATTTCAGAACAAAGCACTCAACCACATCTGGAGTTTTGTGGCCAGTTCTGGGTCCCTCAGTTCAAGAAGGACACAGAACTGCTGGAGGGTGCCCAGCATAGAGCAACAAAGATGGTGAAGGAAGTAGAACACCATCCTTATGAGGAAAGGCTGAGAGAGCTGGGCCTCTTGAGCTTGGAGAAGAGGAGGCTGAGGGGTGACCTCATAAATGTCTATAAATATGTAAGGGGTGGGTGTCAGGAGGATGAAGCCAGGCTCTTCTTGGTGTCATCTGGTGATAGGACAAGGGGCAATGGGTGCAAGCTGGAACAAAGGAGGTTCCATATAAATATCAGAAGGAACTTCTTCCCTGTGAGATTAACGGAGCATTGGAACAGGCTGCCCAGGGGGGTTGTGTAGTCTCCTTCTCTGGACACATTCAAGACTCACCTGGATCTTTTCCTGTGTGACTTGGTGTAGGTGGTCCTGCTGTGGCAGGGGGATTGGACTGGATGATCTTTCGAGATCCCTTCTGATCCCTAATGATTCTATGAAATGTATTGAAACATTACAGGAAAAAAGCCTTAACTATTAATAACAAAGTTTAAAAAAGCTGAACTGAGAATACTGCTTGTGACGTGTGGCCCATTATTTGAAGCAGATTAGATTGAATAAGGTAATGGAAAGAACTACAGCCAGCAGTATTGATTTCTGTGCTGATAAGCTGATAGAAATTAGCTAAGAACAGACCTAATGCACATTGATAAGTGACAGCTTGGGAATGATGCAACACAGCTTTCACTGAACAAGGTAATGAATCATAATTTGTTGAAGCAATATGACATATTTTTGATAGGATAGATTAGGGTGATACAGACTGCTTGGTTTTCCAATAAATTTTTTATAAGTTACTTTAGCAAAAGTCTTAAAGAGACTAAATCATCATTGCTGAAGGAGGGTTGCTGTCTCCTAGATTTGTAACATAAGGTTTTGAGGAAGAAATATAAAAAAAATAGGAAATCAAATTTGCAAAGAAGTGAATTCTTACAATGGAAATTTCCTGCAGAGGTACAGTACTACTCAAACTATTCATAAATAATGTGGAAAAGGGGAAATAGTACAAAGTTAGCAGTGGCTGCAAAGTGCCTCAGAGTTGTGAATGACTGGGTGATAAAAATGGCAGATGACACCCAGCACTGATCAGTGTAAACTAACACACAAGAAGGAGGAAATAATCACAATAACATACAGAAAAATAACTTCTAAGTAATTGTTAACATTCACGGAGGTGGCTTTAATGCCATCACAGATGGTTCTATGAAACGTATCAGTGCATTTTTCAGAAGTAATCAAAAAGTAAAGTGGTGTAGATAATTTAGGGAAAAAAAAGTATGTTCTTATGTCATCATTTCAATCTTTGGTCTTCATCTTGGATTTTTAGAATCATGGAATTATTGAGGCTGGAAAAGGTGTCTGAGCTCATGCAGCCCAGCCTATGTCCTAACATGGTCCAGACCAGGGCACTAAGTGCTACATCCAGTCTGTCCTCAAACACTTCCAGGGATGGTGACCCCACTACTTTCCTGAGACTCCATAATTTCCTCTCTAAACCATGCAGAAGATTTGGAAGTTGTGAAATAACACAACATCTCTAAGGTATTAGGATTTTCTACTTGATAAAAGTTAACTATTCCCTGCTGTTCAGTTTAGAGGACTGAATGGCACACAAAGTGTGTACAGTTATACATATCATGCAGACAACATTTAGTCTCCATTTTTCCTCAGAGTTTATCATACAGCTGATATAAAAGTGGTGAAAACAGTTAAGCTGAGCACTTTTCCACATATGTATAAACAAGTTATGGAATTCATTATCACAGGAAATGGATATGAAGAGTTCAAGACTCATTAAGCAAGTAAATTTTAAAAATGCCAGTACATGAAACATGGAAACTGGCAACAGTCTCAGAAGCAGGAAGTCTCAGAACTATCATCAACAATATACCAGAGCCTGTAGAGAGGTGGAGGTAGTATACTTCCCATATTTTCTAATAATCTGACACAAGCCACAGAGAGAGACAGAAGACCTTTACCCTGGCCTATTAAGATGTTTTTAAATGAGGGAAAAGCTGTGGAAACTGTTAGCTAGAGAAGCATAAAAGTTCTGATCTCAAATACACGAAAGTGAACAGCAGGAATCTCATTGGTGGCAGGGGCTTTGGTCCAGACCTCTACCTTTCTGTCCACCCCTACACTGCCTGGAGGTACAGGAGGAGCCCTATGCATCTTTAAGTTACACTGTTACATTGACAAAGGGTTTCAAGGTGCTCATGGAACTTCCACAGGTAATTCATGATGGCATGGATTTCAGCTAAATGAACAAGTCTCCTTGACAGTAGGATTCAGCTCACATGGGATGTAGCATCAAGAGGTGCAACCTTCAGAAGGCTGCCTGCCCTGGCTGGTCTCTTCCATGCACTTTCTAAGCAGTGTTTTTTTCCAGTGGAAGAGAAAAATAAGTTAAGGTGGGCTTCAGCACTTAAAGTTTAACAGATTGGGACAGTTCGTTTTCTCCATCTGTTCATTTTCAAGCTGTTTTCAGATGTTTTTCAGTTCTGATCTTTGTGTGTCTCCTTCATCTCAGGTATTTACTCTGCAGATACACCAGACAGACACTGTTCTGTTTGATTCAAACAAGTCCTTTCAACTTTTTCAAATTTGTATGCACCTTTGTCTGTAGGCAAAGCAAAGCTAATTCTGAGGTATAAATTATTCTCCTTTTAGTCTTTACACATTTCTTATACAGTTAATCCTCTAACTTGTTGTGACTTAGTGAATGGCTATGCCAATAAACAATGAAAACCTAAGTCAGAAGGTAGGGTGAAAATGAGACTCCAAATGCAACTTTTGGATGAGAGAGTTAAATGTCTTCTTAAACCCAAACTTTAGATATTTATTTATCTCATTCACTTTCCGCCAGGAAACCCACTTTGCTTATTTTCTTTCTGTTTTCCAACTCTGTTTATTCTTTTAAAAAGTTTCAATAAAATCCTGTGGTCAACCTCTCTAATCACTAAGGCTACAGATACATTAAACAAAAGAAAGTAAAGAGAAAGATGTATAAGACTCCTCCATCATTGAGCAAACAGGAAGCTATTTGGAAACTGCTGCACTACGAGAATCATATTTCTTTTTATGAAGGTACTGTGTAAGAAAGGTGAGAATTAGAAAAGAAAGGAGACCTTTACTAAGAAGTGAAATTGTCCTATGCAACCTGTAAAATTACTGTTTCTACCTACCATGAGGACTGGATTTCAGCATATTTGAAACCCTTAAGCTGAAAACATGTCAAAATTGTCAGTTATTACTGAAACCAAAAGGCCTTATCCTTGAGTTCTTGTAATTCCCTGTAGTGCTACTGCAGTGGAAAAGAAGATATTATCTTGCCTTAAGGCAATAGCTCTCATAAGGGAATTCTAAGAGGATATATGGCTGCCTTACCCAGCAGCACAAAGGATAGACAGGCCAACAGAATTTAGCTATAAGTATATGACATAGTATCTTCCTTTTGCCATCAGTAATGCCACCTTATCCTACTCCCTTTGCTATTTTCAGCCAGGTGGGTGGGAAAAGGGGATTGAGACGTTACATGTTTCTGAATTACTGATGTTGGTCAAGATGCTGATTTCACAAGTTAGCTGTGATACTCATTAGTGTGTGACATTTTCCAGGATAGGGTTACAAATTTTAGGCTTTCCTTTCTAAACATTAGTGCTATTCAGGACCTGTAGTCTTCCTTATACAGTTAGAATAGCCTCCCTTCCTGAACCTAATCTGTCTTTCTTCACATCCTTTAAGTCATTCTTGTCTCCAGCTTCTATCTAATCTTCCTGATCACTTACTTCAGAAAAGGATGAACCTTCATGTAATTGGATGGCCCTTAAAAGGTGAAACCCAGCATTACTTTGGTAAATGTGTAACACTTTGTACAGCATAGCTTGAGGGTGATGCAATGGTTTGAGGCCATCTTCGGCATCTCAATGAAGAATTTTCAGTTCTTCCTGAAGAGAGCAAACTTTGTCCCGTTTAGGAAAAAGTGCAGGGGCAGATGCTTCCCATATGCCTAATGTTGAGCTGGCAGGGAAGAAGACCAGCCTGGCTAAAAACACAGCTTTGGTTGAAAGAAAAAGGAAAAAAAAAAAAAAAAGAGAGAGAGAAATATTAAGTCTTTGGAAGGAGAACCAGAATTCTTAGAATGACTACAAAGATGTTGTGAAGTTATGCAGTGACAAAATGAGAAGGCATAAAGAACAGACAGAGCTCAATCTGGCTACTGTAGTAAAAGACAAAAATGTCTCTTCTTCCAGGTAACAAGCAGCAGGACAAGAGGGAATTGCTGCAGTTTGTGCCAGGGGAGGTTTAGATTAAATATTAGGGAAAATTTCTTCAATGAACTGTTGTACAGCATTGCAACAGACTATACAGGGAAATGGTTGAGTCACAGTTCCAGGAAGTATTTTAAAAACATATAAATGTGTGGCCCAGGGACATGGATTAGTGGTGAAATTACAGTGTTGAGTTAATTGTTGGAATCAATGATCTTAAAGGTCTCTCATCAATCCAAATAACTGTATGATTCATAGTATTATAGGATCATAGAATTATTTAGGCTGGAAAAGATCTCTCTGATCTTTGAGTCAAACTATTAAACCATGTCCCTAAGCTCCATATCTACACATACTTTTAAAAATTTTCAGGGACAGCAATGAACCCCCTCCCTAGGCAGTGTGTTCCAAGGCCTGATGAATCTTTCAAAGAAGTTTTTCCTAATGTCTAACCTAAACTTCCCCTGGTGCAGCTTGAGGCCATTCAATGCAATACAGCATCAAAATGCTACTGAAAGACTGTTTTGAATATGTTTAGAATACTTGATGGAAACAATACACAAAGTACTTTAAATTAGGGAATGAGTGAACTTGTTGAGGTATACCCAGAAAGCTCTAGTCATCTCATTTTTTCATTACAATAGAAGTGAATAGCAGTTATGATGGCATTAGATGTTAATAATTTTTTTCAGATCTAGAAAATCTGCAAGTAATAAAGGTGTTGGATTGTCTTGCATCTTGGCAGTTCAATCAAGAAGTTACAACACAGCATGGAGTCCTATTGACATCTGCGAGCCCTGGTTTCTCTACAGAATTATTCATCAAGCAGATGCAATGAAAAGAAAGCACCTGTTCTTCTTCACAGTCAGCATTCTTAGGAGTTGTTCTCAGTTCTGTTCTGTGTCTCCTGCAGTTCTATAGGACTATTTCAGCTAACAATTACAATGACCTTAAAGGTCTCTTACAGCCAAGACGATTCTGTGATTCTGTCACTCTACTTTAAGGAGATTATGGCCTTCTACAGTGACAACCAAACAGCTCTGTTAATGAAAATTTTGCCCAGGTTCTACCTTAAACACATTGTTCTTGGGAGAAAAAAAAAATCTGTCACTTAGAGATTTTTTAGGGATTACAGAAAGGAGAACATCCCTAAAAGCCTAAAAGGTGTAATATTCAAGCAAGACGGTTGTAAACAAAGATGATTCACTGAACAGAATTTCAGAAGTTGACAGCATACTTGGAGTCTGTGTACACTGTCCCTTCTTTACCTTTCAAATATATCAACGCCAGTTTCAGGGCACAGAGCTCACAGATCTGTGCAGACCATCCAGCAGGTAATTTCCCTTTTCCAAAACTATAATTGCATAACCTGACATTCTTTTACCTTTTAATCAATGAGAGGACCCATCAATTAATAATTCTTCCCTGTAAGGCAGAGGTTCATCCAGTAAATCTTCTCATATTTTAATTTGATACTCAATAAAATCCAAACAATCATGTCTCCGGAAAAAGTGGAGGCAAGAGAGAAGCCTGCCTTAGTTGACAAGGAGTGAGTTATGGATAAGTTGAGCAAACTGGATGTATAGAAATACATGGGCCCTGTTGATATGCACCTGGATGTGGTAAGAGAGATGGCAGAAGTCCTCTTTTCTAAGTCATGGGG
>VZRI01004037.1:674764-746736 GCA_013397515.1 Upupa epops | reverse complement strand
CAGGCTTCCCCGCCCGGGCTTCCCCTCCGGGGCTTCCCCTCAGGCTCCCCCTCCGGGGCTTCCCCTCAGAGGCTTCACCCCAGGCTCCCCCTCCCGGGCTCCCCCTCAGGCTTCCCCTCCCGGGCTTCCCTTCCGGGGCTTCCCTCAAACCCTGTGGTGCCGCTGAGGCATCATCCCCAGTCCCTCCCTCCTCCCTCCCAGCCCGGGGTGCCGGCCGGATCCGTTACCGTAGCCCGCAAAGCTCTCGGTGCCCTCACGCCCGGGTTCTCCGCACGAGCGCCCCGCCGTTTAAATAGAGCCCCGCCCCGCCTCCGCCGCGCGAAAACGAGGCTGCGGGGAAAAGGCGGGAAAAGGGCGCCTGCTCGGTCCCGCCCCCTAGCGGCGCAGCGGCGGCACTACAGCCTCTCCCCCCCTTCGTGTCCGCATCCCTTAGCGACTCAGCAGAGCCCTGGCTAGCAGCTCTGTCGCCCTCACCCTGGCACATTATATTTCCCTTCTGTAGCCCCTGATCATTTGTTCCAAACAGGAGCTTGGAGTCAGCACCTTCCCGATTACCCACTGCCTCCCCCCCACCCCCAGTTTAGCCCCCCGGTTGCACCCCAGAGCTCAGCTTAGCACCCTCTCCATTCCTTTATTGATCTTCAAAAACCCTAAAGTAAGAATCACGTAATCTTCCCCAGGATTTCATGGTCACCCTGGAGATGATTTTGACATAAACCACCTCACTTGAATCTGCTCCACACTGGTGCTGCTGCTGCTTTCCCAGAACAAGTGCTCTGGCAGCACCACTCCCCTGCCCCTCACATTCCAGTCAGCATTCCAAAGGGAGCCAGCAGCTTTGCACCACCAAGAAGAGCTCTAAAAGTTAAGGCTATCGGGCTGGTTCCCTATGCAGCTCTATTACGTCTATTCTACATCCCCCCTGATCTCTGCACCTGCACAGCAGTCAGCAAGAGAAAGGATGTTTCCCTGCCTTGGGATCTTGGCTCTAGAGTCTTCAAACTTCATTTACCAACACTCAAGCTTTGAGGAGAACCCCCTGAGCAAAGCAAAGCAGGACCCAAATAGCTAATTCACTTACTGCAGAGCATCCTTTGCACCCTTGCATAGTAAACGAGTTGGTCTTTAGTGCAACTAGAAGCTCTCACTCAGCCTCTGGGTGCCCACAACCAGGCCAGAGGTACCGTGCCAACATGAAATGCTGCATCAGTGTGAGTTTGATCTGCTGACTCAGCTGTGTTCCAGCGCTTTGTTTTTGAAGGCAGCAGCTTGTCCCAGCAGGTTTGTGCCAGATAGGTGATCATCGGTGCTGCTACAGCTGACACAGCTAGCACAGCCTGCTCTGCTTGTGCCAGCAAGTGGGGCTGGAGTCTGTTTGTGCATTGGTCTGGGCAAAGCCCTGAATACCCAATGATCCCACCACAATTTAAACCCAGCATTAACCAGTACAAACCCGCTGTCTGCTCTCTACAGAGGTACTCGAAGTCTTGTTGAAAGGAAAACAGCCTCAAGGCAGGGATCAGCTTTACAGCAGATGATGTGCACATACTAGTGGTGACGCTTCATGTCAAGTCTAGCTGAGGAGTTTTCTCTCTCCAGGTGCTTTCCTGGCATCATTTTGTGCCTCGTGTGAGACACCTCTGCCTACAGCGGGTGAAAAAGCGCCTTTGTCCAGAGAGACTGCCCACAGAGCTGTTAGCCTCAGCACTCAGTAGTAACTCGACAGAGCTGACTTCTTCCTCATCCCCCTCATTACTGCTTTAATTGCTCTTGCTGGGTGATTTATACTGAAACCAGCTGAGTCAGAAACAGCTTTAACAGGGGGAAGGGGTAGAAAACAGCTCCCAGGGAGTGTGAGCTCAGCCCTTGTACCTTGCTGTGTGAATGTAAAGGCTTCCCCTGGGGTCGATGCTCTGTGATCACTCTTTGCAATTAGTGCAGGGGGGACATCCTGGGGTGCTGAGGCTCCTTCAAGCTGCCTGGTGCAGGTAAATCCTGTTGATGGGGAGGGATGTAGGGCAAGTAGCGGGTTGTCACCTCAGCATCCCTGCTGTCGGCTCTGGTGAGCAGTGGGCAGACTGGTGGTTCCGCTGGGAACCACAAGAGGGCAGCATTGCCCTTTGCTGGAGCGGGTCCTGGCCGCTCTTCTCCCGAGCGGTTGTGGGGCTCGCTGGCAGCTGGAGTAACTGGTCCTAATGTTCTGCAGGGATCTGCTCTTGCAACTGAAAACATTGGCATTCTGCAAGCTGGAAGCCCTCCGTTTTCTTTATGGGCTGCAACTAATTTGTAAGTGGTTATTTTGAGGGATGTTTTTATCATCCTCATGAAGAAACTGGCAGAGCTAAGGTACCGGGGAAGAGATTTCAGTGGGGAGGAACACTCCTAGCTGTGTGCAAAGGGGGAGTGGGAAGAGGTTAAGGAAAATGCTGATTTCCTGGATAAAATCATGAATGTTGAGGAGTGGAAGGGACCTCGAAAGATCATCCAGTCCAATTCCCCTGCCACAGCAGGAGCCCCTAGATCCAGTTGCACAGGAACAACTCCAGGCAGGTTTTAATCATCTCCAGACAAGGAGACTCCACAACCCCCTGGGCAGCTCCTTCCAGGGCTCTCGCACCCTCACCGGGAAGAAGTTGCTTCTCCTCTTGATGTGGAACCTTCTCTGTTCCAGCTGACACCCCTTGTCCTGGCATTGGGTGCCCCTGAGCAGAGCCTGGCTCCTTCCTCCTGACACCCGTCCTTTCCATCTTGATCAACAGTCATGGGGTCTCCCCTCAAGCTCCTTTTTTCCCAGCTCCCTCAGCCTTTCCTCAGCAGATGCTCCCTTTCCTTCATCCTCTTTATGGCTCTGTGCTGGACTCTCTCAAGCAGCTGTCTCCTTCTGGAACTGAGGGGCCCAGAGCTGGACACAAGATTCCAGGTGGTTCAAAGTAACATCAATACCAGTTCTTGGTGCTGGGGGGTGGGTAACGGGATCCTTGAAGCTGTATGGCTGCATCAAAGAGGCAAAGCAGACTCAGGTGGGGAGTTTTAGTACGGCTGTAAAACCAGACTGGTGTTGCCTCTGAACAGGGTTAAAATCTGCCTTTTTACTGTATCAGTATAAGGCCTCAAGTTACATCGGGGGCTTGAGATTGGATCTTCTGAAGAAATTCCTTGCTGAGAGAGTGGTTGGGCACTGGAACAGGCTGCCAGGGGAGGTGGTGGAGTCCCCATCCCTGGAGGGGTTTAAAAAACCGAGTAGCTAGAGCCCTTGAGTCTAGGTGTTGGGGAGATATTGGGATGGGCTTGGTGATCCTGGAGGTCCTTTCCAACCAGGATGATTCTATAACACCCAGCCTCTTGCTAAACCAAATCAGTACCTGGTCACTTAATTCTGATTCTGCCCTCTATCTAGCCCAGCTCTGCCTCTTTGTTGCTATTTCCATCTCAGAAAAACTTTAAGTAGCAGGAAAAAAACCACCTTTTCTTGTTTGGAAAATAAAAAACCCCAAACGCTTCCCTGCTTGAGGGGCACCGGGACCTTGCTTGCCCTGCCTCAGCCTGGAGTGAGGTGTTACAGGCAGGTTGTAAACCTCTGCACAGCAAGCTCTGAAATGTTGACAGACCTTTCAGTGTAGCTGCTTTAATACCTGTGCTCTGACAGCAGCAGCGCCGCGTGTCTCAGGGGATGGGATCAGAAGCAGACGGACATTTTCAGCTATTGGCAGCCTTGTGTGCACTTCACAGGAGCCTTTATCTTGCGAAGGAAGCAGAGACCTTTCGGTGTCTCCTGATGGGGATGGGAGAGGTATCAGCCATGGCGGTGCCGTTTCCAGCAGCACTGGGGTAACCATGACTCCAGTTTTAGTGGTAGGGAAGCAGATTGCTGTGCAGCCCCGACTCAGTTAAGGTCTCGCTGTCTTCTGCAGACTTGAGGTCGTCTAGAGGAGCTGCGCAGAGCCAGCATGCTGCCTATTTGCTTCAACTGAACGTGGTCTCATGACGAGCCGTCCTGGAAGAAGGAGGACTGATAGCTGACTCAGTATAGAGAGTAAGACCTCTCTTTGTGGCTGGTAATTCAGATCCCTGAGGAACTTAATCTACTTGAATTCACTTGCTCCTGGCAGCTGGCTGGTAAACTTTCCCCAAGGAGATACCTGAGGCAGCAACTTGATGCTGTATGTAAGGGAGAAACAGCCAGCAGGGAGTGATGGGGTGAACTCATTCAGGAGCTGTCACCAGGCCAGTGTCTGGTGTCAGAGCACTGAGGACCTGCAAATACCCCTTCATGTTCCCTCTCCATGGCAGGCTTTCTCCTGCAGCCTTTGGTTCTTCCTTATCGTAAATCCTGTAGGATTTAACTCCTAGCTACTCATCCTTTTGACAGTAATGGACCATTAACTAACTAGACATAAAATTGGAAGAGTAAATCCCTCTCCCTTGGGGAATTCGAAAGCAGGTTTAGGACACAGCACATGGAATGCTCATTGTAATCACAGACGAGGCCTGATTAACTCTGCCTGCCCAGCATCATGCCCAGCTCCATGCCAGCTGAGGAACAATAAAGCAGAAGCTGAGGCTCGTAGTGCAGAACCACTTGCATTTGTCAGGGGAGAAGTCTTTTGTCTTTGCTGTTTGAGCTTGTTTGTCCCCTGGCCAGGGTCTTCCCTGTAAGACTGAGGAGAATCTGAGCTGCTGAGGAATTGTAAGGGTGAGAAAGGAAGAACAGCTCAGGTCAGAGATAAAGGGGGAAGCACAATGTGCCTCTGCTGCAGGGCAATAGCTCAGGCTGCTCCCATCAGGGAGAAGGATGAGATGATGCAGCAGCTCTGCAGGTTAGTGATGCCAAGTCCAGTTCCCAGCACTTCCCCTGGTGTCTCCAGTAACATTGCTGCTAATTGTTCTCTAGACCTTGAGATCGGTGCCCACTGATTAAAAACATTAATTACCTTCCTCTTGCAGGAATGACTTTACCTTCAAGGTCTCCCAGGCCCTTAATCAAGTATCTTCCTTTGAAAGAAGTTTTTTATTGAATTACAGTAACCCATCGTTAGACCCAGGATGCTCACGGGGTGGGGGTGGAGGTGGATGACGTCGAGGACACAGTTCAGGGATCTAAATGGAGTGGCCTCAAACTTCTCCGAAGTCACTACATCAGAGAGAGGAGGAGGAAAGAGGTTCAAAAGTAGTTTACTTATGCAGAGATTAAATCACAGAATCCCATGGTGATTGAGGCTGGCAAAACCCTCTGAGCTCCTCCAGCCCAGTCCAGCCCAGCACCTAACGTCACCCCAGTGGCCACACCGAGGCACTCAGGGCCACAGCCAGGCTGTCCTTCAACATCTCCAGACATGGGGATGTTCCACCACTGCCCTGGGCAGTCCAGTCCAGGCTCTGAGCACCTTTCCCTGAGAAAGGGCTCAGTCAATGTCCCCATGTCCTGTGACACTGACTACCTGGTGACCACTGGCCAGTGATCTCCGCACATCTCAGACTCACTTTGTGCGTGTATGTGCTGTAGTGTTCTCCTCCTTCCCCTGCAGCCTATGACCACGCTCCTGCATGTGATGCCTGTGCCATTCATCATTCCAACAGCAGAAGAGCAACGGGGAAAGAGTGTCTGGAATTTATCACCCGTGGCAGGAGCTTTTGTCTGTAATAAAAAACATTTCCCCCCTCCTCTTGTAGTGCTTTTCCCCCCTTCCCTCCTCTCATTATTATTATTATTAAGAAGCTTAATGCCATATGTCTTGCTGTTTCATAAATAACCCCTGTAATCAAACAGCCCTGGGTAAATGGGCAGTCCAGCTTGTGCAATTTGTTTGACAAAATGAATCCAGAAGCATATGAGTCTGTGGAGAAAAGACAAATAGAGCAGCTTGGATGAATGTGTTAACCAAGAGAGGAGGTGGCGGAGGGGGTGTGTGTGTGTGTGGGGGGGTGGGGAATGGCTTGGCGGGATGGTAGGTGCTATATTTGTACATGCAAATGGAGTTAGGGGCTAATTTATTAAAAATAGAACACAGAGCTTGCCAGAAGGGTCACCGTCTCCTGGGAGGGAGAATTAAAACACGGCCCTACCAGGGTCATGGAGGGGAGCTGGACTGAAGCCTGCTTTAGTCTCTCTGGGTGTGCTGAGAGGCCAAAGGGACCCCAGCCTCAGCTGACGGACACACAGCAGGGCTAGTGCTCATGTTCCCATGGGTATTGGCCACGAGAGATGCCCTGGGCATGGCTGAGGACAGACGCTGTGGTGTAGTGAAAGTGATCAGCAGGTGCTTCTTAACTCTTTGGTCTTTGGGAGTTTTCATAGAATCAGAGAATGGTTCAGGCTGGGAGGGACCCGAGAGATCATCTAGTTTGACCCCCCTGCCATGAGCAGCAACACCTGTCACCAGCCCAGCTCTGACTCTTTAGAAGTCCTTAGTAGCCTCCATCCTTGGTCTTATTGGTCCACTGTCATTGTTTGTGGAGTAACCAGGAACCCCAATTCATTGTTAGGGACTGAGCAGGTCAGAGCTGGCTACCGGCAAAAATACTCCAGCTGCAGCGTCCCTGGTTGCAGCTGGGAGACATCAGCCAACCATGGCTGGCAAGGGGGTTGTGGCTGGCCAGGGGATACCACCGACAAGCAGAAGGCAGCCAAGTTCAAAAGCCCTGTGGCGTGGAAAAGCCTCGGAGCTCCAGGCCACTCTCTGTCCCAGCAGTTGCTCTGTTGCTGAGCTCCAGGTTGGACCTGGTGAGTTCTATTTGGTTGTTTCCTGCTACAGCAGAATGCCAGGGCCAGAGGGGCACAAGGGCAAGCAGACCATGAGCAAAGGTCTTCAGCCCTGCAGGATGCTCACAGAGGCATGAGGAGGGACCTTGAGACCCTCAGACCATGAGCAAAGGTCTTCAGCCCTGCAGGATGCTCACAGAGATGGGAGGAAGGACTTTGGGACCCTCAGACCTTGAGCACCCTTGCTGGCAGCAGGTGTGAGGAGTTTTGCTGTTGTTTTTCCTAGGGCTTGCTGTTCTCTCTTCCCGTGTTTCTGCCACATGGAAAATGGGACTAGGCACCAAGCAGAAAGAGTTCCCCCCCCCTCCTCTGTATCTAAGGAAAGGATAAGGTGAAGCTGGAGGTATTTAAATTGTGTGTGAACCTGCTGCTTAGGGACATGGGTTAGGGGTAACCTGGCAGCGCTGGGTCAAAGGCTGGAGTAGATGATCTCAAAAGTCTCTCCTAAGGAAGGAGATCCTATAACTCTGTGATCCTGTGCTTAAGTTTTGCTACTGACTCAATGCCCAGGAGAGCCAGCTCCTATCTGGGAGTGACTGATAAAACCACAGAAGGTGCAGGGCAGCCAGGCTTTGATGCTGCACCTCTCCACCAGCTTCGTCAGACCCTGGGCTGTGTCCCTTGTGCACAAGGTCTGGTACCCAAGGAGCTGGGCAGCGTGTGCATCACATCAGCCTTTTCCCATGTCTGGATTTGCTGGGAGGAAATCTGGATCCTCCTGAACATCTCTCTGTGACTGGACCACTGGTGCCTGGACCCTGCTGTGCCCGAGTACTTGAGGGAGCTTTGCAGGGCAGAGGTATGCCTTTAGCCAACTCCTGTGAGGTCGTGTCTTTTCAGCAGTGCTATCTGCATTTCTTCCATGCCAAATCCACTCCAGAAGATGGTGAGAGCCTGCCTGAGCCTGGGCAGTGCTGCAACCTAGAGGAGAAATCCCTTTATACTGCAGCAGAGCGTTGTCTTCTCTTCACCATCAGGCGGCAATACAGACCCTGGTGACGGGCAGAGCTGGGATGTGCCCAGAGCAGAGATGAAGAGCAATGGTTTTCATTGATGAGAAATAGCTCAGCTATTGCTCCTGCATCTCACCTCTTACAGACGTGCCCCTTAGCTAAATCAGCTGAAGACCTGCATTTTTAATCAAAGCAATGATTTACGTAAGGAGGGGTCTGTGTAGAGGAGGATGTTTTCCTCCCTTCTTACCTCCTTCCTGACCTCTGAGCACCTGAGCTCTCTGTTCAGACTGTGCAAATGCAGTGCAGTCCTGCAGGCTTGCAGCGATGCCCATGGGATGACCCTCATGCTGCCAGGCAGGGGATAAAGAAGCAGAGGGCTTCGCTCCTGCAGACCTTGGCTGGGCCCGAGCCTTGTGCCGGAGGGATTGGCAGGCAGAGCTGCAGTGCAGGTCGCTCACGTGTTGGGCTGCACATCCACTGTGAGGGATTCTGGCTCATTAGTCGAGGAAACACCTCTCTCTCCCTCTCCCTCTCTCTCTCCTATCTGCTTCCCTCCCCCAAGTGGGAGTGCAGCCCCCGCCCCCCCCTCCCCTTTTCCCCNGCAGTCCATCCCCCGCCCCCCCCCCCTTTTCCCCTTTCCTGGGGTGTATGAGTATTCTTTTTTAAGTGGCAAGCTGAATATTTTAAACAAACACTGCTTAAAATCTATAATTTATGGGCAAGGCTTCAGAAGAGGAGGAGATCAGTCGTCGCTCGGTGCAGAGGGTGCCTCTCTATCTGCAGCAGCCCCCACTCCTCTCTTTACAGTCAACTGCCATGGCATAAGGGATTAGCCTTCGGCAGGGCAGCCACTGAGAAGCACCCAGAAAATTCCCACATCTGGATGAAGAGAAACTGGATTGGCTTCTCTTGCAAGCAGGGGCAGCTCGAAGCCCGCACTCAGCACCTGCCCCCAAGAGAGATCCTCATCCTTGGGCTCGCAACGCTGGGCTGGGCTCCAGGGTTTGGCTCAGAGCTGTGTGCAGCCCTCCTCCAACCCCTCTTGGTGCAATGTGTTGGCTCTTGCTTGGGGTGACACAGCAGCTTTGTGGCTCCTCTCTCTCTCCCTGACACCCTCTCTTAGTGTTTGGGTCAGGTCCCCAGAGCTGCAGCTCCCAATACCCCCTGTACCTTGACCACTGTGGTTGCTTCACCAGTTTCCTCCTTCTCCAGCCCTGTATCACTAGGGGAGATGTTTGGGACCAGGGTTATAGTGTCCAGGGGGACACTCTGACCTTCATGCTGAGGAGTTTGGCCCAGAGAAAGGAAGGGAGTCGGTGAAGGAGTCACTGTGGAGAAGGACCCTGCATGGACTTGGAGTAAAAGGACATAGGTGAGGAGTCCAAGCTCACAGATCAGGCAGGCTAGACATGATGAAGACCTGAATCAGGACGTGAAGTTGAGCTTAAAGTCCCTGCTGGGCAGTGTGAGACCCCAGTTCACTGGGAGAAGCCTCTGCCTCTGCTGTCTTCCTCCCCTCTGTGCCCCTGCATGTTCCCCTGGGCTGCACACGGGCAGCTTCCAGGCTTATTCGTTAATGGGAGTGGAGAGACTTTTGCTTCGATTAATTAATTTGCTGCTCTTCCCCATTTGCAGGACCATCTTTTATTCATGGCCAAGTGGCGCAGACACCACTGCTTGCTGCCTTCTCAGGATGCTGGCATTAATATTTCATCCTGGAGCCTGCTCGTGCTGAAGAGAGCTCATGTCCCACGTTCCCGCCTCTTCCTGCTGATTTCCTGCCCTGGCCCAGCTCACATTCAACCCCATCCAGTCCCAGACTGGGTCTCCCTCTCTCTTCACCAGCTGTACAGCCTCTCCCCAGCTGTGCAGCCTCTCCCCAGCTCTCATTCAGTTGAACGTGGCTTGCGTGGAGCTGGGGCTTGCAGCTCATTTTCTTTGTCTTCTGTGGCGCCTTGTGCAGGGGTTGCTGTGATTTCTGCAGCACTAGCGGGTTCTCGGTTTGATGTAGAGCAGCAGGCAAGGGGAGTGACCCATATTCTTCCATCCTTCTGCCCTCTCCCAAGAAAGCAGTGAAAACAGGACCTGTATTGTGGTTGCCAGAGGAGTAGTTCAGTGCTGGGGCTGCATCCTAGGAGGAAAGATAGCTGCTGGAGAAGAAACACCTGGCTGTACCTGTCAGAGGAGCAGCGGACATGATGAGAAGAAGCTCTTTTGCTTCTTCCCTCCTCTCCTGGCTCCTGTGCATCTACACTCAGGCTCTGCAGAGCTCCAAGGCCAGGAGCAGCCTTTGCCTGCAGCTTCTGCAACACCAACAAGGCACTGCCAGAGCAAGGGCAGGCCACAGTGCAGCTGTCTGGAGTGGCACTTCATTTACTGAATGGCAGCTCCATAATCATCTTCAAATAAAAAGGGCTGCGAAGTTTCGAGTGCTGAGAGCTGCTGTTGCATTCAGGCAGGTGGCACAAAGGAGTCTCTGCTTGCTGGCTTCATGGGTATTGCTTGGGCTTTGTTGTTTGATTATTTGTTTTCTTCTTCTCTGGGAGTCTCAAGGATTCTTCAGAGAAGCCTCAGAGCGCGTTCCCAGCTGCCCTCTTCAGGTCCGATGTGTCCTGAGCCCATTGTATTTGGGGCTCTCAGTTCGACGCTGAACTCAGGCTGTTGCAGCAGGAGAGGCAGATTCCTGATTGTTTTGTTTGTTATGCTTTCCAGAGGTGCCTTTCATGTCGGAGTGACCCTGGGGGTTGAGGAGATCATGTTGATCCTCATTTCCCACCTCTCTGGGTGGCAATAAGGAGTTGCCAGGGTCGTCACCAATGTGCAGTCACAACCCAGAAGGTCAACTGCATCCTGGGCTGCAGCCACAGAAGTGTGGTCAGGAGGTGGAGGGGGTTCTGCCCCTCTGCTCTGCCCTGGTGAGATTTCATNTTGTTTGTTATGCTTTCCAGAGGTGCCTTTCATATCGGAGTGAGCCTGGGGGTTGAGGAGATCATGTTGATCCTCATTTCCCACCTCTCTGGGTCGCAATAAGGAGTTGCCAGGGTCGTCACCAATGTGCAGTCACAACCCAGAAGGTCAACTGCATCCTGGGCTGCAGCCACAGAAGTGTGATCAGGAGGTGGAGGGGGTTCTGCCCCTCTGCTCTGCCCTGGTGAGATTTCATTTGGAGTCCTGCATCCAGGTCTGGAGCCACCAACACAAGAAGGATGAGGAGCTGTTGGAGTAGGTCCAGAAGAGGCTACAAACATGATCAGAGGGCTGGAGCCCCTCTGCTCTACAGACAGGCTGAGAGAGATGAGGTTGTTCAGCCTGGAGAGGAAAAGGTTCTGGGGGGACCTTCCAACCCCTGAGAGGGGCTGTCAGAGGGCTGGGGAAGGCTGTTCCCAAGGGCAGGGAACGACAGGATGAGGGGTCCTGATCTGAAGCTGGAAAAGGGCAGAGGGAGGCTGGACAGGAGGACAAAGCTCTTGAATCTGAGGCTGAGGGATCCCTGGACCAGGCTGCCCAGAGAGAGGGTGGAGGCCCCATCCCTGGAGCCATTCAAGCTCAGACTGAATGAGTCTCTGGGCAACCTGGGTTGGTGAGTGCTGGCCCTGCTGGGTGCAGGGGGGTTGGACTGGATGCCCTTTGGAGCTCCCTTCCAACCCAACACATTCCGATTCTGTGAGTCTGCCCAGCTGCCTTTGCTGTGAGGAGCTCAGGAAGGAGGTTGGTAGGGAAGTGTTAAAGTGCAGAGTCCTGTTCCCAGCAGCAAGGTGTGATCTTTGCCTCTGGGGCTGGTGATGAGGTACTTTCTCCCAGATTCAAGTGCTTGTTGTAGCAGGGAGATCCTTTGCAGTTCCCATGGGGTATGAGGAGAGACCTCCCAAGGTGTTATCTGTGCCCTTCCCTCTTCACCCAGCGCTCAGTAGAGCCAGTTCCCAACACACTGCCCATCTCTTGGAGAGC
The DNA here is from genome assembly GCA_013397515.1 of Upupa epops. Taxonomy (NCBI): domain Eukaryota; kingdom Metazoa; phylum Chordata; class Aves; order Bucerotiformes; family Upupidae; genus Upupa; species Upupa epops. The sequence goes on along the minus strand of VZRI01004037.1, from coordinate 735,072 downwards.
AAGGTAATGCAGTAGTTAACAGACTGTGTCTCCCTAGCCCTCTGGCTCAGTTAATGCCCTGCCAGCTCCACAGCAGAGCCAAGTGCTTTAGGAGGTACCGACCCAAAGCACCACCTCAAAAGAGATCCCTGGGGAGGAAAACATGTTATCTGCTCTAAATCAAAATGCTTTTGAGAAGACCAGGTGTGGCTGCTGGAGAGTCACAGTCCCTTCACTTGCCCTATGGCCCAGGAGCCTTGGAGGACTCATGGCCAGGGAGGGGAACTGGGAGCAACTGGTGCACGTGCCCTGGTACATGTGTAATGGGGATATGTTCAGTGAAGGGACTGTGACGGCAGGTTGGAGGATGTAGAGGCTGCGAGTGGCAGAATCTCCACAGGCTCATTAAACTCTCATGTCCAAATTAAATGTCAGATTTGCATATCAGTTCCGTGTTTTCAGGCCCATTATGCAGCAGCCCGGAGGAAACACAGGGGCAGGGCTGCTGTGGGAATCCAGCAGTGAACTCAAGCCCTAAAATTCACTTGGTTGTAAGAGCACGCCATGGAAAATGCCCAGCAGTCTGCAGGAGGGGGTGTAAGGCAGCGCTAGGCTGGGGGTTTATAGTTGGGGAAACTAAGGCACGGGAAAAGGAGGTGACATTCACCTAGCAGAGTGTTTTTAGGGGGAGTAAGACACAGAGCACAGGACATGACTGATAGCTGAGCTGATAAGGGCAAACTGTAGAGCCCAGGGTGTCTATAAACAAATCCCTCCAGCTGAAGATCACCTCGATCCAGCACGGTCTCCTCCTCATGGAACCTGCAGGTGACGGGCAGTGCTGTGCAGGAGCACCCAAGCTGCTCTCTGGTTGTGGAGAGGTTCCTAGATCAGCTTCTGTGGGTTTTTCACTACCCATTTGCTTTCAGGAGGCAGAGAAAGGGCACTGTAGTGCCTGGGCTCTGGATGAAGAGCTTCACCCCCAGGAAGCCTGGAACAGCTTCCCCCAGGCTTGACTCCAGTAAGTTCTTGTTGTAATCTGGATTTAATTACCTGTGAAGACAGACAAGCCTCTTCATTGCCCCTAGGGATGCCCTGCCACCAGGGTAGCTTCAGGAGTTGGTACGAAGCCAAACTGCAGCCCAGGCTGCCGAGTCCCTCCAGTGCACAGGGATTTCCACTGGGGATGGAGACAGATGAACGTGTCAAGGGACTGAACTCAGGAGTGCTCAGAAGGAGTGGCCTGGTGCAGCACCTGAGAGAGGTAGAGTCCCCACTGCAGGCAGTGGGAGGGTTACTGGGATTTGTAGCTGAATACTCTAGTCCCACAGAGACATCTGCCAGGGGTCTGGCTGCAGAGCAATGTGTTGCAGCAGCAGAACGATGCTTCCTAACAGCACCCTGGCAACCAAGTAGGGCACATTCTTCTGTCCTGAAGACTAGCAGAAGCAGAATGAAAGCTCTCATCTTTTCCCCCACCAGGCTAGAGAGACTAAGAGAGCATCTCTTGATGGGAAAGGTGAGATGTTTCTTCCTTCAGGGAAGGAATGGTGGTCAGCCATGGGTTCGCTGTTGTGTGTTGCCTCAGAGTCTCTGCTGGGACCTGAAGGAGTGAGGCAGACTATGTCCTCAGACCCTGGAAAGAGGTGGAATGATATCTCTCTCTGTGTCTCTGCAAAAGCCTGTGCCTGCTGTCCTGCACATCTGTGGAGCATGTCACATCCCTAATGGGGCTGATGCTGAAAGATGCAGAACATCCTTAGAAGGTCAAACTCAGATGGCAGAAAGCCCTCCTGGCTAATCCTGAGACATGGAAGTGACAGGGCCTACATGACAGTTGACGCCTGGGAGGCAGAGCAGCGTCTGACTCAGCCATCTCCAGAGGAAGATTTGTCAATGCCTGGGCAAGTTTTCACCAGCCCCACAGCTGGTGGCAGATTCTGCACTTCATGCAAGAAGCATCTTGTGTGGCTGACATGCTGGTTCCTGGAGGGGAGCCTGCGGAACGAGACCACTCCTTTCTCACTGGGGGTTGATGCCTGTGGACCTTATCCAAGCACTGCAGTACCGTTTCCCCAGGAACAAAAGGGATCTGGCATCAGGAAAGAGCCTGAAGGCCCAGGACTGTAGGTCTGAAGGGTCGAAAGCATCTTCTCTGGCTGCCTTCCTAACTCATGCCTACCTGTCAGACTGGGCTGTGAGTGCAGCCTCACAGCTCACCAGCTCACAGAAGGCTGCTGGGCAGGTAAGGACAGTGTCCTCCCAGGGGAGTCAGTCCTGACTTAGGCCACTGTAAAGAGAAAGGTGCAGATTTGCCTGAACCATCTGGATCCTAAACTTTCAGAGTCCTGAACCTTCTTTGTCTAAATTGTTCTGAGTCCTGGGAGGGGTAAAGTGATGGAGAACTGGGGTAAAACTCTGGGATCGACTCTAGATTCCCTAGAAGTCAGTGCTCTAATTCTCCCTACTCTGTTTTCTCAATAAAATCTGGGCTACCTTCTGCCTTGGCTATGAGCAATGCTAACCCTTCCGGGCTAACACTGCTCCTACTGACATCCAGAAGAGTAATGAAGCTCCACGTGCTGCTCTGCTGACTCCCTCACCCCTCTTCCTGGGTTGGCCGAGCTGCCTACAGAGCAAAGCTCACATTCCCCTGCCTCTGTGCTCTCCAGGTATTCCCCAGGGAGTTCTCCTCCCTGCTGGAAGCAGTGACAGACCTGTGGTGGAGCAGAGTATCCCTCCTGGGGGAGATGCAGAGACCCTGAGGCTTCTGAAGGCAGGACAGCTGAGGCCACGGGGCTCTAAACGGGACTAGTACCAACCTTTTACAAGCAATCCCTTTGATGTTTGCCTCCATCCATGCCAGGGAGTAAACTGCTTTCTCTGTATCCATCTTTGTGTCAGAAAATCCTTGGCTTCTGCATAGATTTACTCTCAGATCTGTAAACTCTTTGGCACCAACCCTGCCTAAAGGAAGCAGGTGAAGAGTCTGGAGGGCTTTATTGTCAGCATGATGCTCTGGAGCTCAGGCTGATTGCCTGTTATTGATGGAATCCCTCCCTGGCAGAGAAAGCCTTGAGGATGAGGAGTCAGGCAGTGGTGGATACCCTGCACTGACAAACTCCACCCATGCACCCGCAGTATCTGCTTCACTTCTGCAGCACAGTGAAGTGTTTCTCCATGGGTGGTGAAGCAGAAGTCTCCTCATCTCTTGTGTTTAAGGCTCTGAGATACTTGACTACCTATAAATAAGTGGACAGGTAGTCTGTGAGGAAACCACAGCAGCAGAGCTTGCTCAGCCTCTGCTTTCTGTCACTGCAATGACGCTGCAGACAAATCCTTAGCTCCTCTGGCTGGATTCCCCAGAGCCTCTTAATGCTGCTCTCCCAGCTCTTGCGCTGAGCTGCCTCTGCCTACTGCCCTTCCCTAGTCAGAAGCTGTAAAAGCAGTGACAAGTCCATCGCCCAGAATGGAGATTACATGCAACATTAACATTAAAAACAGGGCAGGCTTACCGAGCTCTCTTCATTAGGCAGCTCTGCTTTAGTTGTGGCTTTTACTGCCAAATAAATAATCTTTCAGGTGAGTTCATGAAGCTGCTCTCAGGAGCAGGAGAAGGTGGGAAAGGAGAGACAGTTCTTCATGGCCTCAGAGGGACTTCTGCCACACAGCAGCCAGACACTGCAGAACTGGTGTAAAATCAGCATGAGAACCTTAAAACCCCATCAAAGCCAGAGCTGCACAGAACAGACCCTTCCAACCCAAGCCAAAGTACAGCAGGGCTTTGGAGAAGAAATCATAGAATCACGGGGTTGGAAGGGACCACCAAAGGGCATCCAGTCCAACCCTCTGCACAAAGCAGGGCCAGCACTCCCCAGCCCAGGTTGCCCAGAGTCTCATCCAGCCTGAGCTTGAATGGCTCCAGAGATGGGGTCACTACCCCCCTCTCTGGGCAGCCTGGTCCAGGGATCCCCCAGCCTCAGCTCCAACAGCTCTGTCCTCCTGTCCAGCCTCCCTCTGCCTTTTTCCAGCTTCAAACCAGGACCCCTTGTCCTGTCATTCCCTGCCCTTGGCAACAGCCCTCCCTAACCTTCTGACAGCCCCTTTCAGGGGTTGGAAGGTCACTCTAAGGTCCCCCCAGAGCCTTTTCCTCTCCAGGCTGAACAACCCCAACTTTCCCAGCCTGTCTGCAGAGCAGACAGCCCTCTGATCATGTCTGTGGCCTCTTCTGGACCTACTCCAACAGCTCCTCATCCTTCTTGTGTTGGGGGATCCAGACTGCCTCCCCTCCCTCCCAGCCACGGACTTGACTCATTTTGTACCCTACAGCAAATAATAGCTTGAAGAAGAAGCAGAAGGGGAAGTGGAGGCTGAATTGTGAGACACCTGGGAATCCGGTTGCCAGCAGGGTGGGGACCTTTCCCTCTGTGTGTGGCACAGCTCTGCTGAAGCAGATCTCGCTGGGTTGGGGCAGAGCATCCTATGCAGGATGCCAGCCCAGCCGGGCTGATGGCACAGGGCACAAAGGAAGAACGTGGAGGAGGCAGTCACGGAGGAGCATCAGATTAGGATGCAGCTGTTGGCACTGACGCAGATTTGTTTCTTGGCCCTCGTTTTACCATTTAGATTTCTGTGTCTGGAAATAAAAGCAAAGCAACTCGTGAGCACGCTCCCCTAGGCGTGTGATAAAGACGTGTGAAGCGAGCGTGGAGATCCTATACAGCAGCGAGAGCAGTTATTTAAGCCTTGGAGATGGAGATGGTTTCACTGACACAGATGTTAGACAATAAGAAATCCTCCGTGTCAAGCTTCCCCACGTCGTATGAGGCAGACGGCGGGACAGAGCCCACGGCTGTGCCCACACAGCCTCTGCTCCAACCTTCCCTTGGCGTGAGATGCCGCAAACGGAGCACGAAGGGAACTCCCCCCATCCCTCAGCAGGAGCGATTGCGGAGAGCTGAAACGCTCCCCGGGGAGGCAGCGGGAGAGCAGTCACGCTGTTTGTGTCTCTGTTTGCTCCTGGATAAAAATAAAAATAATATTAAAAGATCTCTCTTGGCTCATCCGTCGGGGCGTGAGGGAGCTGCTGCCTTCGCTGAGCAGCCTGGCGGTGAAAGACTTGCCACCCCATGACTCTGGAGGGGCACGGTGTGAATAACCGTGCTGGTCCCCAGCTGTGCTGTTAAGGAGGCGGTTCTCATTTGTATAATGCCCTATTGTTATGGGATTTAATTAGCTGTGGTTTGTTCGCTCAGCAGACACAAATGAGCTTTTAATTTTTTGTGTACAGTTGCGAGGTGGTTTTTATTCATCGCGTCAGGAGCTCTCCAAGGCCTCCCACCCACGTCAGGAGCTGCCACCAAAAGAGCTGGGTAAAATGGGGATGGAAGTCCAGAAGAGCCAGGGCAGTGCCCAGGGCACCGTGGTGTCTGCCTTTCCCTGCCCCTAGAGAATGTCCTGCTTCCACAACAGCCGGCTGCTGGGCTATGGGGGTCTTGGGGAAACCCATCCTCAGCAGTACTGCTGAACTGATGCAGGATCCCTAGGATCACAGAATCACAGAGTGCCAGGGGTTGGAAGGGATCTCTAGAGATCATCCAGTCCAACCCCCCTGCCAGAGCAGGGTCCCCTAGAGCAGGTCACACAGGAACAGCCAGGCTGGGTTTGAACAGCTCCAGAGCAGGAGACTCCACAGCCTCTCCGGGCAGCCTGGGCCAGAGCTCTGTCACCCTCAGAGGGAAGAAGCTTCTCCTTCTGTTTCCATGGAGCTTCCTCTGCTGCAGCCTGTCCCTGCTGCCCCTTGGACCCCCCTGAGCAGAGCCTGGCTCCATCCTCCTGACACCCACCCTTCCCACATTGATAACCATTCATGGGGTCACCCCTCAGCCTCCTCTTCTCCAGCTGAACAGCCCCAGCTCCCTCAGCCTCTCCCCATCAGGGAGATGCTCCACTCCCTTCATCATCCCTGTGGCTCTGTGCTGGGCTTTTACCATCAGTTTCCAGTCCTTCTTGAGCTGAGGGGCCCAGAACTGGACAGGGTGCTCCAGATGTGCTGCCAGATGCAAGCAGTGATAGGGCACCACATAGACCCCCTTTCACCTACCTCCACATGGGAGAAATCCTTCTGGGAATTGGCCAGTTGGCTTCACCCAGCCTGGGAATCAGGCAGCGATACTGAAGGAGACTCGCAGAAGCCAGCCGAGAAGGATGGAGCCTTGGACATCACTGCACAAACATCTGTTGGCTGCTACTTTTATTGTTTTCTCTTCCTTTGTCACCTCCCTCTGCCTTTGCAGTCCTGCTGTCGCCATCAGAGAGTCATACATCACTCTCCCTCCCAGCCAGAGGCATTCTAGATCCTGGGGAGCAGACCTAAGGCTCTCTATACCGTTCCAGAGCCTCCCTTGTGCTCTACGTTGTCTCTACTCTCTTCAAACACCCAGGAGCACCATGGAATTTACTTTCTTGCTTCACGTCAATATTTGCTTTGCTTTGGAACTCTCTGCTTAATAATAATCCTCAAGCACAGAGGAGATGCCTATGGAACCAGGCTGGGAGGGTGGTCCTGGCACTCGTGTTTATCTATTTTATCTGGAAGATGTTCTCCTGGGGTTGGAGCAGTGAAGGGGAAAAGCCTGGGCTCCAGGCACCAGCCTGTCACCAGCAGGAACGGGGTGACCTGACCATTAGGACTCAAGCTGCTCTTGATGATCTCTGTCCCCCTTTTAGTGCAGAACCTGGAGCCCCCTGTTTGCTGCCCACAATCAGCACAAAATAATCAAACCCAGGACTCTTGTCCTGCTCTGAAAGGAGAAACTTCCTCTTGTAGAAGGAGAGGACAGAAGCATCCACGCAGGAACAGCCACCGTCCTTTATGACCACTGTGAGTTTTCATCTGGCCACCTGTAGTCACCTAAGAAGGAAGTCTCTCCTGTCTCCTTTGGGAGCTGACATCACCAAGGGAACCAGAAAGTTTCTGATGCTTCTTCCTGTGCAAACCAAGTGGTTTTGTCCTGACCAAGGGCTGCTCCATCCCCTGCAGCCATTCCTTAGATGAGGCAGCAAAGAGCTCCTTGAATGGACCTTCTGTCCTTGTTCTCAGAGGATTCCAAGGCACAAGGCTCGGTGAGGGGCTGCTGCTGAGCAGTGCTTTGCCTCCTGGCTGCCCTCTCTGCTCCGCACGGCTTGTTCTTGCTCTGAGTGATGAGGTGCAGAGTGGCGATTGGTTTTCCTTGTGAGAATACGGAGCTGGTGACAGATGGGGACACACTCGGAGCCTGCAGGAGACATTAATCAAAGCAGAGGTGTTGCTTTGGCCGTGCTGCATGTAACATGGGGCAGGCTCTTTCCTTTCATGGTGAAGAGCTTGCAGTTAAAATAAAACCCCTGTATATGTGAACAGATGGAAGGAGCAACTTAGAGGAAATGAGAGATGAGAGGAAGACAGCAGAGGGACAATCCTTCCTTTCACCAGGACTTTGGGCTGCTCCCAGAGGAGAGATGAGCTGCTCTCTAGTCATTATCCTGGGGAGATGACTGGTCACCTGTCTCTGCAGGATCAGCAGGAGAACCACCACTTCACTCCCCATATGTCCTGAGAGCTGAGGTACTGGGAGGGCCAGCAAACCCCAGTCTTCTGACCTCTCTGCTCAGCAACCTGCAGAACGCCCCACTGATGATGGAAACAAGCACTAGTCAGGAAGAAGAGCTTTTGCAGAGCAGGAAAGGTACCAGAGAGCAGCTGGGAGAAGGCCGGACTCCTTCATCCACAATCACACCACAGATAGACACTAACAATCAGAATTCCAAAGCGCTGGAGATCAACCGACTTCCTTCAAGCAAGTGAGATGTCAGCTCTTCCTCATCCCAGTTTGTGGACTGAGTGTTCAGAGTCAATCCAGCCCACAGATCACCTCGTCCCTTTGATGTCTCCCCTTCACACAGCTGGTTGTTGTCATTAACACATTTGAGGAATGTTTGCTCCCCACCCCCAGTAAAAAAAAATCAAGAGAGAGGGAGAGAAAGAGAGAAAAGAACTTAATAAAATGCCAGGACACATACGGAGCAGAAGAACAAATTGTTAATGTGTTCGTTAAACAAACAGACTTCTCCTCTGGTCTTTGAATGGAAATTAATCACCCTCCTGGAACAGCAGCCTGCTTTGACTGACAGCTGCAGGTTGTGTCTGAATTTTTTCAGGGTTGAATCATAGGATCACAGAATCAATCTGGTTGAAAGGACCTCCCAGCTCCCCCAGTCCAACCATTCCCACCTCAACAAAAAAAAATCAGTCCCTGAGAGACTGACAAACACAACCTGACCCCCTCCATGCTCTGGACCCACTCCGGCATCTCCCTGTCTTTCCTATCATGAGGGTCCCAGAATTTACCCCAGGACTCGGGATGAGGCCTCACAAGAACCGAGTCCAAGGGCATGAGAGCTTCCTTTCTCCTGCTGCCCACGCTATTCCTCATTCCTTGAAGAGAGAGCTGGCCTGACAGCTTGCAGGGTGCAGTCACCACAGCATGGATTCTCATGAGACACCACAGCTCTGCCCCAGAACACAACCACACTCCATGGCCAGAGGCACAGTGGCTCACTTACAGCTCTGGATGTTGCTGCTGCTGATGGCGTTTTCAGCCCAGAGGACTGGGAAGGGATCTGGGAAGGAATGAGGCAACACTTCATGCATTCATTCAGTTCATGGCTTCGCTGGTTTGTGGCACAACTGCAGGCGAAATCTGGAGCTGTCTTTTACCAGAACAATGTTCACTTCTCCTGCCTCTCACTGCCAGGGCTCCAGAAGGGCAGGATTCCTGGATCTGAGGCAGAAATCCCTCCCTGTGAGGTTGTTGAGGCCCTGGCACAGGTTGCCCAGGGAGGTTGTGGCTGCTCCATCCCTGGCAGTGTTGAAGGCCAGACTGGATGGGGCTGTGGCCACCCTGGTTTGGTGAGAGGTGTCGCTTCCCATGGCAGGGTGTTGGCACTGGGGATGCTCTGAGCTCCCTCCTAACCTGAACCATTCCAGGGTTCTATGATTATCCTGGAAATACACTATCCTCAGACCAGATGCATAACCACAAGGCTGCAGCACCCCTTTGCCACTGCTGCACTGGAGAAACCATCTCCCAGGTCCAGAGCCATCATTTCCCAACTGGCCAGCAGCTTGGGATAGCGATGTTTGAAGGGGCTGTAATTGCTCTGCCCCATGATACGGGTCCATTACTAGTCCATGAGCATGTGATAATGAACCTTTTAGCTGGGAGCAGAGAGAAGGAGAAAGAAAGAGAATGAATGAGCCAGGAAAGAGAGAATGACTGTGGATTCAGTTAGTTAATAAAGGGATTGCAGAAAGCAAGGTGAAGAGACAGTGGTAATTTTATGCACTGCCAGTCAGACCCATTTGTCCTGGGAGCAGCTCCAATTTCTCTCTGAGCTGTTCTTTTTCTTTAGAAATGGAGCTGTGAAAGGGGGGAAAAAAAAACCCCACTCACAAAAAAACCAACCCCCTGATTAAAATCAGCACCCAAACTGACAAGGGGGGGAAGAAAAAGCCATTTTAATCTCTGCGTCTTCTCCCAAAGAAGTAAAATAAAGGGGAGTTTAGCATATTGGCTGGTCCGACAGGAAAAAACCCAACCCCAACAGGCTGAAATCATCCAGGCTTCTGTAGTAGTTTTGTCACATCCCGGTCCTAACCACAACAGAAAGCCAAATTTCATCTGTACAACTATTAATTCCCACTCAGCTACACAGCTCTCCACTCCGCCCTCATTCACTCCCCATTCATTCATGACAATTTAAGAACAAGCCTCCCTTAAAGCCCTTATTAGCCCTGCAATTTTGGTGCCTTATCTCCATATCTGGTTCAAATCTCCTTCCCGTTATTGAATATTCCTCGTGCTGGATCATAACTCAAAAGCCCAGCTCTTGCCTGAGCTGAACCCAGAGGCAGAGGCAGCTGCTTCTCTGCCAGCACCACACGCTGAGCTTCTATCGCTTCTAAGCTCAACTGTTAGCAGATCCATGAGCATCGAGGGGTGTGATGTACTTGATGGTGTTGAATCTCCATGCATGATGATGTTTAATTTCAGATTGAGGAGACAAGGAAGTTATTTGGGGAACACAGCTAGGAAGGCTGGGGAGAGGTCTAGGAGGCTGGGGAGAGGTCTGGAGAACAGGCCCTATCAGGAGTTTCTGAGGGACCTGGGGTTGTTGTCTAGAGAAGAGGAGGCTGTGAGGAGACCTTATTGCTCTCTACAGCTCCCTGAAAGGAGGTTGAGTGAGGCTGCTGCTGGTCTCTTCTCTCAGATTACTAGTGATAGGATGAGGGGAAATGGCCTCAAGCTGCACCAGGGGAGGGTTAGATTGGAACTTAGGAAGAAGCTCTTTCCTGAGAGAGTGGTTGGCACAGGCTGCCCAGGGAGGGGGTGGAGCCCCCATCCCTGGGGGGGTTTAAAAGGTGAGTAGCTAGTGTACTTGAGGCCATGGTCTAGGGGTTAGGGAGATGTTGGGATGAGGGCTGAAGCCCCAGCTCCCTCAGCTTGCTCCTCAGATGATCTACTGCACTTCCTTGTAAGAGGAGCTAAACCCCATCTCTTCAACCCCTTTTAACTTCTCTGCCTTTACCCCTTTGGCCGAGTGAGCACAATTGCCTTGTTCTCCTCTTGCTGACCTCAGTACAGAAGGGTGTGGGGGGGTTTTTTGGGCGCAGTCACTCCTCAGATGAACAGAGGATATCAATCCCTCATCAGAGACCTAAAGCTACTGCTCCCAGAGGTAAGGTGTAAGGAGCTGGGATGTGAAGGCAAACAGCATCGCTGGGCTTTGTTACAAAGGAGATGCAGGTGCTCGGTGAAAGAAGCTGGTTTGTGTGATGCAGCTCAAGCTTCAGGGGACTTTGAGTTCCTCGCTGTCCCACTGTTTTCCTAGCAGTGGTCTTGAGGTTCAGCACAGCTCTGGCATAGGGACCCTGCTGCTGTGGATATGATCACATTAAGGGAGTTATCAGATGGTTGCACCTGGCTTAGAGAGCTCCAAGGAGGCACAGGGGTGCAAAAGGGAAGGCAAAGCACTGGTGGTTCAGGAAATTAAAAAGTTCATGGGTGCCAAATCCATGTGCTAGAGGGAACCCGGGGGATGGAAGAAGCCTCAGCAACATTTTATCGGGAGGTAGGATGAGGAGATTGGAGGTGAAAGCACTGTAGTGTCTGATTTACTATCTCTTCTCTGCACCTTGGCTGAAATTTCTGCCTTTAGGGGTTTGTTAGGTACCTTGGGTGAGGAATATTTTCTGTGCGCTCACTGGGCTCCGGCTGCAGAGACCTTAGTATGCACGAGGCAGAGAACCTGTCTGGAGAGATCAGATCAAGTGTCCCTTGTACTCCACTACAAACGAAATCACAAGAGGGAAAATTGTAGACAAAAAACTGTAACATGGGCTACAGGCACAGGAAGGTTGAATCCTGAAGCTTAATCTGCTTAGGGATGCTCTTAGAACTGGGAAGGTCTGGTACTGAAGCTTTGCCAGGGGAGCAACGTAGACAGCTCTGTGCAAAATCTGTGGGGAATCTGAGCATGGAGAGCTACTGCTGTAGCAGGTGGGAACGTGTGGAGAGGAGGAGAGGTCATATCCTTCTGAAATACAAGACCTTGCTCTTTCTGAAAGAACAGGAGAGAACTCTTTGTCAGATCTTTTCTGGCAAAGCTGATTCTCGCTGTCTGGAGGAGAAGAGTATCTCACCAGCAGCTCCGCGGTTAGCAGAGGAGGAATGGTGCAGAACCATGCAACGCAGGGAAAGCCTGCAGGTAGTCTGGGTCTACCAGCACATCAGGAGACCTTCTGGGCCACAGCTCAGCTGGTACCAGTGTAGAAAAGCCAAAAGATGCTGCTAGAGAGACTGAGGTTTAACTTCCTGTATATAAAGAGAGAGCAGCTTGCTGGCTCTGTCTGGAGAGCGTGTTGCTAGTTGGAAACCAGGTCTCAGAGGGGATGAGATTCTCCTTTGCATTCAGAGCCTACTGTCTCCCCTCCACTCTCTCCTCAAAGGACAAACTCTCCAGTTCCCAGTGAAGACTGGAAACCTTGACACCACTGGGCACTCCTCTATTGTCAGAAGCTAGCTGCAAGCACCACGTGTGTCTGGTCCTGCCCATGCATCCCATAACTGCTGATGGGAGATGCTCAGTAACGATATCACGACTTGCTGGCAGTGGCACAACAGGAAATTGGAGTAGTAAAATATTTCCCTCCTCACTGCATCCCATTTACATGTTTATAATGGAGGTTTTTAAGACCCTAATGAGAAGGAATGCTCATTGCTGGGAGACGATGATTAAAGCAGAGACGTGATTGCAGACAATAACAAAGGGATGTTAATTACATCAAAGGAAGCAGGAGGGCAGTGCAGCTGGAGTGGCTGCTGTCTGCCTTCCCTTTGAGTGGCGCTGACCCCATCAACCTGATCCTGGCACAGATGTGCTCACCCACAGCCTCCAGACCTCAGTGAGAGCAGCTGAGATGGAGCTTTGGTAGATAAAGATGAAGTAAAAAGCCCCAAAGAAAACATTTCCTTCCAGCTGCAGGCTGTGATCAAAGGAGAGAACTGAGGTTGCGCAGGGATGATGCCTCCCTGTACTGGGGAGAGGGGCAAAGCTGGGCTCTACCCACCTGTGGGAGAATTAAGAGGATTCAGAGCAAGAAAAAGATGCTCAGGAGAGGCCAAAGCAAGGGAAGTGCCCTGGAGCCAAGGCTGGGAGCTCAGCTTGTTAGGTGAGGTGGGCCAGGTAGTTGCTGGGGTGTGGATGAAGGAGCTTCTGTAAGGTGCCTATAAAGCAGGGGCAGCTTTTGAAGCCATGCACACGCTGCTGGGGTTGTTTCTTCTTTGCCAGCCGGCTTATCTCCACGTTCTGATTTGTGCTACCTTGCTGGTGGAGCAATGCCCTGGGGAGGTATCTCCTCCTTGGTGGAAATCTCCGCCTGCCTTCCCATGGGAGTACAGGGCACAGCACTGCTCTGGAAAAGGTGTCTGAGGGTTTGAAAACTTGGTGACAGAAGAGAGATAGAAAGAAGGGGGTAGAGGAAGGTGCTTGCATGTAATTCAGCTTAACTAAAAAAACAAGGGGGGGGAAGTGAATTAACAGAAGGATGCATGAATGAGTGAAAGAACAAATGAGAAGAGGGGTCTTTAGCAATAGCATAGGGCCTAATTTAAGCAGAATAATCCAGATATTTTATCTTCAAATAAATAAATCAGCAAGAGCCCAAAGTGTTTGAGTGGGTCCCAGTCAAAGCCTCGCTCTCCAACTTTCATCTGTTCTTGATGGAGCAATTAAAGGGAGGGTTACAGGCTCTGAAGTGTAGCCCAAAGGAGTAGACTGAATATTTAATACAGAGCCAGGCTTTGAAAGTCCCAACGAACCAGTGGAATGGAGAGGCTGATGACAGCTCTATCTTAATAAGGAAACAGAGGGAAAAACCCATCCTGCACGTGTTCTGGAGAGAGGGAAGGTCTCATTAGGAGGGAAGGCAGCACTGATGCTCTAAACCCCTCTAAGTGAAGGACAGGAGAGATGTGCTGCCAGCTACAAAGCCAAAAGGAAGCAGATAGATTCTGTTGTGATGCTTCTCGAGTTTGACCAGGATCTTCCTAATGGAGTGTGAGGAGTCCTTGTGAAAACCAGAGAGGGGAGAGACAGAGCATCACACCTTGTTCCTAGCTCACAGCCACGACAGCAGCACTATGACCAGAGCAGGGAGGGTATGTTTAACCAGAGTGGCTGCTTGCATGCCTTGATTCTTAGAACTGGAGCCTGATTTGGCCAGGTCTCTGTGAAAGTCATTAAATCTGCCAGTGTGGGGCAGTTCTGAGGCTCCTGAGGCAGTGGTCCTCTCTCATTCATGCCTGACTTACGCTGTTCCTTTGCATCAGCATGAAACAGAGCACCAGTGTGAAAGAGGGGAGAACCAGCCTTAAAGGCTGAATGAGGCCACTCTAACACTGTCTGCCAGGTCTAGGCAGAGAAACGTTGCCTTGAGGCTGAGGGGAGAATATATCCTGGTCAGCCTTGCTGGGAAGGAAGAAAACAGCACCTTTCCGTTCAGACTGGCTCCCTGGATGCTGTAACAGCAGCTCCCAAAATGAATTTGATGGAGAAGAAAGTGCATCTTCTCACCTCTGCTGTCTTCTCTTAATGTGAGTGCTGGGGGGAAGCTGGGTTTTCTCTTTATGCAGCACTGGGTGACTCTGAGCAGTGACTAACAGCAGGGCAGAGTGGGCTGGGTGAGAACATCCCCTCTTAGAAGCAGCAGAGGATTCTCTCTGAGGATGCTGCTCATGGGGCTGGGAGTGTTCTGCTGCCTTACACCAGCCCAAAGCCCTTCCTTGGCCTGTGTTCTGCTGCCTTACACCAGCCCAAAGCCCTTCCCAACCCACCAGGTGCCAGTTGTGATGGAAGTGTCATTAGCTCCGCGACCCTGGGAGTGAATGACTGAGCCTAAATCAATGAGAGGCTTTAGCCCCTGCACAAAGCCTAATTTAGAGAGAGCAGTTCAGTTCAGCCTAATGGGCATGAAGAGCCCAGGGTCATTCCACTCCTATTTGTTTGCTGGAGGGAAGACACTGCCTGCTGCTTGCCAGACCAGCTGTCCAGCCTGTGCTGTGTGTGATCAGAGACTGCCCCCGAGACACCCTGAGGGGAGCCCAGCAGAGCTGCTCAGCTCTGGAGGAAGCTTCAGGTCAAGCTGTGTCCTGAGTTTTGATGCTTCTCCTCCAGGAGTGAGTGTTTGGAGTTCTACAAGCATCTCCCCTCTGTTTTGCTGGTGGAAGGCATTTCTTTGCCCCTGGGCAGTGGTCACTGAGCCAACTCTGGGTGATGGAGAGATAGTCTGACACCAGTGCACTCGGGGTTTTCTGATGCTGTTTTCTTAGTGCTAAAGGAATAACAAAAACATCTCCGGGCTTCTTCCTCACTGCTGAGGGCAATTGCTTGCCCTGTGACCTCTCATCAGCAGCCTCGTGTCTCTGGGAGGAGGTAAAGTGAGAGCTCGTGGGGCAGGAGAGCTGGTGTGTTAGCAGGCAGGTTACTGCAGCTGCCAGAGCTCAGGCAACTCATTAAAGGGATTAGCCAGCATCCCCGACTGGATTTAGGATGGTGGGTGCTGCCATCACTCAGTAATCCGGACTCCAATCCCCTCTAGTGCCTTGGGAAAGACAGAGGAGAGAGGAAGGGTGGGAGGGACAGTAAGAAACGATAGGGATTCATTCAGGGAAGTGCTGGAGGCAGGAAAAAGATGTCCCTGAGAGACGATGACTTGCTGGCTAGCTAAGGAGCAAATCTCTCCCTGCTCCCTAGGCTGTGCTCTGGTGAGAAGCCAGGAGAGGATCAGTTTGCAGATCCCTGGAACCTGCAATTATTTCCCTTGTTTCTCCCTGCCCAGAGCTGGAGGGGCTTAAATCCTGCACAGGATGGCATTGCAACAACGAGCTCTGGCACAGGATCCCACTTCAACACTCTATGCAGGGCTTGCAACCACTGGAGTCAGGCTTGCTGGAAGAGGATTGTGCTCTGCAGTGGCTGGGGGATTGAATTTTGATTAGCTCTGACACAGTCGCTTATAACCTTTTCATTAGAAAATTATGTTTAATAGAAATTGTTCTGACACCTCTCAGCAGCATTTTCTCCTAATTCATTACAGACTCGCGTGGTGGGTAGGGAGGGGAGATAAAAGGAAAGGTGTCTGTGCAGACAGTTTCTGCTTGGTGGCAATATTTACGCTAATCAGGCTGTGGTGTGAAGTGACTGGAGAACAGGAGGTGGTAGCGGAGGTGGAAGAAGCAGGAGCACAAAAGAGAAATGCTAGTGAGAATGGTTTCCTGGAACCCTGAGGGAGAAGAGGCAAAATCAACCCAAAGCGTGCTGCAGAGGAATGTGAAACGACTGCTGGAGATGAAAACCTGACAGACAGGGAACAGGGAGCTGCTGCTGCAGCACCAGAGCCTGTGGCAATTCCTCAACCCGGGATGATGTCAACAGCAACGACTGCACTTGGGCACCTAAAGCCTCAGTGAGCATCCCCTGGTACTTGCTGGTCTATCTACCTGTGTGTGTCCAGCCTTCCATCTGCTCATCTGGGCATCCTCCTGCTTTAGAATCACAGTATCAGGGCCTGGAAGGGACCTCCAAAGGGCATCCAGTCCAACTCCCCTACAACAATCCCCTACAGCACTCACCAGACCAGATTGCCCAGAGCCCCAGCCAGCCTGACCTTGAATGGCTCCAGGGATGAGGTCTCTATCCCCTCTCTGGGCAGCCTGGTCCAGGGATCCCCCAGCCTCAGCTCCAACAGCTCTGTCTTCCTATCCAGCCTCCCTCTGCCCTCTTCCAGCTTCCAACCAGGACCCCTCATCCTGTCGTTCCCTGCCCTTGGGAACAGCCTTTCCCAGCCTTCTGACAGCCCCTCTCAGGGCATTGTTCAGCTTGAACCACCCCATCTCAGTCTGTCCCCAGAGCAGAGGGGCTCCAGCCCTCTGAGCATTTTCATGGCCTCCTCTGGTCTCGCTTCAACAGCTCCACAGCCTTCTGGTGTTGAGGGCTCCAGAGATGGCCACAGCACTCCAGGTGAGGTCTCATCAGGGCAGAACCCCCTGTTTCTTCCAGCTAAAGCTTCACCCACCCGTCTAGGCTCTCCATCCACCTCCTGTTCCCCCACCTGCCTTTTCACTAATTATTTATTCCTCTGTCTGCAATATCCATCCATCCAAACAGGGGATGAGGATGTCTGCTCGCCGCTCTGAATCAGAATCCAGTGCTACCCTTTGCTGAGAAATACAAGGGGGTTTTTTTTGGAAAGAAACATTGGTTTGGGCCCGCTGCAATATTTCTTTTCAATTGTGCCTTGAAAAGATAACAGCCTAAAAGCCGTGTTGTGGCATGGCAGCTCTGAAGATGAAAAATGAAGCTGTTCCTTTCTAACAGTGTCAAAACTGAGTTTCTACTTTATCAAAAGGTATCTCTACCTATTTTTCAACCCAAAGTTTCTTCTGAATTGCTGGATGTGGAAGGAAAAAGCAGCAGAGCAAACACAGCCACTGGCTCTGTCCTCCCATCTGCACGATGATCACAGAATCTCAGAACCATCCCGGTTGGGAAGGAGCTCCCAGATCCAACCATCCCCACCCCAACAAAACCCCTCAGTCCCTGAGAGACTGACAAACCCCACCTGACCCCCTCCCTGCTGCCACTCGAGCAGGGTGGGAAGCACCATGGCTACAGGGTTCTTCAACCCCTCCAGGCAGGGGGACTCCCCCCCCTCCCTGGGAAGGCCCTGCCAGTGCCCAACCACTCTGGCTGCAGAGAATCTCTGCCTCAGATCCAATCTGAATGATGGAGTGATGGTTGGACTGGGTGATCCTGGAGTCCTCTTCCAACCTGAATGATCCTACGTGTGCAGCTCACTCTTTGGGCTGAAGGACGAGTGTGGGGATGCTGACGTGACCAGCCTGAGATGCCACACCAGGTAAGTGCCATGTGGGACAGCATGTGGCATGGCAGCATGGTTAAGATTTCACAGAGGGTGAGCAAGACGAGACTTGGCAGAGCTGGAGCTGGTGGCAGCAGTGACAGTGCTGTAGTCACATTAGAAATGCAGGGCGCTGCTGGGTGATTGCTGGCTGATTCGGGGCACAGAAGATACTGCTAGAGCTGGTGGAAAGAGAGTGCAAAGGGCAGCTGTTTCCTGGTTTATTCTGTTAATCCAGAATTAACTTGTTTAATCTAGACTTCCTCTCAGCCTCACAAAGTTAAGACGTTCCCCAGACTCCTATATTTCTCGTGAGGGGCCTGCACATCTCACTTCACAGCAGGTTTCTACCAAGCTGTTTGCAGCTTCTAAGCCAGCCCATGGAATCTGGGTGAAGGATGCTGGCAGCTGATCCTCCTGCCCTTCCAAGTCATTCCAGCCTCTCTTCCTGTATCCATGGGATGGAAGGGAGTGCCACATGAGGGAGCATAAGGAGTAGCAGTCATTTGCACAGCACTTGGAGATCATAGAATCCTAGAATCCTTAGGGATGGGAAGGGACCTTGAAAGATCATCCAGTCCAATCCCCCTACCACAGCAGGATCACCCAGACCCAGTGGCACAGGAACACAGCCAGGCGGGGCTGGAACGTCTGCAGAGAAGGAGACTCCACAACCCCCTGGGCAGCCTGGTCCAGGGCTCCGGGACCCTCCCTGGGAAGAAGGTCCTGCTGAGATTGAGAGGGAACCTCCTCTGTTCCAGCTGGCACCCAGTGCCCCTTGTCCTTTCACCAGATGCCCTGAGGATGGGGTTCTGCAGCCTGGAAAGGGGATAGCTTAGGGTTAATATCAGCCAGGAACAACAACATGAGGCACTTATTGATAACAGCAATTTTTCCCCAGGCAGCACAAAGGGAGCCCTTGAAGAAATCTTTTCTAATTCTCCTTTTCCTTCGTAGCACAAAGGAACCAACAGGAGCTCAGCAACGTTTCTGCTGGGTAAAGCATACCCCTCGGTAAATGTGCCTGGAACTCCAGACTGTGCCATTCCCCAAGCAGTTTGTCAGTATTTAATCACTTTGTAGTCAGATATTTGGGCTTAATTTCTCATTTGATTTTGATTTGGCTTCATCTCGCAGTCGTTGGGTTCTTCTTATATCTTTGTGGGCATTTCGTATCAGATTAATGAGGCTTTTAGTACCTGCTATTTTCTCCTCACAAAGGTTTTTATCTGTTCTACTCAAGTCACTTCTCCATCTCTGCTGGATAAACTAAACGGATTGAGATCTTTATGTCACCCTCCAGGGAGCGATGGATCAGTGCTCAGCGTGTTCTGCATCTGCCTTTGGTCTTCACCGGGGAAAACAGTTAGAATCACAGAATCATCCGGGTTGGAAAAGGCCTTCAAGATCATTAAGTCCAACCATCCACCCTGCAACCCCCAGCCACTGCCCCAGCTCCTCAAACACCCTGCCTGACTGGCTGTGGAACCTCTCCAGGGACAGTGGGTGCCTGCACCCCCTCCCTGGGCAGCCTGTGCCAAGGCCTCCCCACTCTGCCTGGGAAGAGGTCTTCCCTCAGATCCAGCCTGACCCTCCCCTGACACAGCCTGACCCCAGTTCCTCTGCTCCTATTACCAGTCCCTAAGGGGAAGAATCCAACGCCCACTTCACTGCACCCTCCTTTCAGGTAGCTGTAGAGAGCACTGATGTCTGCCCTCAGCCTCCTCTTCTCCAGGCTAAACAGCCCCAGCTCCCTCAGCCTCTCCCCGTCTGTCCTCTCCCCCGGAACCAGCCCATTTCCCCAGTTTTAGTGCTGCATTCACCTCGCAGATCTCGTTGGTGCCCTTTTCATTCTCCATACCAACGTTCTCGAGGAAAACAGCCTAGAAACGTGATAGAGGTGGCCCTGGCGCCTCTGCCACGTTCAGGGATGCTCCTCCACTGCCAACCCCTTTCTTTGGAGCTGCCAGAAAGCTGATTATTAATCCATTTAACACAGGCTCTACTGATATCGTATAGCACTAATTTTTTAATCAGGAGGTTATGAGATCCAAAGTCAAACATCTTACACCAGCTAAATATATTACATCTTTGCAGCTACCCTTATCAACCAAACTTGTAATCTCATCAAAGAATGAAATCTGATTTGTCTGACAAGACCTATTTTCCATCGAACCATGTTGACTGATGTTAATTATGTTTCTCTCCTTTAACTCATTATCAATTAAATTGTACATCAACTTTTCTGATTACTTTGCCAGGGACAGATGTTGACTGCCCTACATTTCGCTGCCTCAGTCTTGTGGCAGTTGTGAAATACAGGCATCGTGTTTGCCTTTTCCTTCTCTGTCTAGGGAACTGGGTAGGTGTGAGCTCCGCTGTATAGGAGAGCACGGCTTCATCTCGCTCCTCCAGCAGAGGAAGGAGGCGGTGGACCAGGCAGTCACTCAAGGAACCCAGTTCTTTAGGACTTGGTTCTGACTGGAAGGGAACAAACAGGCTTTCCCCTGCAACGCCTCTTATCTCCACGCTGATGAACGGATCTCCCCACAGGTGACACCAGCTCCAGAGATGTTTGTTCACACTTTGAATCATCGAATCATTCAGGTGGGAAAAGACCCTTGAGATTATCGAATCCAACCAATAACCCCTCTGTGCCAAGGTCCCCACCAGCCCAGATCTCTCAGCACCACATCTAAAGGATCTTTAGACACCTCCAGGCATGGGCACTCAACCCCTCCCTGGGCAGCCTGTTCCAAGGCCTTATGGTCCCTTCCATGAATTTTTAGTTCTTGTCCAGTTCTTGTCCTCTTGTTCTGTCGCTGATGGCCTGTGAGAAGAGACCAGCCCCCACCTCTCTGCAGTGGCCCTTCAGGGAGTTGTAGAGAGTGAGAAGGACTCTCNCCTTTTCCTCAGGCTGAACAGCCCCAGCTCCCTCAGCCTCTGTTCATCAGACTTGGTATCTGGGCCCTTCACCAGCTTCATTGCCCTTCTCTGCCCCCACTCCAGCCCCTCAATCTCCTTCTTCTGGGCACCTCAGTTCCAGAACTGACCCGTTACCCAGGTGTGGCCTCGCCAGTGCCCAGTGTGGGCAGACAATCCCTTCCCTGCTCCTGCTGGCCACACTGTTTCTAATACAAGCCTACATGCCTTTGGCCTTCTTGGCCACCTGGGCACCTTGCTGGCTCAGATTCAGCTGCTTCTCAACCAGTCCCCCCAGGTCCCTAGACTAGAGACTAGATTGATCAGCTGCTGGGCTTGTTCCCACTGAATGCAGAGGAGCAAAGTCCTTCACAAAGGGTCTTTCTTCTTCAGGCCAAGAGTATTGAACAGGCAGGAAGGAAGAGCTCCAGCTACCCAGCAGCATGGAGAGCTCGTAAACGTGAGCCGTCCTCAGAGCTCACTGTCTTGAGATGTAAAACGAGGTGAAGAACTACCAGCCCATGTGAAATGACCTGGGTTTGGAGGTTCTGAGCACCCCCACANNCTAATACAAGCCTGGATGCCTTTGGCCTTTGGCCACCTGGGCACCTTGCTTGCTCAGGTTCAGCTGCTGCTCAACCAGTACTCCCAGGTCCCTAGACTAGAGACTAGATTGATCAGCTGCTGGGCTTGTTCCCACTGAATGCAGAGGAGCAAAGTCCTTCACAAAGGGTCTTTCTTCTTCAGGCCAAGAGTATTGAACAGGCAGGAAGGAAGAGCTCCAGCTACCCAGCAGCATGGAGAGCTTGTAAGCGTGAGCCGTCCTCAGAGCTCACTGTCTTGAGATGTAAAACGAGGTGAAGAACTACCAGCCCATGTGAAATGACCTGGGTTTGGAGGTTCTGAGCACCCCCACAAGCACGTTAGATCCTCTTCTGTGCATCCATCCCCCTGATCAGCTGTCTCCATCCCAGTTTCAGCCTGCAGAGGTACAAGCTATTTCCTGCTTGGCAAGAGAGCTCAGATTTGACCTCATTCGTGTCTGTAAACATGTCAGGGGTGGGTGTCAGGAGGATGGAGCCAGGCTCTGCTCAGGTTATCTGGTGACAGGACAAGGGGCACTGGGTGCCAGCTGGAACAGAGGAGGTTCCCTCTCAATCTCAGCAGGACCTTCTTCCCAGGGAGGGTCCCGGAGCCCTGGACCAGGCTGCCCAGGGGGGTTGTGGAGTCTCCTTCTCTGGAGACGTTCCAGCCCCTCCTGGCTGTGTTCCTGTGCCACTGGGTCTGGGAGATCCTGCTGTGGCAGGGGGATTGGACTGGATGATCCCTTCTGATCCCTAATGGTCCTAGGATTCTATGATTTATTAGGTGAGGAAACCTCAGTAGTTTTGTGTAAAGTAGCTGCTACCTTTCCCTGGGAGGAGGCACGTTACCAGAGGCTCTGACCCAGTGTCAGTCTCCGCTGTAGCTCTTCTCCTGTGGTTTTCCAGGCATCGGAAGCAATCAGCTATCTCCTACTGCCTGACACTGCTGGATTTTCTTACCTCTCCTGATAAAGAACTAGCCTAGCATTTTACAACTGTATATCTGAAATTAGGAGCAGCTTAATCTCCCTCTGCTGGATCACTCAGAGGTGTAATTGCGCAGAAAAAAAAGGTATTAAAATGCAAAACACTCTCCTGTACTTTTTCATGTGAAATCCCTTCTTCCTTCTGTTCTCCTTTAAATTCTACAAGAAGGGGTTGGCTTTTTCTTTTAAACAAACTTTTCTCTTTCCCCCTTGTGAGTGTCTGGGTGTTCTCTCCTCGAGAGAACGGGCTGGGCACGCGGCGAGAGAATCATTTCAATTGCAACCTGAATCTCAGAAAGGAATACTTACATTCAAGCAAAAAAAATACATCCTTACACCTTTAATTTCCTCTCTATGAAGTCTAATGAAAAAGCCTGATTATTTTTAATTCTTCCCTTTAATAATTCAACAGCAGAGTGATTTAAAGCTGGGGACGATAATTACCTTTTCACTTCCCTGGTAAATGGAGTTTTAATAGAAATGGAAGCTCAAACGCTGGAATTAATTCAAACAGGTCAGCACCAGGTCATCCATAGCATCTTCTCTATAAATCATTTATCTGAAAAAGGGCTGCTTCTGGGTTTCAGAGGAATCCCTACCCGGAGGCTGTATTTGAAAAGAGACGCCGTGTTTATATCTTGTAAAGCATGGAAAGGAAGGGAGGGGATAGGGGAGAGGAAAATGCAATCCACATCATTTTGGAAGCATTTTTTTCATGCAAATGAAACCGCTGGTTGAAGGACAGGAGAGCAGGGGCTTGTCTAGATTAGGGAAATTCAGCTGTAGCTACAATGATCATTTACTGTGGAAGCTTATAGAGATCCCATTATCCGAGCAGTTTGTGCTACTCAGTCTATTTATCTTCATACTACACCTGCTACATCCATTTTATAGATGAGGGATGGAGGCGAGAGGTGTCATCCAGAGAGGGAGCACAGCAGCTGAGAGTCCCCCCCAAATGGGAACGGCCTCTAATTACTGCCCTACACAGCCTTTCAGGGGGAATAAAACCAAGTCTCCTCAGCCCAGACATCCAAGGAGGTGTTTAGTAAAACTAAGAGGAAAGCAGGCTCAGGTTTAGCCAAAGCTGGTCCTGTCCCGGGGAGGATGGTGACCCTGCAGAGCCAGTGCTCCAAGGCTTTCCCTAGCACAAAGAGAAAAGCTTTGGTGGCTCTGCTGTGATTCCCAAAGGCTGCACCAAGGTCCTGGTGGATTCAGCTGCACCCTGAGCAGTGCCAAGGCTGCTTCCATCTGGGGCTGATGCTTCTGGGGAGGATGGTGACCCTACAGAGCTGGTGCTCTAATGCTTTTCCTTCCACAGGGCCAAAGGGAAAGGCTTTGGTGGCTTCACTGAGCTTCCCAAAGACTGCTCTGAGCTCTTGCCCTAATGGATTCAGCCGCCAAACCATCCCTCTGGGGTCAGGAGTTCAGCAGAAACACCCTGAAGAGTCCTAAGGCTGCTTCTGTCTTGGGTTGATGCCTCTGGGAAGAGGGGATGATCCCAACACCCTGTGGAAATGGAAGGGATTGGGTTAGGAGCAGGATTTGGCTGGAATCAGGCAAATCTTCCAGGGGTTAAATTTTTCATGAGAGCTAAACAGAAGCCTCCTGGTCTCTAATTAAGCGCTGGGACGATGGAACTTTAAAGCACTCCAGCTCTGATTCGCCACAAGTGCGTGGTAATGATTTCTTTTCAAATGTCAAGCAGTTTTGTTTCTATTTCCTTTCATGAATAATTGGTGCTGAGCCGGTGGCAACACCAGCATCCAGCTGGCAGGAGGAGCCCGCGTGATCCACTTCCAGCATCCCAACCACTGGGACTGGTTCAGCACATCCCAGTGCAGGGATGTGTGTCTTGGGGTTCTTGATGAAAAAGGAAAAGGAGGGGGAAAGCCCTTTTTCCCTCTATGTGGAAATGTTTCCTGGATACGAGAAATCATTGGGATTTCACCAAATCATTAAGGTTGGAAAGGATCTCTAGGAACATCGAGTCCAACCTTCACCCCAACCCCTCCATGACCACCAGACCATGTCACACAGAGCCACATCCACTGCCTTCTGAACCCCTGCAGGGATGGGGACTCCCCCCCTGCCCTGAGCAGCCTGTGCCAGTGCTCACCTGCTCTTGCACTAAGGAAGTTTTTCCTAACTGGAATTTTTCCCAGCTTCCACTCTGAACTTTCTCTGAGTCTTTTGTTTCTTATTAACCCAGTGTTTACAGAACGTGCTCATGGCAGGGACCTGTGCCCGCACACCACAAGGGTGGAGGATGGCAAAAGACCTGCTCTCCTGCAGGATTCATGGGGAGTCCTCATTCCTGAGGGCCAGGTGAATGATGAACAACCTTTCCTCCAGCGCAGGATCATAACGGGGTAGGAGGAATAAGAGCAAGGTGGATGACTTTGCCACCCCAAGTGGATGTGTGTTATGGGATCGGTTTTTACTGGGGGGTTTCTAGTCCTTCATTCTCATTTTCTTGAGGACAGGATGCAGGATGCACCTGCAGTCACGGGTCAGCCAGCACAGCCCTGGAGGGGTTCGATAAACGGGCAGACTGGGTGTTTCAGGAGGTGGGTTAGTGCTTCAAGGTTGTAGGGCAGATGGTTGGGTTTGATCTTGAAGGTCTTTTCCAACCTTGATGATTCTATGTGTCCAACAGGTGAGGCAAATGGTCTCTGCAGACAGAGTCTCCTGGCCCTTGGGGAACGGTTGCCTGTCTCATGCCATCACTGGCCAGAGTCCCTGCATGTAAATAGGAGCAGAGCAAGCTGTACAGTGATTCGAAGTGAGTCCTCTCCATCCTGCTGGGATGCACCATCCTTCTGGGAGCTCCATCCACTGCTGTGTGCTCTCTGTGCCAGTTAGACTCCACACCAGTACTTCTACCTGCATGACCATTTGCAGCCACGCATTATACACCACTGCCTGGGGAACCCAAGCAAATGATTGCATTGCTGGAATCTCATCCTCTGTCTGTAAATACAAATACAGCTCCCAGACACAGGCAACGACCCAATCGCTCAAGTCAAGGAGTTCAAACTGATGTCTTTTTTGGGGGGTCTGACGTAAGAGGCTGCAGAAGCGCTGTGTGTTACAGAAATGTGCAGAGCTCCCCATTTAGCCTGACAGCCTCCCTCAGCGGAAGTTAAATGATGCCTTTTTTACATCCCCCTCCCTGCTTTCTGCTGACATCACGGTCAGCTCTGGCAAGAGGAGAGATGAGAAATGCAGGCAAGGGTTTCAGAAGTGGAAAATGTTGGGAACAGGATCTCATGGCAGAGAGCTGAACCACTACGGGACACCCTGCCCTGACAGGGGAGGTGGAATTGGTCACCTGGAGTTTTCCAGGTTCCCTAAAACTTTGGGAGGCAGATGTTTGACGCCTGAATTTCTTGCGTCTTGCTGTGTTCTTTCTTTAGCCCCAGAAATATCTCAAGTGGCCGTGCTGCTCAGCTCAAGAGGGAAGGAAGAAAATAAATCAGACAAAATAGAAGCTGGGTTTGTTTGCTTAAGGCGTGACGAGGAAGCGTGAGTGGCCTCCTGCCCTCCGCTGCGGGGCAGTGCCAGGGCTAATCTCTATCTCATGTTCTCATGTGTCAGATGTCTGTTGTGGACGGCCAGCTTGAGCTGTGCGGGGCCACTACAGACATGGACCTGCATCCTATCTGTTTCACTCACAGACCCCCCGGCTGACTGACAGATAGGGGAGATCTCTGTGTGAGCTGGTGTCTGCCAGTTGCAGCACATGAATATATATGATCATAGAATCAGAGGGTGGGAAGAGACCTCCGAGGGCATCCAGTCCATTCCCCCCTACACCAAGCAGGGCCAGTGCTCCCCAGCACAGGTTGCCCAGAGCCCCAGCCAACCTGAGCTTGAATGGCCCCAGGGATGGGGCCTCCACCTCCTCTCTGGGTAGCCTGGTCCAGGGATCCCCCACTCTCAGATTCAGGATCTTTTCCCTCCTGTCCAGCCTCCCTCTGCCCTTTTCCAGCTTCAAACCAGGACTCCTCATCCTGTCATTCCCTGCCCTTGGGAACAGCCTTCCCCAGCCCTCTGACAGCCCTTGCAGGGGTGGGAAGGTCTCTAGAAGGCCCTCCCAGAGCTGCATCTCCAGGCTGAACAACCCCAACTCTCTCAGTCTAGCCCCAGAGCATCCTCATGGTCTCCTTTGGACCTGCTCCTGCTCCAACAGCTCCTCATCCTTCTTGTGTTGGGCGCTCCAGAGCTGGATGCAGGACTCCTGGTGAAGTCTCACCAGGGCAAAGCAGAGGGGAAGAATCTCCTCTTTCCATCTCTGGCCACACTCTCAGGTGCAGCCCAGGATGCAATTTGCATCACATTGTGGCCATGTCCAGCTTTTCACCTACTAGTTCCCCAGGTCTCTTTCCACGGGGCTGCTCTCCAGCCTGTCTTCCCCAAGCCTAACCCTCTGTTATGGGAATGAGCTGCAGCAATGCAACAGGATGCTCCAATCATCCAGGGCTGCCTGTTTCCCAGAGCCTTCTCCCTGTGCTCCTTGGTTTCACTGCTCCTGGAATCACTGCTGGTTGTGTTGCTCTGGCAGGGCAGCTCACAGCCTCTTGCACAAACAGGCCTTTCCCCTCTCCTGTTGCAGTAATGATGTTTATTGAGTTGTGCACACATCTTCTCTCCTGCATTTTTCATGGCCCTGCTCTCCAGAGGCTGTGCAGCCTCCTAATCACACAGCACTGAACCCTGTGATTGCTTCTGCTCCCTACTACGGCTGATAATTGCCCTCCTTTCCCTGCAACAAGCCCTGACAACAGCCACCCCGTTGGTCACTAGCCACAGATTTTAATTGACAAGGGGGTCTGTCACCTCTGCTCACGCAGGGTCTCTGATGAAGTGTTAGGAGAAGGCAGATCGTCTCTGAGCAAAGAAATGAGCTCTGGTGTGTGGAGGGTGCGTTGGAGCCCTGGGAGAAACCACAGCACCTGGTGGGTTTATATCCCATCCTTTTCTAGAGAGTTGCCCTTCACTTTTGACTTGTTTGTGGAGAATGGGATGCCCTGGATGAGAAGAAATAGGTCTGTTGTTGTGGAAACACAGTGAAATCTGAAAAGTTTGTGTAGTTGGTTCTCTCTCCCAGTTCTCAGCAGCCTGCCTGAACAACGTGAGCAGCAGCCAGGGCTCCTGGTTTCTTCACTCCCCTGAAATGAAAACGTGTCCTCCAGACAAAGAAGCAACAAAGAGTGGTAATGTATGAGTGCTGAATAATTCAAGGCACTGCCCTGCCCTGCTCCTTTTTTTGTTCTAATCCCTTGGGAGAATCCACCCCCCAATGCAAACACACAGTCCCCAGCAAGAGCAGAGGGGGAGGCCCTCCTGGGACACACAAACATTGCACAAACTCCTTTCTCTTTTCATCCATCCACCCAAGCCTCTAGCCATCTCTTCCTCTGTCTTCCCAGCCATTCCTTTCCATACTTGGCTTTCTCTGTGTCTTGCACACACCCCGCTCAGCCTTCCTGTGCTTTACCACCTCGAGTCTCCCTCAAGAGCTTTTCGTTTCAATAGGAGATGGGATCTGGGAATTTAGCTTTAATATTTCATAAGCTTCCTTCTCAAATGCAAAGCGTATTTGCATTATTTGCATCAACTCCCAGGAAAACAAATGCCTTCGATTTTCAGGCAGATCCTAACCTGCTGCCCGTTTTTCCAGGGCTGAGCATAAATAACACAGTTTATTCAAAGGAGGCCCTTTCCCCTATTTACATTTATATTGAATAATTTAAAACAACTTCCTCCACTTCCATCAATTCTTCCTTCTGGGATGAGGGAACCTGTCCAAGTCTAAGGAACAGGGTTCAAAAGGAAACTCGTAGCTACACAAGCACACAGTTTGCAGATGTGATGGTACTCATGCCTGAGCCATCCTCCAGGGTGGAGTGAGCAGACTGAGCAGAGACCATACAGAGAGAGAGTGGGGGCACACACTTAGTTTTGGGGTCCTGGGTGCAAGAGAGGCCATGGTGAGTCCAGGAATGAGGGCTGGGAGATGGATCATCCCAAGGAAGAGCTCTGATAGAGAACTTTATAATACCAGAGGGAAGCAAACTGAGCTCTCTGGTCTTGCACTGGTAATGACCCATGTGTGGTCACCGTGGAAAGAGGGAAGAAAGGCTCAGTGTCTCTGGCACTAGAGCCTGGGGGAGCACAGGACCAGACATCATCTGGTTCTTTCCACAAGCTGTTTCTTCCTATTTTGCCTGCACCTGAGGAGGGGATTCAAAGGGATTGATCAGCACACCCTGATGCAAGAGCCTAACGTGACAAACTCAGGCTCGGAGATCTTAAACCACTGCAAAACTCCTGTAGGATTGAGCCTGCTGAGTGCTAGGGCTGGGCTCCTCCCAGCAGCATCGAGGGGAGCTGGTGTCAATCTGTGGTAATCAGTGAGTTGATTTAAGCCCTCTGAATACCCACTTTCCCACTTTCATTTCCTCTCTCCCCGGACAGGTTTAGACTCATTGTCTCTTATCTCTTTCTAATCATTTATATTTTCATCACTTTCCCTTCCTCGGGGTTTCTTTGGCAGCATTCTCTTCAGCTCAGTCTGTTTGCCAGGCACAGAGTTAATGTTGTTATGCTATACTGGCTTGCAGACACGCTGTCCATCACTTCGGCGTGACAGGGAAGAGAGCCAAGTGGCTCAGGCTAGCACACCCCAAAGGATGGAGGAAGCTCCCTTGGAAACCCAAGCAGGAGCAGGCAGAGAAGAAATTCTACAGCGAATCTCAGCGCAGCAGAGGGAATCCAGATTAATGAGCAGTAGAGAGGGTAGAACTTTGAGTAGTGCCTGGTTGCCTGATTCAAACCCTGGTTTGAAGGAGAAATTTGATTGCTGACCCCAGTTTGATTTGTAGGTAAACAGAGTGGATTGGCTCAGGAGGGGAGGCGGGAGCTGGTTATGCTGGGGGGTCCCAGAGGAGAATCCAGCCTAACTGCATGACTTGTTCTCCTCAAATTAGTGTGAATTAGGAGCCGTTCAAAGCACTCCCGAACTGTCTGGGTAAATACACCTTTCACTCTGGTGTTGACTCCATCAGAAACAGAGGAAGATAACGCCTGCTGAGAGCGATGCTGACAACTCGGAGCTGGTTGGGTAACAGAATACTTCCTCCTGTAATCAAAAGAGGAATAAATCCACCTGCATATAATAACTTCCCAGAACATTCCTCCTTAAAGAGAGCTTCCTTTTCTCATCCATTACTGAAATTTCAAGGTTAGAGATTAATTGGAATGGTAACATTACCATTTATTTTACTGCCAGCTATACAGGGGGAATAAATCTAGCTGGAAAACAAATGGTGATGACTGTGTCCACACTTAAAAGCTCGCATTGCTGCCTCTGTATTAATGAAATATTATTGACTAATTGTAGTGAATCAGGCAAAAGCCCTCCCTTGCTGCTTCTGCTGCGCTGTCTGGGAAAAACAAGATCTCCTTTAAACAAGATTTCACCTCCCGGCATCTAGCAAAGGGGAACGTCAGAAACTCCCTCCCCAAAACCCCTACAAACACTTTTTCTTTCCTTCCCCTTCCTCTAAACCAGCTTTTTTCACCCCATACCCCCTGCTTTTGTCTGTGTGCTTCTCTGAAATCCAACGGGGCGGCAGGTACCTCCCGCTACTGCTTGGTGTTTAAGGGCACAGATACCCATTTAATTAGTTCCATAATTGTGTGGTAACTGCTGGCCTCCTGATTGCACCGTGAGCAGCAGACAGATTAAGATACTAATTTCACGGTCATTTCAGTCTTTCCCAACTACTGGTCTCTTAGGGACAAAGTGGATGTCCCTTGTGATGCTAGTAATTAGGCGAAGTCTCTCACTCAGGCCACTGGAGAACCCAGGGAGGACAAGGCCATCTGGCTATTGACCCAGCTGGTTGATGGTGCAACTAAGGGAGCTGGGTCTCCTCACTCTGGGCTCAGCAGTGCCAAGGGTTAAAATGTAGAGAGGTGGGGGCTGGCCTCTTCTCACGGGTCATCAGGGACAGAACAAGAGGGACCGGCCTCAGGCTGCTCCAGGGGAGGGTTAGGCTGGATGTGAGGAAGAATTTCCTCACTGAAAGAGCAGTCAGGGCTTGGAACAGGCTGCCCCAGGGAGGAGTTGAGTCCCCAACCCTGGAGGTGTCTAAAGATCCTTTAGATGTGGTGCTGAGAGATCTGGGCTGGAGGGGACCTTGGCAGAGCAGGGCCACTGGTTGGATTGGATAACCTCAAGGGTCTTTTCCAGCCTGAGTGATTCTAGGATGCTATGTAGAGAGGATCCCGATCTCTTACAGCTTGTGGGATGAGCAGCTGGGCTGGGGAAGTGGAGGCAGATGGTGAGGAAAAGTCTGATCCATTTCTCAGTCCCACGTTAAAAGTGTCGTCCCCTTATTTCCTTATTCCAAAAGGAATGGATCAACACCTCCTGAGGATGATTCATCAACAGGCAGGGACAGGAGAAAGAGCAGATCTCAGAGGGTGGCTTTGCTGGCACTCCCAGCGATGCTCATATCCTTAAGTGAAGGCATTAGGCTTTGCAGAGGCTGGAAGATGACGGGTCCTCACAGCAGTCATGAGGAACACAGTGAATCCAGGGGAGGTGATCGCTGAAACTTGGGAGAAAGTTTAAGCAAATCTAGGTCAAGGAAAAGAAAAAGAACCACCTCTTCTACTCCCTGTCTTGGCTCTTGCCTTGCATCTTACAGTATCCCTGCTTGTATAACTGTCTGGTCCGGTACCCTTGGATGTAATTATCTCTAGCTGAAGTCATTCTCATAACTGTAAAGACAGATTTCCCAGGAGCTGCTGACATTAGAAGCTGAGGTCTACAGGCAAGAGCAGCCACGAGTCTTTCTAGGGGCTGCAACTGTGTGATACAAGAACAAACCCCAGTGGCTGCGCAGAGCATCACACTCTTGGCTTCATTAACTCAAACTTCTTTAGTGGCCACAGACTTGTGATGCTGCAGACCAGACTGCTCGTTAGCTACGTAAACTGTGATAGGAGACAACAAGCTCCATCCTCTTCTCCTAGTCCATCTCAACTGGGTGGAAGGGGCTGTCCAGGAAGGAGGTGCAGGTACCGTCCCTGAGGGGGTTCAACAAATGGGGAACCAGGGTGTTTGAGGAGATGGGGTAGTGGTTGGGGGTTGTAGGGCAGAGGGTTGAACTTGATGATCTTGAAGGTCTTTTCCAACCTGGATGATTCTATGATTGAGCTGAACAGCCCTGACCTTGCTGTTTCCTGTTTAGTTAACAGAGGTGACCTAAAGCACCGGGACTTCCCAACCTCTGGTGACCGTGAGACTGGACCACAGTCCAATGAAGACCTTTCCTCCATCGGATGAGACTTTGCACCAGGACTTAAGAAGGATTCACACAGAAAGTACCAGGTAGGAGCAGAGTGAGATATTGGAACAGCCTGGCAAACACCACCGACACTGAGCACTGACTGAGCCTAGAACAAACCCCGCAGAAGGTTCAAGGCAGAGAACCACCAGTAGTCTCCACAAGATCTTCAGACTCTCTTTAGTTGAGAGAACAACTGGGAACCATATGGTACCGATGGCACTTGCCACAGAGATTGATGGGCTGGGAATTGTGTCTTCTGTCTGGATACACTTCCCAAAGACCAAAATTGTGATATCCCTCGAAGCACCAAGCAGGGGCCCATTAGAGTGCTTGTGTTTGAACATTTGAAGCAATTATTCATGTTCACCCAGCTCCAAAGAGCTACCAAACACCATGTGTTTTTCCTCAGTGTTAATAAAAACCTAAATGATTCTTCATTAAGAAGCCCATTAAGACGACTGCAGTTTCCTTGAAGCTCATTAGAGGATATTCTCACCACTAAATTATCACGCTGGAGTTTTATAGAAGTCGGAGGAAAGATGCCCTATTGTGATTAATTCATGATAGATTTTCTCTCCTTCTCTTGTAGTCTGTTCCCCGGAGTTGGCTTTGCTTGTTCCCCATTGTTTGGGTGATGTGGAGAATGGTACTGATCCTTCAGCTTTGCTTTGTGGGAATGATGTTCCAGATCCTAGGGGGAATGGAGCAAAGCTGGAGATGGGGAGGTTTAGACTTGAAGTTCTTCACTGGGAGAGTGGGGAGAGCCTGGACTGGGTTGCCCAGGGAGGTGGTTGGGGTCCCATCCCTGGAGGTGTTTAAGGCCGGGCTGGATGAGGCTCTGGCCAGCCTGCTCTAGGGTGGGGGGTCCCTGCCCATGGCAGGGGGGTTGGAACTGGATGGTCCTGTGGTCCCTTCCAACCCTGAGTGATTCTATAACTTCTTCCCAGGGAGGGTGAATGGGCACTGGAGGGGGCTGCTGGGGGGTTTGTGAAGTCTACCTTCTCTTGAGATGTTCCAGATCTGCCTGGACTTGGTCTGGGTGACCCTGCTACGGCAGGGGGATTGGACTGGGTGATCTTTCTATGTCCCTTCCGATCCCTGATGATTCTATGATTGTATGATCCTGCCACTGTATTTGTAGACCTCTTCCTCCTCTTGCATCTTCTACCAGGTGGCCAGAAGAACGTTGACCTGTCCAGGACAGGGCATCCATCAGCCTATGTCTGCTGGAGGTCACTCAACCACCATGAGCAAGCAGCATGCAGGGATACAGCAATGGTTTTGAGCTCCCTCTCCTCTTCCACTGAGCTGGAACCCAACCTGTTGGGTACTTCCAAATCCTCTCCTCTAGCTCCTAATGCCCACAGCACTAGGATCAGGAGCAGCCTTGCAAGGCTAGAAGGGTGTAAAACAGCAGAAGACAGAACCATTGAGAAGCTAAGCCCATGCTGGGTCAACGCACACTCACCCCACACCAGGTTCTCCTGAACCCAGTAGCAAGCTCTGGGAACTGGGAATCACTTCAGTGTGGGAACATAGGCTGCTTTAACGAAACAGAGCTGCTCTCATCTTCCACCGAGGATTAAAATCTCATTTTATGGTACATTATACTCTCGGCCTTTGGAACAATCGCTGACCATAAATGGTGTTTGCATCCCGAAGCCAAATCTGAGGGAAGAACAAGAGATAATCTGTCTGGCTGGAGAGGATGGAGCGGGAAGGGCCAGCGCTGCAGTTATTTATGTCCATTCAGAGACACAGGGAAATTAAGTGCATTCATAGGGCTGCCAGGCCCTCCTCAGAATGGGGCTTTAAATGATATTGATGTGGTGCTAATAGGTGCACAGTTTGTCTTTGTAATACAGCTCAGCGCTTGGAACGGGCTCTTGGAGAGTGAGTTTGGGCAGATTCTGTCTCCTCAGGAGGACTGGTTTTCAGGGATTTGGAACTTCTAAAAGCTGCAGAATCCATGGTACCTGACAAGAGGAGGAGGGAACTGACTGGGTTACCCGGACACCCAGCCCAAACCCAACCCAGCACCACATTCGTCATGGGGGAGAGATCTAGCACACACTGCTTTCACTCAGACTTCATCCTGTGCAGGCTTAGTTTGGAGAAGAGGAGGCTGAGGAGAGACCTCACTGCCCTCTCCAGCTCCCTGAAGGGAGGTTGAGGGGGGGCAGCTGTTGGCCTCTGCTCCTTGGTTGTGTCTGTCAGTCTCTCAGGGACTGAGGGGTTGTGTTGGGGTGGGATCATTGCACTGGGGTGTCCACTTTTTCAGACCATGTGGCTGCCAGTCCTTGTATGGCTACCTAGGCAATCCCTTCCTGCCACGGATTACAGGTTCCCATTCCTTTTGACTTCAACCTCCCCCAGAATCAGCTATAAATCAGCAGCGTGTGCGATTATCTGCTGTCACCCCTGGTCGGGAAGGGGCAGAATCTGTAGGCAAATGCTGTTTATTCATTCAGCTCCTGCAGCTCGGGCAGGAGTGCTGATGGTGGCCCAGAAGCAGCGAGGGAAGGGCAGTGCTGCGATTCGTCGCCTCCATTTGACAGGCAATTTTCAGATGAGGATCAGAAAGTTCAGTGGAAGTTTTCCAAGTGTCTGCATTCGGGTTTAGCTTTGGGGGAGAAGAGTGTTATTTTTTCAGAGAGCAGATATGAGTCTCCAATATCTCATGGCAGTTTCTAATGACCCAGTTCTACTGCTGTAGCATCAACTGGAGCTGGCTGAGGGCAGAGATCGGCTGTGCTGTGCACTGCACCGGCATGAAGTGAGCACAGTCTCTCCCCAGAGAGCTCAGGTGCTCTAACAAACATAAAGATTAGGTGAGGAAATTACCCAGGATCACAGAATCTCTTTGATTGGAAGAGATCTTTAAGAGCATCAAGTCCAACCTTGGACCCAGCGCTGCCAGGTGACCCCTAACCCCTGTTCCTCAGCACCAGGTCCATTCGTGGGTTCAATCCCTCCAGGGATGGGGACCTCAGCACTGTCCTGGGCAGCCTGTGCTGATGTCCAACACTTTTGGTGAAGAAATTCTTCCCAACATCCAGCCTGAACCTCCCTTGGAAGCACTTGCAGCCATTTCTTCTGCTCCTATCACTTGTCACTAGGGAGAAAAGGCTGAGCCCCTCTTTGCTCCAACCTCCTGCCTGGTAGTTAATGAAGGACAGCAGGGGATGTTATGTAATGCCATGATTTTCTATTTCACCTCCTTCTCACCTGAGGGTGCAAACACGCCGCTGGTGCCAGCTGGTCTGGTGTCAGAGGGGTTCTGGGGCCACGTCTGCATGGTGGGCAAATCAGGACAGTGAACTCAGGTGGGGGTCAGTTCACAGCATCTGTTTCTTAGGGTAAAAAGCTCTCCAGATGTCTGAGGGAGAACACCAGCAGCCCAGATGATTTGATGGCAACTTGGAAATGCAGGCAGGAGCCAGGCAGAGCATCTGGGCATGTGCTACATATGTTTAGTCTCTTCCTCCCTCCCTCCCTCTCCCTCTCCCTCTCTCTATTCATGAGCTGAGATAATTATTTCTGTGCATCGTGGTTCTAAAGTGAACATCCCTGATACTACTCTGCCTCTTGTCACGAGGCAGCTGCAAAATTGCTGTCAAATTGTTTTACAATTGAGTTTTGCTCGTGAAGCTCTTGATGGAGGAAGGCAGGGCTGATAGGAGAAAAACATTCGGGAAGGAGGGAGCAGCAAGGAGGCCAAGAGATTGAGACTGTGGAGACTGAAGAGATGAAACAATGGATGAATGATGATGTTTGCAGTGGAAACTCGTGGGTCACAGCAGAAGGGGTGGGTTCCTAGGCCTTTCGGAGAGAGAGGCAGCTCGTGTGCTCTGCACACAACCACTGCTGCTGCCCTGTGATGGTGCAGAGCCTCCATCATGCATCTGGCACATCATTCCAGAGGACGAGAGGTGCTACAGGAAGGCAGACACCTCCGTGCCTGTAACACCTAGACATTCCCTTTAGAATCTGTTCAGCTGTTTGGGACAGGACCAGCATCCATCTAACCAGGTGTCTTTTCAGCAGCAGTGATAGAAAAAGGGCAACTAGAGCCATGGTGCAAGTATGAAACCCAGGAAGAAATGAAACCCTGCGGGTGAAATTGTGTCCTCTGAGAAGCAGAGAGTAATCTTTCTACCGACTGCATCTGACCACAGCTCCGCCATCCCCCATCAGATGCTGGGCCAGAGTCAGCGCCGCCGCCAAGGTATTTCCTTGCAGTGCAATAACACTAAAATACCACTCCATCCAGCAATTCTGATAGCGGTGACTTTGTTTAAGCAACTTTATAATGAATCCTGGTTCCTCTCCCAGTAGATGCCTTTGCTGTAATATCCTGGAGTAGCAACAGAATAAAATAAATCAGCTTTTACAAACTCATAAACACATAGAAGGGAATGTAAACCAATTTCTGATCTAGTTTAGGTGCACTGAGATTTCACAGAGTGGCATGAAGCTTGAGTGGATTCTGAAATTGCTCTTGAGCCTGTGAATTCATCTCTCTTTTCTCTCCTCTGCCAACAGAGGGGTTGCTCTTAACCCTTTGAAGGTAGCCCATGTATTCAGCATTGTTTGGCCTCTCTTCCTCTCAGTGTGTGTGTGTGCACTGTGCTGTCTCATGCAGGCAGTAAAGGTAAACCCAGCCACGAGAGCACAACATTTCCTGAGGCTTTTTAAGAATGGGATTTCCTTCCCTGGCTGAATTAACTACAGTCTGGGAGTACTCAGTGTGGGAGAGACTCTCTCTGCAGTGGAGGATGACAAACCCAGGCTGGTTCTGCCAGGTGGTGGCTGCTGCTGCTTCAGACTTGCAGGGTTGGTGGATGGAAGGAGAATGGGGTTTGAGAAGAGTTGTGGGGAGATGGGGTTAGCATCAATGTCCAGGTCACTGTGACCTTTCTGCCTGCCTGGCCACATCGATCGGTGCTGATGCACACCTTGTTGCCTGTCCTGCCTGGAACAGCCCCGAGCAAGGGCCGGGGAAGGCAGCAGCAGCAAAGCAGCAGCATCCAGAACATGAATCCAGTCTTGGCTCACAAAGCAGAGCCTGTGGCTCCCAAAGGAAGCTCTTTCTGGAGTTTGCTGCAGCATTTAGTATTCGGAGAAGAGTCCAATTTGCTGATTGTGCTGATGGGATATGAAAGGCAGGATGGAGTTTTACAGCAGAGCAGTTGACCTTGCTCCAGAGATATTACCCACACACAGCTGCTCTTCCACATTTCTAAACACCACAGTCATTATGTGAATCTGTCTGCTAAGAGAAGCAATTAGACTTCAGAGCATTACAATCTGCTTTTTAAAAAATAGGCACCTAGAGGTGGGAGGTGGGAGCAGTCCCCTCTCTGTCTCAGTTGATAGGACAGCTCTGGGGTGCCTGGTGTTCTCCTGTCTGCTCCCTTCCCATTGAACTTAGCAGAACAGCTTGAGTGTGTGAAGCTCTGGCTGCCCAAAGCTCTGCAGGATGCAGGACCACAGGGTGAAGATGAAGAGTATTTGGTCAAGTATTGGGACAGGCTCTGTTCAAGGGCACCCAGTGCTGGGTGTCAGCTGGAACAGAGGAGGTTCCACACCAGGAGGAGAAGAAACTTCTTCCCAATGAGGGTGCCAGAGCCCTGGAAGGGGCTGCCCAGGGGGGTTGTGGAGTCTCCTTCTCTGGAGCCATTTCAAACCCACCTGGGCTGCTCCTGTGTCACTGGATCTAGGGGCTCCCGCTGTGGCACGGGGGTTGGACTGGATTATCTTTCCAGGCCCCTTCCAATCTCTAAG
The DNA here is from genome assembly GCA_013397515.1 of Upupa epops. NCBI lineage: Eukaryota > Metazoa > Chordata > Aves > Bucerotiformes > Upupidae > Upupa > Upupa epops. The sequence goes on along the minus strand of VZRI01004037.1, from coordinate 697,925 downwards.
GCTCTCTGATTCTGTGAGTCACCATCCCTGGGGGACAGGGTTTAGTGGGCAGAATGGGGCTGGGTTGATGGTTGGACTTGGTGAGCTTGTAGGTCTCTTTCAACCTCTTCTAACACTCTGTAAAGATGGGGAGGAAAACCGATAGCTGGGGGACTCTGTGCCTTTCCCCAGCCGCATGCCCTGGCTAGCAGAACTGGAGAAGGGCAACCCGTTTCATACAGATCCTTCCCCAGATGCCGAAGCATGATGATGCTGTCAGGGTTGCTGGCTCATCCTGCAGGGAAAGGCCATCACACGGGGCCTCATCAGCACTCTGACGTGGGCTTCTCTCGGCTGCGTGACTGACGGCAGCGTGGAGACGGCAGATGGGGACCCTTCCTCTAGCGAGACGACGTGAGACTCTTCTTGCCATGTGGGGGTCCTGGGAGGGAGGGAGGGAGGGTGGACAGGAAAGGTTTTAGTGCTTCCTCATGAGCTGTAATTATGTGGAAAGCCCGTATCACCCATCACACTTGTTCTGCTTGTACAGTGCCGGGCTGGAGCCTTGTTTTACAATGCACAGCGCATTGTTCTCGCTGCAGCCCTCAACGCCACAGAATTGATATTGCTTTTCCACGGGTGGAGAGATAAGATTTGTGTTCAGTACCCTGTCAGGGCCACGATAGCATCACCACACGGGGAAATTAAAAACCCTGACATGGCAACAAAGCCCCTCTTCCCTCAGCACGTCGCTGGGCAGCGTAGATGTTCCCTGTAGGAACAGTGAGAAGGACAGGCAGCAAGAGGGATGTGGCAGTAAGGGAGGAGCTGAGGCTGTGGGAACTGGGGGAGCTCCTTGGGTACAGCAGGGGAGCCTAGAAAACACCTGGATCTCATAGAATCATAGAAATGCATCTGCTTGCATCCTCAGTAGTGTGACCAGCAGGGCCAGGGAAGTGATCCTGCCCCTACACTTGTCCCTGGTGAGGTTGCATCTCGAGTACTGGGGGTGGTTTGGGCACTGCAGTGCAGGAAGGACATGGAGATCATCCAGTCCAACCACCAGGGATCAGGATCCCCTAGAGCAGATCCCATGGGAACACATCCAGACCAACATTAGGGAAACATATCACGGGCATTAGGAACAGTGAAGTTGCACCTGAAATGATCCCTATAACTTCAGGCTGAGCCTTTAGAGCACCCACCCTGCCATCCCCACACCAGTCCACAACAAACCCTCTGTGTCTGGGTGTTCGAACGGCAGAGGGTGAGAAGCTGTCACGTGCTCCGCTTGGGAATAAGGGCTGATTTAGACAGAGAGAGAGAACTGGAAGGAGAATGGAGAGCATGAGATTGCCTCTGACAGGCAGACACAGCAGCGGGTTTTTTTCACTGAGATGCATTTTTATCCTTGGCTGAAAGGAGCTGATTCGTTGCAACAGAACTATTCAAGATGTGGAAGCATTCAGGATGAATCTTCTGGGTTGGAACAACATCGTTTGGAAATTATTAAGGCACCTCAGTCTCTTAGAATCAAAGCATAAAAAACTGGGAGAGTCTGAGCTGAAATTTCAACTTGGAAGTCGAAATGTGGATGCTTCTGAACACCCTGGAGCTGCAAATCATAGAGCCATAGAATCCTTAGGGATCGGAAGGACCTGGAAGGAGCATCCAGTCCAACCCCCCTGCCACAGCAGGATCACCCAGACCAAGTCCAGGCAGGTTTCAGTCATCTCCAGAGAAGGAGACTCCACAACCCCCCCCGGGCAGCCCCCTCCAGTGCCCCGTCACCCGCAAGTTATTGGAGTGACCCCTCTAAGCTGGATTTCTCCTGGTCATCTGGGGGAAATCAGCTGTGCAGTGACTTGGTGCCTCCATTTGAGCTGGTTTTCTTTACACCCATCCCTTTTCCTTCCTGCCTGATGTGACCCGAGCACAGCGAGGGGAACGTCTGCAGGACCTGCCTGTGCCAGACCCTGGGCACAGCTCTAGAAGTCCTCTCTCTCGCTCATCATCTCTGCTGTGGAAGATGGGCCTGAACGTCCTACCTGGCGATAAAAACCCCGTGTATTTCGTGGTGCTGCAGTGCTCGTTGTTGGTTGGAACAGGAGGAACATCACACGCATGGTTTTGTCAGAGACAGATGGTTCCAGGAAGCCCATCAGCTCTGTATGAGAAGAATTATTGCGGTTTTAATTAAACTCTCTTTTCTGTCCGTGTGGGCCTGGGGGAGAGAAAGTGCTCGGAATCAAAACCCAATCATTTTCAGAACCTCTGGGGTTTTTTCTTGGTCTGTCTCTCCCCTTCCCCCTTTTTTCTGTAGCCTCAGTTCTTTCTTCCCTAGGAGTCACTGGTGCTCCTGCGCAGGACATCTCAGCAGAGCTGTGACAACTGCACGTATCAGGAGACTCAGAGTTGCTGGCAGAGAGCTGCTGTGAGGCTGAGATGACATGAGGGAAGAGCAGAAGGTGTGAGAGGTTGTGGGAGCAGTAGGGTGAAGGCACAGCCACCGAAGGTATGGGCTGGGTGAAGCAGAGCAGGACTGGCACTGCCTGAAGCCAGACTGGAAGCAGGAGACACTGGCCCAGCCTGGAAGAAGCTGACAGGAGCTTTCTTCCCCAAATATTTCCTTACTAAAACAAATAAAATTTGTTGCCTGAGATGCCCGGCTCCCCTCCTCGAAGGCCTCTCCATCCCCATCACCATCAGGTTAATGAAGTTGCTAGTAAGCAGAGCAAATCGTGCTGGAGAAGTGATTCATCAGGGGGCTGGAGCCAGGCAGAAAGAGGGAAGGGGTGCTGCAAAGAGAGAGGAGCACGGGCAATGGCAAGGAGAGACTACTGCACAGAGCAGCTAATTTCTGCAGCCGGGAGCTGTGTGCCAGGCTGTCCTGGTTATCCCCAAAGCCAGCCTTAAATAACCTGACTTGAACACAAAGAGCTTCCAAGAAGCCAACAAGGAAAGAGCTGGCTTCTCTGTCTCAGCTCCAGAAGATGTTCTCTCCTGCTTCCTCTCCACTGAATTACATCAGCCCTGACTTTGTTAGCCAGGGGGCTACTTTCCCCCAGTCTTCAGGAAGTCTGAGAGGGCAGTGGGGAGCTGAACCTTCTGGAGACCAAGCACTGGAAAACAGGGGTGCTGCAGTCATGGAATTGTGCCCCGTCACCCGTGGAAGGGACCTCCAAAGGGCATCCAGTCCAACCCTCCTGCACCCAGCAGGGCCAGCACTCCCCAGCCCAGGTTGCCCAGAGCCCCAGCCAGCCTGAGCTTAAATGGCTCCAGGGATGGGGCCTCCACCCCCTCTCTGGGCAGCCTGGTCCAGGGATCCCCCAGCCTCAGCTCCAACAGCTCTGTCCTCCTGTGCAGCCTCCCTCTGCCCTTTTCCAGCTCCAACCCAGGACCCCTCATCCTGTCGCTCCCTGCCCTTGGGAACAGCCTTCCCCAGCCCTCTGTCAGCCCCTCTCAGGGGTTGGAAGGTCTCTAGAAGGCTCCCCTGGAGCCTTCTTCTGTTCAGACTGAACAACCCCAACTGTCTCAGCCTGTCCTTATGAGAGAGGTTCCATAGTCCTGACTGGCTGCAGGGGCTGTGTCAGACACAGCCTTCTTCTTCTCATCCCAAGCAACTTGGAGAAAGAGGAGCAGGCTTCCGAATCCTCTGCTCTCTGCCAGTAAGGACTCTGGAGTATTCCCATTTTCATAGATTTAGTGGCTTAATGCTTTGTTAGAATGATAAAAGCTAGTTAATTATCCCTTATGAGAGTCTGCCTCCCCACCTGCCTTCCTCACCCCCCCCTCCCCGGGCTCCCCATGGCTGTATATTTGTCTTTTGTTCCTTCATTTGATTTGGAGCTGAATAAATTGGAAAAGCCGGGCTGATTCATGTACTGTGGATTGCATATTGATCTGGCACACTTGCCTCCTTAAAGTCCCTATTAGTCACGCCGATCAATGGTTCCTTCTGGCTGGGCATCTGTGTTTGTGGAGCCAAGAGAGGAGGTGCAGGCTAGATGGTGGGGGGAAGGTCTGTGCACTTCACTGCCTCTGCCCAGCCCCTTCGATCTTGAACCCCAGTGTCTGAAACTTGGATGTTTACAAAGGTTGTGGGGACAGGACAGCTGTGCTCCATTCCTGCCTCCCAGAATGATCTGATCCAGGTCACCGCAGGGCTTGGAGCTGCTGGAGTGAGGCCAGAGGAGGCCGTGAAGGTGATCCAAAGGCTGGAGCAGCTTTGCTGTGAGGACAGGCTGAGGGAGCTGGGGTTGCTCTGCCTAGGGAAGAGAAGGCTTTGTGGAGACCTTAATGCTGCCTGAAGGGAACCTCCAGGGAGGCTGCAGAGGGACTTTTCCCAAGAGGATCCAGCGATAGGACAAGAGGAAGTGGTTTGAAACTGAAGGAGAGGAGGTTCAGACAGGATCTGAGCAAGAAGTTCTTCAGTGCCAGGGTGGAGAGACTCTGGAATCGATTGCCCAGAGAGGCTGTGGCTGCTCCTTCCTTGGAGGTCCTCAAGGCCAGCTTGTAAGAGGCCTTGAGCAACCAAGTCTGGATGAGAGGGAGGTTGGAGTAGATGAGCTCTCAGGTCCCTTCCAACCTGAGCCACCTGTGAGTCTATGATTCTACCTGGGAACTACGTGTCCTGTACCCTGCATCACTACTGCATCCACTGAGCTCCAACAGCCCAACCTGCCTCCCAGTCACCTCCCTCCCCAAGTCTCTCCTCCCCTCCAAACGTCTCCATCCCTCTGCTCCAGAAGGGGATGGGAGGTTGCAGGAGGGGAACAGACATCCCTGAGCACTAGCAGCAAACGCTGGTGGTTGTCTGTGCCAGTGCACTTCTTTTCCCTGGGCACCACCAGCCAGAGGGTGAAGTAACCTGTGACTTGGTGGGCTACTAGAGAGAGATTTCCTGCTACATGGAAAATCCACAAGGTTTTGCATCAGTGCACAGAGCTATCAAAACACTATCACTCTGCACTAGCAAAGCTCATAAAACACTTCACGGGGGTACAGCAGCGTGATCTTCCTCAGACACAGGGGCAGCCAGCATCTCCGCTGCTAAATGGGGCCGTTTAGGCAGCCATCAGAGAGCCAGCAGCAGCACCGAGTCCAGGTCTCAGCCTCCTGCCCCTCTGGTTTTCAGTCTGAATCACATTCACACATGGCTGGGTAGCACCAGACGGGAATGAGGATCTATTAGAGGTTTTTCAGTCCCCTGGTGCTGGGAAGCAGTTTTCAGGTTGGGGCTGGGCTGGCAGACAGCAGAACTGCTGCAGATCGGTGGGTTTCAACCTGCGCTGCGAGGGTCATTAGGGGTCAACAGATCCTACCTGAGCTGCAAAAAGAAAGCGAGAAAAGCCAAGCTCTTGTCAGCTGGTTTCATCGAGGGCTTCAGGGGTTGGGAAAACTTTCCCTCTAGTGGAAACTCTGCTGGAGGGTGGCCAGTGTAGAGCAATGAAGGTGATGAAGGAAGGAGAGCAGCTCCCTGCTGAGGAAAGGCTGAGGGAGCTGGGGCTCTTGAGCTGGGAGAAGAGGAGGCTGAGGGGGGACCTCATTCCTGGCTCTCAATCTGTGAGGGGTGGGTGTCAGGAGGATGGAGCCGGGCTCTGCTCAAGGGTATCTGGGGACAGGACAAGGGGCACTGGGTGCCAGCTGGAGCAGAGGAGGTTCCCTCTCAATCTCAGCAGGACCTTCGTCCCAGAGAGGGTCCCAGAGCTGCCATCAGCACTGCGCTGCCATCCAACCCAACCCAGTCTGTGATTCTATGATTCATTCTGTGACTCTGATGTTGCATCTCGACCTCCCCATGCACACCCAGTTCTCCCCTGAGGCTTCTGAGAGCCAAGATGCCCAAGCTATGTGACGACCTGGTTATGTTCTTTGCAGAGGGTCCCTTTCTTCATGTCTGTGCTAGATAGACAGCAGAAGAGGAGACAGGTATGGCTTGTCCTGTCAGGCTGATAAAATCCTTCAGCAGCCTCAGCTGTGCTAACACGTTCTGTTGCCAAGTTCAGGGTGATGGGAGCGTCTGACAGACAGCAGCTTCCCTGTGTGTTAAACATTAATGGCTTTCCAGCTCTGCCTCTGGATTTGCTGTTGCTAAGACCTGAGCTGCCTCTCTGGAGATGTCAGTCTGCGACAGAACAATCACTGCCCGAGCACCGCACTTCTGCAGAGGTCTGGCAGCTTCAGCACAGAGAGGGAATCATAGAGTCATAGAATGGGTTGGGTTGGAAGGGGTCTCAGGCCTGCCCCAGCTCTAACCCCCCTGCTATGGGCAGTGACACCTCTCACCAGACCAAGGTGCCCACAACCCCATCCAACCTGGCCTTGGACACTGCCAGGGATGATGGAGCAGCCACAACCTCCCTGGGCAACCTGGTCCAGGGTCTCTTGAGCCGGGAGAAGAGGAGGCTGAGGGGGGACCTCATTGCTGTCTCTCAATCTGTGAGGGGTGGGTGTCAGGAGGATGGAGCCAGGCTCTGCTCAAGGGCATCTGGGGACAGGACAAGGGGCACTGGGTGCCAGCTGGAACAGAGGAGGTTCCCTCTCAATCTCAGCAGGACCTTCTTCCCAGGGAGGGTCCCGGAGCCCTGGACCAGGCTGCCCAGGGGGGCTGTGGAGTCTCCTTCTCTGCAGATGTTCCAGCCCCGCCTGGCTGTGTTCCTGTGCCACTTGGTCTGGGTGATCCTGCTGTGGCAGGGGGATTGCACTGGATGCTCTTTCGAGGTCCCTTCCCATCCCTGATGATCCCTTTCCTTTTGTATATGACTCACGGTTCTGTCTCTCTGGGAAAACTCGTGCCAGTGAAATATGTCTCCTCGGTGAAATTTCGCCAAGCTGGGGGTTTTCCCTGCTGAAAATATCTGCAACCGCAAGTGTTAGAGGTTTTGGTACAAATCTGCCTTCGTGAAATTCCCCATTTGGAACGGATTCAGGATTTTCTGGGAGGCCACGTGCTCTTTCACACAGGCGAGATTTGAAAACAAACTCCTTTTTATCCTGCCAGAAAGGGAGGAATCCTTTATGAGAGCGGGACCTGATCCAACTCAGCACTGATCCATGTAAACACAAAAATATAGGGTGCCATCTTTCCTGAGCGCAGGCATTAAAAGATCAGCGCACAGAGAATGGCACTGTTGCTTTCAAACCCTCCTCCTGGGCACTGCTGAGTGTTAACACACCCGAAACGAACCCAACGGGACACGAGTGATGCAGGCTACCATCCTAGGACCACAGCATCACAGAATGATGGAGGCTGGCAAAGCCCTCTGAGCTCCTCCAGCCCAGCCCAGCACCTAACATCACCCCAGCGGCCACCCCAGGGCACTCAGAGCCACAGCCAGGCTGTCCTTCAACACCTCCAGACATGGGGACTCTCCCACTGCCCTGGGCAGTCCAGTCCAGGCTCTGAGCACCCTTTCCCTGAGGAAGGGCTTCCTGACAGCCAACCTAACCCTCCCCTGGCAGCTTCAGGCTCTGCCCTCTCATCCTGGCATGAGTTTTCTGGGCTCAGGGGGACTCTATCAACCCTATGTACCAGGACACAAACGGTGGCTGCCAAGAAGATGGAGTCTCCCTTCTCACAAGGATCCCATGGAAAAGACAAGGGGTGATGGATGCCAGTTGCTCCTGGGGAGATTCCCATTGGACTCCAGAGGGAAAGGTTTCACCAGGACAGCAATCAGACACTGGAACGTGTGGATTGTTCCCTTCCCAAGAGCAGGGAACAATAGGATGAGGGGTCCTGGGTTGGAGCTGGAAAAGGGCAGAGGGAGGCTGGACAGGAGGACAGAGCTGTTGGAGCTGAGGCTGGGGGATCCCTGGACCAGGCTGCTCCATCCCTGGAGCCATTCAAGCTCAGGCTGGCTGGGGCTCTGGGCAACCTGAGCTGGGGAGGGCTGGCCCTGCTGGGTGAAGAGGTTTGGACTGGATGCTCCCTTCCAACCCAACACATCCTGCGATTCTGTGATCACCAGCCTCAGCATCGCTGCTGGAGGAGCCACAGCAGAAGATGCTGCACAAAGATGAACGTAGGATGGGGCTGAGGAGCTCAGGGGAAGGGGTGCTGCCATTCAGATCTCCGAGGCGTTTCATCTCTGCTGCCAGAGAGCCACACTGGCAAGGTGGGTGTTTGCTCCTGTCTGAAGGTGACAGTGGAGCCCTGCACACATTGTACAGATCTTTCTGAGCTGGTTTGCATGAGACAGGAGAAAACTGAGGCTCCCTGGCAGGGACTTGGCTCTGTTCTATGAGCAAAGCCCTGCTGCCTGCTCAGCACCAGCCCCGGGCTGCCTGAGGAGCCTGGGTGCCTAGGAAAAGCCATTCCAGTTCTGGAGAAGTCCGTGTGGCAGAGCAGCACAGGCGGACACGAGCAGCAGGCTGTGTGGAGTGAGGGGAACTCCAAGCAGCTTGTGTGTTGAGATGTGGATTTAACCTTGAGGAAAGCTCTGGCTCAGCCTGGGACGGCTGTGGCCCAGGGACAAGTGAGAGCAAGCTCTGTGTCATGCTGATTCTCTTCTCCTGTCACCAGGAGCTGACACAGTGCTGCACCTTGCACAGCAGCAGCTCAGGCGCTTCTGCCCTGGAGCAGCTACTTGAGGAGCTGTGCTCTGGCTGTGGGGGGCTGCAGGATCTCCTCCCTGTTCACAGCTGAGATCACATGAGGACAGTGTCCTGCCATGACCCAGAAGCTTAATCTGCAATGGAAACCCTGCAGGTTTCTCCAGCCCCAGCAGCTTTCTGCAGCAGAGTTTTGCAGCGACAGCCACGTCCTGCTGGCAGCTGGGTTAAGCAGGGGAAGCAGCGTGGTGCATGGTGCTGTGCACTGCTGCTCGACCCCTCAGCAGGCAGAAGGCACTCAGCCAGCTCTTTCCTCATCTTCTCTCCCCTCCATTGCTGCTCAGGGAGGAGCACTGGACCCTTCCCTGTCCCTTTCCCCCCCTGATCCTACTCCAGGCATCCATCGCTTGAGTTCTCTGCGGAGCCCTGCCCATGAACACTTCAAGGCTGCAGCCAGACTGAGGGATTATATGGCCTAGTGGTTCCATCCATTTGCTTTTCTAATAGTCACATGAATAATGCTGTGAGTGCTCGGAGTCACAGATAAATCCTGGTGCTATAAACCCACTTGTGCATTTCATGCCACAGAGCCCTTTTCCCTGCAGCCCCCGCTCTGGCACAGAGCTCCAGTCTGGCTCAAGCAGACATCACTGTCCTCATGAACTCAGCTGAGTTCATCACCCTTTTGACCTGCTTTTCCTCCACTGTTTCTGCCACGTCTTGTGTGCTAGGGGTGGGAGAGCTGCTTTTAGGAAGCCAGTGCTGCACTGGCCCAGAGGAGTTTATGCCAACGGTGCTTCAGGGCAGAGCCAGAGTGTTCTCTGGCTGATGGCACCGGCCACAGCACCAGCACTGAGGTGAACTTGCTGTAGCAGTGGGGCTGGACTAGATCATCCCCACAGGTCCCTTCCAACCCTCCACCAGCCTTATGATTCAATGAGCCATCACTACCAGACGTGGCGGGGTGTGAGCTGCACTACCCCTTGTTGCCTCAGTTTACCCCAGCGGCCAATGGAGCTGGTGGGGCAGGACCTTCCCCAGACCACACACTGTGGTGCAGAATCACTTTCCATGGGTGAGAACCTCCCCTATTGCCCTGATCTCATTTAGCAGCACAGCCACACCATCCCCTTACCCTTCCCTGCTAAAAAAGAACTCGGAAGAGATGAGAGCAGAGGGAAAAAGAGAGCAGGTTACGTATTTACCAGGCTGTTAATATTTATGAGGACTATGAACCAGATTAATTTCCATGCTCCATTTCACCTGCAGTGCCTTCCCTCCATATTTATGTAAGGGGAGGGAATAAATAGACAAGCAAAAGGGAACCCAGATACCTGCTTTCGCTTAGATGCAGCAGGACTCACCTGTCGTCTCTATCGGGGTGAGAAGGAGGAGTTCTCCTCTGCATCCTTTTGGTCGCTGGGAATCGTTGGCCTAGCTTCAGTCCAAGGGATGGCTGCCTGTTTGGTGTTCTTCAGCCACCTCCCGTGTCAGCTTGGGGATCAGTAGCTCCCTGTGGCTGCCTGGCAGTAGGGATTCAGGAGTTACCTGGACTTTAGGATCTGGAGAGCATGGGGGATCTTTGGGGGGGAGGCAACAGCAGTCCCTGCAGGACAGGGCTCCTTGCAATATGTGAGTTGTTATGGTAGGGGTTAAATCAGGGAGAATTTGCTATCACAGGTTCAGAGCATCATTACAGGGGCAAGATAAAATGAGACTGGTGTTTCCTCTGTGACCTCTGGGCAGCGGGACCTACAGGTCAGCAAGGGCTGGGAAAGGACCCCTCTCTGATGCAGAAAGCAGAGGCAGCGACTGACCCGCTGGACCAACAGACGATACCCTGCTCTACCCATTCAACCGCACTCCATCAACCTGATCCCATGGGGTTGCAGATCTGATAGTCAGATACAGAGCAGCTGCTGCTGTTTGGGTTCTCCCAGTCCCCCAGGGGAAGACATTTTCTTATTGTCTCTGGGAGAAACGCAGTCGCCTCTGTTTATAAAACTAGTTACTGCTCTAAGTGATCGCTTAAACCCCTCCACGGGTTCCATTTCCATGTATAAAATCTCCCGTTAGGATTATTTCATCATGCAAATTCTCATCTACCGCCTTCACAGACCCTTCTGGGTCGGGGCGGGGGGCTTTGATTTGGGTTGCTGGGGTGGGAGGGGGTGTTTATTCCCCTTCCTCTAGTAAATAGGAATCTGCTGTGCGAGAGACAGATTTGTCGGTGGGATTTCAACAAATAAAATTAACTGAACTTTAAATGCCATTGCTATCGTCAGGGTTTCATTTCCAAAGTGTCACCCTATCGCATTCGGGGACTCGGGGAAATGAACAGTTCGCCTACTACATCTGATGGCAGCCCCAACGTGTCGGGAATGCTTTCCGCCGCTCCCCCTGTTTATTTAATCTCTGCAGTATGAGGAGGAGATTAGCTGCTCGCGGGGTGTGTGTTTGTTTTGTAATTGCTAGGGCTTCTTTTCTTTTTTTTCCCATTAATGAAGTGATTGAGATTGATGCAGCACGAGGTACAAGCTGCACGAGGCACAGTCGCACTCAGTCACAGAGCGTGAAGGGATGGAAGGGAGCTCGAAAGAGCATCCAGTCCAATCCCCCTGCCACAGCAGGAGCCCCTAGATCCAGAGGCAGACNCTCAGCCTTTCCTCAGTAGGGAGATGCTCCCCTCCCTCCATCATCCCTGTGGCTCTGCGCTGGACTCTCTCCAGCAGCTCTATGTCCTTCTGGAACTGAGGAGCCCAGCACTGGACACAAGATTCCAGACACAAGATTCCCACCAGAGAACAGTAGTGGGGAAGGAGAACCTCTCTTGACATCCTAACCATCCCCATTGTAATCGACCCCAAGGTGCCATTGGCTTTCTTGGCCACCAGGGCCCATTGCTGGCTCCTGGCCACCCTGCTGGCCACCAGCACCCCCAGGCAGAGTCAGGGCTTTTCCCAGGCAAAGAGAGAACAGGAGAGGAGGGTACCAGCAGGCTTTAGGAGTTGTTTTTTCAAGCTAGGGAGCTCAGTCTTCTCCTGGTGTGACCACCAGCAGGTACCTGTCAGCATGGGATGTCCCCTCGGTGCCACCTGAGCAGAGACAAGCGATGGCTGAGAAGCAGGGACGTGTCTTACACTGGGGTTGTTGCTTCTTGCAGGAGCTCAGCCCCTTTACAGCCGGATAGAGAACTCCCTTCGGATCTTTTTGCTACACAGACTTCATGACCTGTGCCAACGTGCTCAAACACAAGAAAGGCTCGTGATGTTAATTGCAATCGTCTTGTTATGCAAAGTCATCACCAGACTAATGTCCCGTGTTACTGCCAGGAGCTGCAGACACCTCTGTTCAAATAGAAGCCAGGATAAGCCTGTCTTGTGGCGACCTGCTAGTCCCTGGAAGGGGCTGTCAGACGGCTGGGGAAGGCTGTTCCCAAGGGCAGAGAACGACAGGATGAGGGGTCCTGGTTTGGAGCTGGAAAAGGGCAGAGGGAGGCTGGACAGGAGGACAGAGCTGTTGGAGCTGAGGCTGGGGGATCCCTGGACCAGGCTGCTCCATCCCTGGAGCCATTTAAGGTCAGGCTGGCTGGGGCTCTGGGCAACCTGGGCTGGGGAGTGCTGGCCTTGCTGGGTGCAGTGGTTTGGACTGGATGCCCTTTGGAGGTCCCTGCCAACCCTCTGATTCTATGCTTGTGCAAGTGCACAGATGGAGCTGAGTCTCTCTGCTGGCTGGCAAGGTTGCCCTGGGGTACCTTGGGGGGGCAGACCATGCTCTCATCTCACTGCTGGAGGTAGTGACTCTCCCAGCAAAGAGGAGCCAGTGGCTGGAAGAGACCAAAACACTCTCCTGCAAAAGCCTCTCTGGCTCTGCCATGTCTCTCCCTCAGTCCCTGCTTCCTCCTGTGCTAAACCCCAAAACCACTCACGGCCCTCGTAGCCCCCAGACACTGCTCAGGCTGTGCAGCTCCATCTCTGGAAGCTTTCAGGACCGAGCTGGATCAAGTCCTGAGTGACCTGCCCTGAGCTTTGAGCAGGAGGTCGGGCTGGCGATGCCCTGGGATCCCTTCCCACCTGAACTCTCAACGATGTCAGGTACTGATCCCTCGATGAAGATGGCTCGTGGGCACCACATGACGTTTGCTAGGGCCTCTGCAGATGAAGAGCTGTGAGAATCTGCCCATTTCCAGGTCACTGGTTGCTTTCTGTTTCTTTCCAAAGCACTGCAGGATTTATTCCAGTAGAAACACGCCGGTGGGATGAATTACACTTGTCAGTGGTGTTTCCCCACCCCAGCACTGGTTTCTAATGGGGGTGGTATTCCCTGGAGGATGACTTGACTCCTGTAAGCAGCTTTTGATGTGCTGCAGCACTCAGTTCTGGGAGAAGGAAGCTGGAGCCAAAGCAGCCGCCTGCGATTGCAGGCAGCCCTCGCTCTGCTCTGTTGGGCTCATTCATTCCACGTGAATGTTGGGCTTTTGAAGTGATGCTGGTATTAAGTGAGCAAAGTGTTCGGCTTAATCACAGCCTGTGCAGGCTTCTGAGAGAGAGAGGGAGCCAGCTTCTCCCCCACACCCAGAAGGGGAGGTCCCTGTGAGCTCTGAGACCTTCTGAGAGAAGCACAGTGCAGTAAACGTCTGTCCAGGGGAGGGGTCCCAAAGCACTGGAGGGTGGCACCTGCTTTGGAAGGACAAAAGGACCACAGAGAACAGGAAACACCCAGGAGATGGCACCTGGCATCAGGAACCTTGGATGCACTTGGTCACAGCAGATGGAGAACCATAGAGTCACAGAGCTATTGAGGCTGGGAAAGACCTCTGAGATGACCCTGCTGAGAGAGTTGGGGCTGTTCAGCCTGGAGGAGACTCCAGGGAGATCTCAGAGCAGCCTGCCAGGACCTGAAGGGGGCTACAGGAGAGCTGGGGAGAGGCTGTTTCCAAGGCTTGGAGTGGTAGGAGCAGGGGGAAGGGTTTCCAGCTGGAAGAGGGGAGGGTGAGACTGGAAGTCAGGAGGAAATCCTTCACACTGAGGGTGCTGAGACCCTGAACCAGGTTGCCCAGGGAGGTTGTGGCTGCCCTCCCTGTCAGTGTCCAAGGCCAGGTTGGATGGGGCTCTGGGCACCCTGCTCCGGTGAGAGGTGTTGCTGCCCATAGCAGGAGGTTGGGGGAGCTGAGACCCCTTCCAACCCAACCCATTCTATGCCTCTATGATTCCCTCTCTGTGCTGAAGCCACCAGACCTCTGCTGAAGTGCAGTGCTCAGGCAGGGGGGAGTGTCCCTGCTCATGGCAGGGGGNCTTCACACTGAGGGTGCTGAGACCCTGAACCAGGCTGCCCAGGGAGGTTGTGGCTGCCCTCCCTGGCAGTGTCCAAGGCCAGGTTGGATGGGGCTCTGGGCACCCTAGTCTGGTGAGAGGTGTTGCTGCCCATAGCAGGGGGCTGGGGGAGCTGAGACCCAACCCATTCTATGCCTCTGTGATTCCCTCTCTGTGCTGAAGCCACCAGACTTCTGCTGAAGTGCAGTGCTCAGGCAGGGGGTTTGGAACTAGATGATCTTGAAGGTCCCTTCCATCCTGAACCATTCTAGGTAACTATGAATCAAGTCCAGCCCAAGTGACCCATGGACCTGGCTTTACTCAGATCTACCCATCACCACAACTTGGCTCAAGGGGATGAGGGGAAGGTGTTCTCTGAGCAGGCACGAGAACCACTCTAAGAGACAGCTGTTTTTAAAATATAAAATCTCCTTTTAACCAAAATAGCCTCTTGTAGCCCCTCATCCCTGAGTGGCTCAGCTGGGTGGCCAAACCCTTGCTGGTACCTGCTGTCATCCGTTGTGAGATCCTGCCACTCTGGGATGCAATAAATCAGAGTATTTAGATAGAGAGGTTCTCCACTCTCGCGTATCAGACAGAGTGGTACTCAGAAGAGTCCTCTGAGCTTCAGCCAGAAGCTTTAACTAAACAGTGCTTGTGGTACAGGTACAGCATCAGGGCTGTCCCAGCACAACTGCTGGCCAAGACGAAGGGCCAGCAGCAATGCCTTTATTTCTCTCAGTGCTCTCTTTAGCTCAGAACCCCCAGAGCCCAGGACCAGGCTGCCCAGGGGGGTTGTGGAGTCTCCTTCTCTGCAGACGTTCCAGCCCCGCCTGGCTGTGTTCCTGTGCCACTGGGTCTGGGTGATCCTGCTGTGGCAGGGAGACTGGACTGGATGATCTTTCCAGGTCCCTTTGATCCCTAAGGATTGTATGATCTCCCAGGAGAAACACAACTACCTATCTTCTTGGTCTTCTCCTCCCCTCCCTGGCCCTCTGCTCCCACATCCTACCACTTCCACATCTATTCCCCTCTCCTTTTCCCTGAACCTCCCTTGTCTTTCACTCTTCAAGCTGCCGTAGCAGGAGCTGGGTTGCGGGAGCCTTCAATTTCCTATTCAGTTCATCATGGAGCAGTAATTTTCTTCACTTCCATAATTAGGGGAATTTTAAGCAAACTACCCTGTGGATGATTACAGCCGGATTCAATTTCTGTTGCTTTCATCACCAAAGGACGGAGACGCCGCTTGAATACCGGGCTATGTGCTCTGCCTAGAGAAGAAGCTCACACCAGCTGCTGCCTCCCCTTCTCCTCTCTCCACCTCGCTCCTTCCAGCGCCCAGCACCCCTCCCTGCAATTGAGACACAACCTTTCTCCTGCTTCTTGAGTTCAAGTGGAAGCAAACGCCCCTTCCCCAAAGATGAAGTTCTGTTCAAGTCAGGATGTTTTCCCAGCTAAGAGGCAGCCTGATCTGATCCTCAGAGCAGGGTAGGAGGGAAAGCAGAGAGTTCAGGTTCCAAGCATGTGACTTGGTTTCCTCATCTCTAAAGCGATGAGGCTGAGGGACAGGGTGTTAAACTCCTGCTCTGCTTTGTCCAGGCTCCTACAGTGTGAACTTCAAGAGAGGGTCTTCTCCCCCTCTACTCTGCACTGGTGAGACCGCATCTGGAGTAGTGTCTCCAGTTCTGGGCCCCTCAGTGCCAGAAGGACACAGAGCTGCTGGAGGGTGTCCAGTGTAGAGCAACGGAGAGGATGAAGGAAGGAGAGCAGCTCCCTGATGAGGAAAGGCTGAGGGAGCTGGGGCTCTGGAGCTGGGAGAAGAGGAGGCTGAGGGGGGACCTCATTCCTGTCTCTCAATCTGTGAGGGGTGGGTGTCAGGAGGATGGAGCCAGGCTCTGCTCAAGGGCATCTGGGGACAGGACAAGGGGCACTGGGTGCCAGCTGGAACAGAGGAGGTTCCCTCTCAATCTCAGCAGGACCTTCTTCCCAGGGAGGGTCCCGGAGCCCTGGACCAGGCTGCCCAGGGGGGTTGTGGAGTCTCCTTCTCTGGAGACGTTCCAGCCCCACCTGGCTGTGTTCCTGTGCCACTTGGGTGATCCTGCTGTGGCAGGGGGACTGGACTGGATGATCTCTTGAGGTCCCTTCCCATCCCTAAGGATTCTATCAGAGCTGCAAGGTGATGCGGGCATCCCTATGATAGCGAGGTGTCTTTGCAGAGATAGCTGCTGCTTCCTGGTTTTATCAGATTTGACGCTCAGGAATAAACACCAGACAGTTTGCCATCACCTTGTTGCTTTAGCTATCTCCCTGATCATCTGCTTTCTGCTCCAGGGCTGGGAATTCATCCATGAGTGATGGGTCACTGCTGCATTTAATCCTTTCTATTTTCAGAGAGGTGGAAATGCCAGAGCACAGCTGAAGGGGCTGAGGACACCCCATGTGTTTCCTGAGCCTCCATGAATCACAGAGTCACAGAGTGTCAGGGGATGGAGGGACCTTTAGAGATCATCCAGTCCAACCCCCCTGCCAGAGCAGGATCCCCTAGATCAGGTCACACAGGAACAGCCAGGGCCCAGAGCAGGAGGCTCCACAGCCTCTCTGGGCAGCCTGGGCCAGGGCTCTGTCACCCTCACAGGGAAACAGCTTCTCCTTCTGTTTCCATGGAGCCTCCTCAGCTCCAGCCTGACCCTGCTGCCCCTTGGACCCCAGAGCCTGGCTCCATCCTCCTGACACACCCCCTTTCCACACTGATAACCATTCATGGGGTCACCCCTCAGCCTCCTCTTGTCCAGCTGAACAGCCCCAGCTCCCTCAGCCTCTCCCCATCAGGGAGATGCTCCCCTTCCTTCCTCATCCTTTTGATTCTGGTCCAGTGGGGTCTAGGGATCTATGAATCAGTAGAAGAGTCATAACACAGCAGCTTCCTCCCCAGCCTGTGAGAGGAGATGAACCAGAGCGACCACAGTGCTTCCCAGCACAGAGCAAGGTCAGCCCATACCTTTCACAGGTGCCTCCTCTCCATGGGAGATCACATTTGAGAAGGTCCTGCCTTCCTATCCCTAAACATAAACATGATGGGCTGTCAGCTCAGGGATATTAATAGACTATTAATGCTTCCAAGTTTCCTGCGCCACGTGTATGGGTTTTCCATAGGTTAATTAGGCCATATTTCAGGATAATTACAGCTGTATATTTCTACACTAATTAAGTGGCTTTAAAACATACCCACAACGTGGCTCACTGAATCATAATTAAACTTCCTCTGCCTCCTGCTATACTCTATGGAACTAATACCCATAAAAGACCCAAACGCTGCTGCGTGCCAGCAGCAAATTGGAGCTCGCAGAAATAATCGTATGGAATGTGTCTTATTTGTGTAGAATTCTTGTACAAATTAATTGCCAATGAATATTGCATGAGTCATCAAAATTCTCCAGCTTCCTTCCCTTTATTTGTATTTATCCTCCCTCGTGAACTGTCACCTGCTGGGGGACGGCGGGGGAACCAGGGTGAGGAGGGGGGGACTCATTCATGCTGTGTGCTTTGCTTTTCTCTCTCTTGGAGGTGGGGAAGGTTTAAGGTCCAAGGGGAATCCACCCCCCTCAGCTCCAATGGCTCTGTCCTCCTGTCCAGCCTCACTCTGCCTTTTTGCAGCTTCAAACCAGGACCCCTCGTCCTGTCACTCCCTGCCCTTGGGAACAGCCTTCCCCAGCCCTCTGACAGCCCCTCTCAGGGGTTGGAAGGTCGATAGAAGGTCCCCCCAGAGCCTTCTCCTCTTTCAGGCTGTCTTCATGAGAGAGCAGGCTGCTGCCTGTGCTTAGCTATGAGGACTCCTTGCCTCAGATACTGACACTTGGTGCTGTCCCCAGAGCAGAGGGGCTTCAGCCCTCTGAGCATCCTCATGGCCTCCTCTGGACCTGCTCCAACAGCTCCTCATCCTTCTGGTGTTAGAGACTCCAGAGCTGGATGCCACCCCCTCCCTGGCAGTGTTCAAGGCCAGACTGCCTGGTGCCTTGATCACCCTGGTCTAGTGGGGGGTGTCCCTGCTCAGGGCAGGGGGGTTGGAACTGGATGATCTTGAAGGTCCCTTCCAACCTGAACCACTCTAGGAATCTCTGAAACAAACTCAGACAGACAGACAGGTAGAGACAGACAGATCAGCCTGGCTGAGAGAAGTGAATGTGAAGCATCACTACAGCACATTAATGGAAATCAAGCGTGATATTCTTATTCATCCTCCAAACTCGTGCCAGGGGTTGAGTTCAGCTGCTCAGGAGACAGACACGAGGGCCATGTGAGCAGCATAGCTGATCCGAAACGGACCTCGCTGCCAGTCCAGAAGTCTTTCTGCAAGTAATTCCTGCTGCCAAGCCAACGTTAAACTTCCACTAGGACCAGCGCTTCACACGCCGAGTCCCCCAGCCATTTTTATTGGCATCTTCACCTAATGAATAGATTCTGGGAGACATCTTCATGCCGAGAGCTCAGAGATGGGAGTGGGAGCCAAATCTGTGGGATTATTGATGAATTATTCAGCCGTCTCTGCCAGCAGCACTGACATGTGAGTCAGGAGCTTAATGCCCCGAGGCACCACGTTCATTGTGGGAGTAGGAAACCTGGAGTGCTGGTTTGTAATCAACAGGTTGCCCCAAAGCATCTTACCTGTGCAAATCAATTTTCTCCGGGTGTCAGGACTTCATTTCAGCTGCCTCCTGCTTGGGAACAAAGAAACTTCTGGGTGGGGCTGTGCCACGGGTTCTTAGCGGGCAAAGGAGGCAGGAGAGCAGCTGGGTTCGTGAGTTACTTACGGTGAGTGAATGGGAGAGGGGAAGATGCATCAGGGGAGGGGAAGGAAAAGCTTTCTAATCCATAGAGGATCGAGGCATGGGGACAAGTTACCCGGGAGTGTCCCTGCATCTCCTCTCCCAGAGGTGGACTGTACCAGCATCTCTTAAGGACATTTGGGAATCACAGACTGGGTTGGGAAGGAGCTCAGTGCTCACCCAGTGACAACTGCCCTGCTATGGGCAGCAACACCTCTCATCAGACCAGAGTGCACACAGTCCCATCCAGCCTGGCCTTGGACACTGCCAGGGATGATGGAGCAGCCCCGAGCCAGGGCCTCAGCACCCTCAGAGAGAGAATGCAAGAAACCAGACCACGGAGTAAGATGGAAAGAGGGGGAGATGAGATGTTCTCCTGAATTCCCTCCCTGCTCTGCACATCAAATACAGGAAGAAAATGGTAGTATGGGTCAGCTCAAACAGGCCGGAGCTGTGATGAAGATGTTTCAGAAGCATCACTGAGTGTGGGAGACATCAGCAGATTCCCCAGGACGGATGAAACCTGCCTTCATGCAAAGCACGGATACCTTGCCCTGCAACCATCATCAGTGCTGAAGGCAGCTTTCTCCTCAAAAAGAGAGGAGAGGGAGGCAGCAGGTCTTGGAAAGCTTCCACTTCTCTTCTGCTCTACCACTGGCATCCAAGTTGCTTGTCCAGCAGTAGCGTAGGTGGCTACTTCTCCCCTCGGCCAAATTCCTGTGCCCCAAGCCTTGACCCAAAGCCTCCCGAAATCACAGTGTCTTAAAGCCCCCAATAAATCACTTAAAACAGTTCCTTGGATTTTTAAAGCTGTTTGAAAGATCCAGGAGCTCCATTCCAGTTCAGAAGGAAAGGAGCCAACCTTTCCCTCTGCTTGCCCACCAGATTCCTGGCCAACTCCTGCCACGGGATGTCAGCCCAGTTTTCATGTGGCTCCCCCTCAGGGGCTGCTTTTCTGGCTCTGAAGGAAACAAGAGGTTGTGTTTTGATGCAGCCTGATAGGTGTCCTGCAACAGGGAGCCCGGGAGGCAGTGTATAAAACACCAGCCGTTATCATTCATCGCTCCTCTCTGTCGCTGCTGACTTTTATGTGGCAGGGACTGCAGTCCAGAACAAGCTGCTGCCTCCGTACAGATATCCCGGTGTGTTTGTGGCTGAGCTGCAGGGCACATCAGGAGGTGAGGGATGAGCGTTTTGCAGCTGCTGAGAAGGATGAAGGGAGCGGATGTCTTGCAGGGGGTGGCAGAAGTGTGAAGAAGCAAAGCTGGGGCTGCAGCAGGCAGCTTCCAGCTGGAGTACAGTTTGCTGCAGTAACTCCAGCCCTGAGTACAAACACAGGAGGGGTTTTGCTCTCTGGATGCAAAGTGTGCTGCATGGACAGCTTGGAAGCACCAGTCACAGCTTTTCCTGTGCTGATATCCAGCTAAGTTCTGGATTAGGGAGGGTAGCTG
This sequence comes from Upupa epops, assembly GCA_013397515.1. NCBI lineage: Eukaryota > Metazoa > Chordata > Aves > Bucerotiformes > Upupidae > Upupa > Upupa epops. Next base: position 677,804 of record VZRI01004037.1, on the reverse strand, counting down.
GGTGTTAAGGACAAGGGGCACTGGGTGCCAGCTGGAACAGAGGAGGTTCCCTCTCAATCTCAGCAGGACCTTCTTCCCAGGGAGGGTCCCGGAGCCCTGGACCAGGCTGCCCAGGGGGGTTGTGGAGTCTCCTTCTCTGCAGACGTTCCAGCCCTGCCTGGCTGTGTTCCTGTGCCACTGGGTCTGGGGGATCCTGCTGTGGCAGGGGGACTGGAGGGGATGATCTTTCCAGGTCCCTTCCCATCCCCCAGGATTCTGTGACTCTGTGACTGAAGGAATGCTGCCACAGGGCAGGCGAGGCACACTGGAGCAGGATGGGAGAGCTGGGGGTGCATTGAAACTGGACTGAGAGAGGTAGAAGAAAGGGGAGTGCAGGGGTTTTGTGACCACCCTTTGAGGTGGAGGGTCTCTGCTGGGCAGGGCTGAGGCCAGGCTGCAGCAGACTGCACATCTGGAAGCTCAGTCCACACTGCAGAAGAGGGTACAGGTGAACACTGCAAAAGGCAGCCAGGTCTGTCCAAGGCAGAGTGTGGCAGCTCGCTCTGCTTTCAGAGGCCATGGGGCGGGCTTAGCTGCACCCCTGAAACCCAGCTGCACCCCTCTCCTCCTGCTGAAAGGGGACCAGCGACCCAGAGAAGCCACAACCACTTGTCTTTGTCTCGGCTGTAGAGCTGGTAGGAGATGAAAGGTGAGAGCAGAGGATTTGTTCTGGAAGGAAAGCTGCCACCTCAGGCACTTTTAATAAAGTGATAATCAAATAGAGGAGAGGCAACAATACATTAACATCTACAGGGGATGGGCAGGGCGCTCCTGCCCAACCCATTGGCAGTGATGTAACTGCAGAGGAGGAGGCAGGGGAGAAGGAAGGAGGGGAAAAGAAGGGAGGAGAGAAGAAGGAAGGAGGGGAGAAGGAAGGAGAGGAGAAGAAGGAAGGATGGTAGAAGACGGGAGGAGGGAAGAAGGAGGATGGAAGGGGGAAGAAGGATGGAGAGAAGAAGGAAGGATGGGAGAAGGAGGAAGGGGAGAAGGAGGAAGGGGAGAAGAAGAAAGGAGTGGAGATGAAGGAAGGAGGGAGAAGGAAGGAAGGAGGGGAGAAGGAGGAAGGGGAGAAGAAGGAAGGGAAGAAGAAGTAAGAAGGAGAGATGAAGGAAAGGGAGAAGAAGGAAGAAGGGGAAAAGAAGGAAGGAGGGAGAAGAAGAAGCCCTGGAGGGGAAAAGCAGGGGCTAAAAGTTAAAAAGAGGCATTTAACCCCCTTGTTAGACATGTGGATCCCGTGTCTCATTTCTGACGGCCTGACACCATGTGCGAGCACTGATAAGGGCCCGTGTGTGAAATTGGCAGCTCGGTCTGCAGCATCTGTCTGCCACAAACCATCGCTTTAGTGCGCAGATAAAGGAGGGAGCCTGGCTGAGCATGACTCTGCGATTAAACTTTCCATCCGAGGTGGAGAAAGAAGCAGGTTCCTATCAAGGCTGCTATTAGTTAATGAGCAGGGGTGTGCGTGAGGGGTACTACTGGTCTGCGTAGCCAGTACTACTGGTCCTGTCTATGGAGTGGAGCAGAGTGCAGAGAGAAGGGGCCCTATGAGCAGGGAATCATAGGATCATTAAGGTTGGGAGAGACCTCCATGATCATGGAGTCCAACCTTCCCCCAACCCCACCCTGCCCACTGAGCTGTGTTCCCTAGCATCACATAGAGCAGATGAGCTTGGAGATGTGGGCAAGAAACTGGGTGTGAGAAGGAGGTAAAGAAGGAGCACGTGCAAACCATGTCAGGGGATGTTAGGCTGTGTTTGTGGGGACTGCTGTGCTGCAATGGACAGTGGAATGGACCAGGAGCATAGAATCACAGAGTGTGTTGGGTTGGAAGGGAGCTCCAAAGGGCATCTAATCCAACTCTGCACCCTGCAGGGCCAGCACTCGCCAGCCCAGGTTGCCCAGAGCCCCGTTAAGTCAGAGCAGATGGCCACATTAGCCCTGCAAAAGAGCAGCAACCCTTCCTCTTCTTAAGTAGCCCCCCACCCAGCTCTACCTTCCAATTTTCTCTGCGAGCCTTTGACAGCTGCTCCCGGGGAAATTGCACTTGCGTGGTGAGCCGGGGTTAAAGAAACGTAGCCCTCACCTCCTTTTCATTACCAATACGCACACAATCCCTTTGTCTTCCGAAGCAATTTCATAGCCAGTGCACAAACACGGATCCATCAAAGGAGCCTTTCACTGGGGCCGGCACGAGAGACAATGGGACGCAGATACCCCTCCATCAACAAAGAGGCCCAATTTCCATTTTGATAACGAATGCTCCTGGCTCCCCATCCAACACCCCACTCCGTTTTCTCTCCCCTTCCCCTCGCCAGCGAGAGGAACCTGCCAAGCAGCACGGTGTGTGTACAATAGCATCTCCCCGGCCCTCCCATCGCCAGTTGTCGTGCTGACAGATCTGATACGTCTGCACGCTGCGCTTTGCCTTTTCATTCTCAACAGGAGACACACAGAGAGAAAAGCAGGGCCCTGTTTCCCTCCCTTCAGTGTTATCTTCTTCTTTCATGTTCTCATCACAATGCCACCATGGCGATAAAAAAGGAGCTGCCAAAAGAGCACCAGGAAGTTTTCTGCGTGTGCCTGTCCCCCTGGGTGAGAGCACACGGGGCAGGATGTAGCTCCTGTAGAGCTGGAGCATCTCCAGGCTTGCACCGTGGCTGAGAGGGACTCCCCGGGCTTGTTATTTTAACTGGCTGCCTGGCACAGGGCTCCCAACCAACTGACTCTGCGTGGGCAGGTACAGGGGTGCTGTGCTGTTAGGACTGGTAAACTTGGCTCTGAATAGATGAGCACAAGCAAACGACTGCCACAATTAATTCTACATTGTTTATCTGTTTCACCTCTTCACTAAACTGTTTATCTCTAGGAATTGCACAGCAGGTCTCAGGCCGCATAGCACGAGTTGAATAACATGATCCTCTTGCTTTTGCCAGGCTGATAAGGTAAAATCGTAGAATCCTAGTCTTCCACACATCCATCCATCCATCCATCCATCCATCCA
>VZRI01004037.1:662885-674630 GCA_013397515.1 Upupa epops | reverse complement strand
CCATCCATCCATCCATCCATCCATCCATCCATCCATCCATCCATCCACCCATCCACCCATCCACCCATCCTCTTCCCCGTGGTTAAGGTGTTTCCCGTGCTGCCCGCACCAGACCAGCATCTTGTGCCGTCTGCACTGCTGACAGGTCGCTAGTTACAGCGTCACCACAAACCATCCCCCTTGCATGGCTGCTGTCTCCCAGGCCTTGCAATACTCATGCCCCCATGGGCAGAGGAACTGCGAGCACTACCCTCTGTGAGCAGCTCCCAGCTGGAGTCTCCAGCCAGGAACGCATCAGAGAGAGTCAAAGCCAGAGAGGACAGGGAGAGGCAAACTGGGAGCAATCTTGCTCTGAGCATTCAGACTCCAAAACAGCCGTGCCCTGCAGTTGAGCATCACAGCTGATCTCAGACACCGGAGATCCTGGAGTAAGCAGGCAAGGAAACAAGCTCCATCTCCTTGTCCTTGGGGACACTCTGTGACAGAGCTCAGCAGGGCTCCTTCCAGACTCTGCTGAGAGAGGATCCTGCGCTGTAGTTGGGAAGCTGTTCTGCACTGTAGGGGTTCCTGCTCTCAAGTGACGATCCAGCGAGAAAGAATGGGAGAAACAAACCTAAGGAGAGGGGGAGTGGAGTGTGAAGAGGGTGAGGAAACACACAGGAGGCCTTTTTAACGGTAGGAGGGAATGAAAGAGTGGGCAAGTGATGAAAAGAGAAAGGAAAAGAGGCATTGCATGTGATGGATTGTTCTCCAGGAACCCGAGATCAAATCGCCAACTAAATTAGGGTATGATAGGTCACTGAGCAGAAATTGCACAATGCCTGAGCCTCTCACAAAGGTTAAAACACAGAACAAAGACGAATAACGGCACAAAGCGAAGGCAGTGACCATGAACTCCAAACAGAAAGGAGGGCTTTGTGGAGACGATGGGAAAGCAGAAGGAATTGCCGCTTGCAATCAGTGTTCACTGGGTTTGATGCAGAATGAAACGGGCTTCTCAGCCCCAGCATCCTAGATGCAAACGCAGGTTTCACGATGGCTTTCAATGAAATTAACACGCTGAGAGCACTCAGCGAGGATGAGAAGCCAACGCTGGGTTAGGAAGAGACAGGAACACGGTTAAAACAGACAGGGTGGGTGTCAGGAGGATGGAGCCAGGCTCTACTCAAGGGCATCTGGGGACAGGACAAGGGGCACTGGGTGCCAGCTGGAACAGAGGAGGTTTCATCTCAATCTCAGCAGGAACTTCTTTCCAGGGAGGGTCCCGGAGCCCTGGACCAGGCTGCCCAGGGTGGAGTCTCCTTCTCTGGAGAGGTTCCAGCCCCACCGGGCTGTGTTCCTGTGCCACTGGGTCTGGGTGATGCTGCTGTGGCAGGGGGATTGGACTGGATGATCTTTCCAGGTCCCTTCTGGGTGAAAGAAACCCCAGCTCCCACTGATCATACACACAAACCATCTCTGATCTCCCAGGCAGCCTGTCCTCTAGGTGACTTTTGGGGTTGCTATGGCAGCGAAATTGATAACTCCCATCTAAAAAGGCAATTCGGTGTTGCACACGGAGATCGACAACATCCATCACGCCGGTACCCCATAGGTGCTGGGATGTGTGACCACCACATCGACTCGAGCAACATTTTTCACAGCTCTGTAGCTGCACGCTGTTAGTTGGACCTTCCTAGGAAGGGAAAGCTGTAGCCCAGCACGTGGGAAGGAAGTGAAAGCCACGCAACCTTCTTGCTTTGCCACAGCTGTTTTCCTTCACCTTGGAGAAGTCCCAGTACAGGGTGGCTGTGACCACGGCTGCTGCCTGTCAGATGCTCAGCGGTGCTCTGCTCTTTGCAGGGATGCTCTGGGTTCTGCCTGTGGTGACAGATGCTCCTTCAGCTTTGTGTCTTGTTCTGCTGTGAGGCTGAGATAGCAAAGTCTGTGCTGGGTTTCTTTAGGGTACTCTGCTTTTAATACCTCAGATCTGCCTGGCAGCCAGCGAGGTTGTATAAACAGAAGGAATCTAGGGATGCAAAGGCAGGCCATGTGGTCTGTGACATAAAACCAGTCTGTTATCTCTCTCTCCAGGCTGAGGACAAAGCTGGGAGTCATTCATCCTGCAAGTGTCTTCCAACAGCTGGCTTTGGGTCTGAACCTGACGACTCCCCCTGCAGAGGCAGGGACAGTTTGTCTCTACAACTGCTCATGCCAGTGCCTGGGTCTGGCATGGTGCCTTCAGGAGACAAAAGTGCCCGGGCAGACCAGGAGAAGAGGCAGACCCCTGCACACCCCGCTGATGGAGGGTGTCTGCAGCTCACAGCAGCTCAGCTGTACCGACTGGAGTGAAGAAGGGAGTGAGGAGAGACACATGGCAAAGCTGAGAGCATGGTCTCATGTAAAACCTCCTGACTGCAAGAGATTCAGGTGACAACAGCCATGTGGAAGATCCTGTTACTGGTCTAGACATTTCTAGGATCACCATATGTCTCTCTTTTCTGACACAACCACATCCCTGTGGGTAAGGTTAAAGCCAAATCCCAGGCAAGAAGCGAGCGATGAGATGCAGCTGCCTGTACCCCAGTGCTCTCGTTGCACAGAGAACTGCCTAAGTGTTGTTTTGGTGCTGATGAGGTCTAGAAGGAGTTAACAGGATCCCAAACCCCACTCTTTCACCATGCAGGTAAAGGCACATTTTGCTCCTGCCTCCTCTTTCAAACTTGATTATAACTCTGCTTCCCTTTGATGCTGAGATGATGCTGCTCCTCAGACCTGGGGAGCTGTTTGACACCTCCTTGCCCCCTCCAGCACTGCTCTGCTCTGTTGCTGAAGCAGTCACTGTGCTGTTCAGCTCTGCTCTTCATTTTCCCTTTGAGCCTACTCTGATTTTTAGCTGCTTCCCAGCTCTCAGCGCTGCATTTCCCCAGCTCTGGTTGTAGCAGCTGATGTAGCAGCAGCAACTGCAACTCCCAGGCTCTGTTTCATGGATGGTTGAGAATAAAAACACTCTGCCTTGGCCTGAGCAGCTCCACGGCCTTCACAATGCGACTGCAGATCGCTGACACGTACAGCACACTGCACTCTCTTCTTACAGGGTTAACACCACAGGCTGGACTGGCCCAGAGCTACTGTTTACTAGCCACACAGCCTGCAAACAAACTCCTTCCTTGCTGACTCTCCAGAGCCAGATGACTATCGCTTTGTCCTTCAGCATCCCTCAGCAGTGATGGAGACTCATCCTCTCCTGTCTGAGCCAGTAGGTCAAACTCCATCCCCCATGGGTGCCACGCACCAGGAACCAGGGCACTGTGACAAGTGCCAGTCATTCCTCTGGAAGACTTGTGTGCTCTAGCTCAGCTCCTCAACCAAGCTTCCAGCTCGAGTTCCCCTACCCAAGCTCCAAATCATCATCACTTCTATCTCCAAGCTCACTCCTGCCTTTCTCCATGGTGGAAAACAAGCAGTCACAAGTCAGAGGCAGGCTCTCACCCCCTCCCAGGACTCATCTGTGCAGACATCCCTCGGCAGCTCAGCAAACTGCTGCCTCACAGCCCCAGCACTGGTAAATCTGTTGGCAGCTGTTTATTCCCCAGTTGGAGCAGCTGGGATTTGTAGCTCTGTAAAAGTCTCAGAGCACCACTGGAACCCCCAGGCACCCTCATGAATAACACTACTCTGTATGGAAATGATCTGTCTGGGGAGGAGACCAGGCAGAGCCCCTGGGATGCCATTGTTGACTCTTGGCTGAGGGAAAGACCTCATCTGTCTGGTGTCCCAGCCAGATGTCACTGACGTGACAGTTTTGTGTGTAAAGATGTCACCCAGCACACACAGGGATAAAGGAGACTTTGCCCACAGCCTCCTGGCTTCTGTGTGAGCTCTGTCCTTCCTGATTCACTGGGTGCGAAGTCCCCAGCGCTGCCCACCCAGGCATAGTGGGGTAGATCCATGCAGCCACTCTGTCACTGAGTGGAAACAGCAAAGCCACCTCAGTGCTGGAGGGTTTCTGTATCTAAGGCAACCCCGGGGAGAAGTGTCCATGCAATACCCAGGACTCTGTGTCAGTCCCTCTAGGAATGGTGTGCTGAGGCACAGGGAGCTCATGTGAGCGTGTACAGAGCGATCCAGCCTACAGCCCTTCCCCTGACTGCCTACACACAGGTGTGGGAAGGACACGCAGGGGATGCAGACGGGACAGAGAAGGGCTACTGAGTTGGTTAGGGGGCTGGAGAACAGGGCTGATGGGGAGAGGCCAAGGGAGCTGGGGCTGTTCTGCCTGGAGAAGAGGAGGATGAGGGGAGACCTCACTGCTCTCTACAGCTCCCTGAAGGTGCAGTNGTGGACGGTTGGACTTGATGAGCTTGAAGGTCTTTTCCAGCCTGGATGACCCTGCGATTCTGCAGCCATGAGCTAATTTGCTGTCCTGCTTTGCAATCCACTGCCAGCCCTGTCCTTCTACCCTGTTCATCGCAGCTCTGTCACGAGGCTCACGGTGACTCAGTAGGCAGATATCTGGTAAACAGACTGAAAGCTCTCGACTCCCCAGGTCACCCTGAACCTGGGGAAGAGCTCTGGGATTGCAGGTTCCAGCCTACTCATTCCAATGCCTTCTCAGCCAACCTACTGGCCACTACACTGAGTTCAGCAACCACATATTCTCAAGTGGGTGAGCAGGGAAGGATTTAGCCAAGACCCTATCAAGCTGAAGTCAGAGAAACAGTGAGGTCTGCACCTCATTAAGCGGAGTTAGGAAGTGTGACGGTGAGCTACAGGCTGCTGGACATTCATGATCTACAGGGGGAAAAGTCTTGAGAGTCTTGAAGGCAGAAGGAGGAGGGGAAGAGAAGGCCTTTGTACTGAGGAGTAGAAACAAAACACAGATAACACAGATAACAGCTGAGAGAGCTGGGGTTGTTGAGCCTGGAGAGGGTGAAAGGGGCTGCCAGAGGGCTGGGGAAGGCTGTTCTCAAGAACCGGGAATGACAGGATGAGGGGTCCTGGTTTGAAGCTGGAAAAGGGCAGAGGGAGGCTGGACAGGAGGACAGAGCTGTTGGAGCTGAGGCTGGGGGATCCCTGGACCAGGCTGCCCAGAGAGGGGGTGGAGGCCCCATTCCTGGAGCCATTCAAGGTCAAGCTGGCTGGAGCTCTGGGCAACCTGAGCTGGGGAGTGCTGGCCTTGCTGGGTGCAAGGGGGTTGGACTGGATGCCCTTTGGAGCTCCCTTCCAGCCCTGTGATTCCATAATAAACAGCAAGTTCATCCCTGTCCATGGTCTCTAAGGATCTCTGGATCTAGGGGAAGTGGACTCAGCCAGCCAGGAGCCCTGCAGCCTTTGTTCTTTCTACTCTGGATGGCACCAGCCACCCATACCCTCAGTCCCGAAGCAGTGTAGGTGTCCCAGGGGACTGCCCTAGGGGTCAGTCACTGCTGTGTGGTCCTAACTGTATGCTCCTGGTCCCAGTGTCGGAACAGTTTCTGCTCACCCAGGAATCTCTGCCCACTTTGGGGCACCCGCCTGCAGTGCAGGGTGCTCCAGGGCTTGCTTTGCCACCACATCTGCCCACACTGGCACCTGCAGCACCAGCTCCTGCCTCAGAAAGGGTGTTGTGTACAGCTACAGCCCCTGCAACACCGGACCACGTGTCTTGGCACCGAGATGGCTGGGTGTGCAAAAGGGAACCTACCAGCTGGCGAGGGGGTTTGGGCCAGATGGTGGGTGGGATTAGAGGCATTGGATTTTTCAGTAGGCATCAGAAACCTAGATGATCTAATATCAGCCCAGATGTAAAATGCCTTAATCCACAGGGAAGCAGAACTTTTTGGAGAGGAAGGGATGTTCCCTGCCAACTCCCCTCGTGGAAAGGAATTCTCTTGCCTTGTGGGGGGTGGTGGTCTGGGAATGCATTAGAGACGTCGCTTCGCTGGAAGCCACGCGGAGCCATCCCTCACAGCAGCTCCCATACCCTTCCCCACAGTCACTCGGGCTATGAGACTCTCAAAAATGCCTTTATTAGAGGGATTATTACTGTAAGTAGGTTAAACCGTCGCTGACAATGCCAGCTACCCTGAGGAGAAAAAAATAGTGACTTGGAGACGGGTGATTTCAGGCTGCTGCCCACCTCCCCTCCCAGCCCCCTTCTGACTAATTCAGACCTCAGGCAGATGCCTCTTGGCTATGATCTCCCATGCACAAAGAAAGCCTTATAAATAACCGCTATTGTTCCACCACTGCCATCGCTGCCTTGTGCTCCTTCGTCTCCTCCCGGAGGCAGATTCCGAGGCCTCCTTTAGCGCTAAGGAGAAGCAAAGAAGGGCTGCTTGTGCCTTCCCTTTCTGCTCTGCTCTTGCTTTTGCTTTTCTCCCTATACAAGTGGCTTTGCTGCTGCAGAGCTGGGCTCCCTCCGCTCCTGAGGAGCATCCTGTGTGAAAGGAGCTCAGCTCTGTGTGGCTTCGCCCTGCGGACAGCCAGCTATGCGCTGTAATTGCTGCATATGAGGGGTCCCCCTGACCCCCATCCAAATCATTGATGACCAGATTGGAGAGGACTGCTCCCAGCACTGATCCGTGGGGGACTCCACTAGATCCAGCCCTCCAACTGGACCATGTCCCATTATCCACCACTCTCTGGCCTCTATCCCTCAGCCCTTTCACGATCCACCTCACTACCCAATCATCCAGTCCACGCTGCCTCAGTTAGCCTGCTTGTGTCATCACGTCGCAGGGGGATGCACGAAGCAGTTCCTCCCAGCCCGATTCCTCTGCTGGGGAAAGCCGAGTGTCAGGGGGCATTTTACAGGCAGGATTTTCTGGAGCTGGGAAGCAGAGCTTTCCCTGGAGCTGCTTTATGGTAGTTTTCATACTTACCAGCTGTTTGCACATGAAATTGTTTCACACGATTAGGCAGGTAACAGCACCTTTAAGCCCTGTGTCAAATATTATTACACAATAAAATAAAGCCCTGAAGGAAATCATCTTGACACACACCCTGATTTACACCCTGCACCGTGAAGATGATTGCATTTCGCTGGGATATCGAAAAGGCAGCCTGGGAGGAAGGCGCAGCTCTGTCACCAGTGTCTTGTTAAACTCTGTTTTACAGGAATCAAACAAACACGGGGACCGAGAGGGACTAACGGACCTGATCTCTGCAGTGGCTGTGAGGAGGGCTGGGGACTGGGCTAACTGGAGAAGACAGCTCTGGTTGAACGGGTAACAGGGAGGGTGAGCGGGGTGACCTCTTCCTTCTTCTCCAATTCCTAAACAAGTGTGGAGCGCAGGTTAACCCCCTCTGTGTGGTTTCCTCAGCCCTGTTCCTAACACAGGGCTGCAGATGTGGCTGCTGATGTACTGGGAGATGTGCTGGGCTGCTGTACGCACTCCAGATGCAGTGTCACCAGTGCAGAGTAGAGGGGGAGAAGAACCTCTCTGGATCTGCTAACCACCCCCCTTCTGATCCCCCCCAGGATGCTGCTGGCCCTCTTGGCTGCCAGAGCACATTGCTGGCTCAGAGTCACCCTGCTGGCCACTAGGACCCCCAGGTCCCTTTCTCCTCCCCTGCTCTCCACCAGGTCAGTGCCCACCCTCTCCTGGTCCCTGGGGCTGTTCTTGCCCAGATGCCAGACTCCCCTGACCTTTGTTGTCCCTCACTCCATCTCTCTCTGCCCAGCTCTCCACCCTGGCCAGGTTATGTGTTGGGGTGACCATCGCTGACCGAAGAGAGCATTTCATTTCTCAGGGGTTCATAACCCTTCAGCCTTGGCAGCCCCTGCAATTCATCACTTAATGCAAAGGAGTAGAATGCAAAGCACTATTAGAAATGACAGGCAGATCACACTCTGATTAGAGCCAAACCTTCTTCATTTGGGCCTGGAATTGGTTTTAGGCTGCAGGGGACCTTGACAGTGATAAATAGTTGGCGTGGCGGCCACTGCTGCCTCAACTCACAACTCATTGAGTGGAGTGGGTATTTCATTAACATTATTTTATTAACTTCCCGGTGATGAGAGGCATCATCTGTCATGTCACGTCTCGACGAGAGAGAGAACGAGACAAGCTCAAGATTCAGCTTAATGCTCACAGGGTGGCTCCTCCGAGCTGCCTTCCCTGGCACGCACCCAGGGCAGGGAACGTGGGGCTCTGTGAGGCAGTTTGGAGGAGACAGCAGCACAGGGTGAGGGAGTGGGGAGATGAAAACAGGAGAGTATTTATTGAGTGAAGAAGCAGAAGCAGTACTGGACCTGCTGTGGGATTGTCTCAGTGGGTTGCACTAGGAGGTCTAGGGATGGTGCAAAGTCAGGATGGATTGAGACAGAGGACACCAGGACTGAGGTAGCTGCTGACTGTGGCTGAGCAGAGCAGAGTGAACTGGGATTAAGTGGGTGCTGCAGCCTTGAGCTGAGTTCTGACCCACCCTCACATCTTTGCCTTTGTGCTTGTAGGAGCAGAGGTGAAACGAGCACTGTGATTAGGAAAAAAAAAGAAAGAAGAGAGAAGAAAGCAATTAATTACTCATCAGAAACTTTTCAGATCACGGGTTAGGCGCCGCCTTCTTAAAAGTCTCCAAATCCCCACGAAAAGCCAGGTCCACGCCATGCACTTTCCATACTAACGGAGTCTAATTCCCCCTCTGATAAAAGCAGAAGGGAAGATAAAAAAGCCTGAAGGCAAATAGGATTAATTGTGTGTCAGAGGTGCCTAATTAGAAAGGATGATGGACTGCAAGGCAACGCGCAAGAGGCACGAGACAGCCCGAGCTGCTCCTCCTCACGGTCTCTTCTGTGCATCCAGGAGCATCAGCACAAACGCTCCAGTATCCATGAATCCCCCTTTTCTGCCCTGACCCTTTACTCACGGAGCTGCAAAGCCCTTCTGTAGGTGTCAGGGTGACCCTGGGAAGATTTGGTCTGTCCACCTGCTTGTTTGCTTCAGTATTCAAGAAAAATTAGAGTGTTAAAGAGCTCTGGCTCAGTCTTTCCTTTCCCTCTTCATTTCATTGTCACTCCTTCCCAAGCTTTTCTCCTTCGTGTGTTTTGAGCAGCTGGAATTCCTGAGGCAGATACTTCTCCTCACTCTCTACCTCACAGGACCCTGGCGTCTCCTATGAGGACACAGAGCTGGCTTTGTTAGGCTCACCTAAGGAAAGCCAGGCTGCTGAGGGGAACCCACCGTCCAATCGCAGGCAATAGGGATGGGGAGAAGAGCTTCTCACCCCTGGGATTCCCCTCCTAGAGTGGCTAAGGCCAGTGCTGCTGAAGACCCCTGTTCTCTTGCTCCCAATCTCTACACAGCTCCCTGCTGAGGAAAGGCTGAGGGAGCTGGGGCTCTTGAGTTTGGAGATGTTCCAGACCCACCTGGCTGTGTTCCTGTCCCACTTGGTCTGGGTGATCCTGCTGTGGCAGGGAAGTTGGACTGGGTGATCTTTCGAGGTCCCTTCCCATCCCTAAGGATTCTAGGATTCTCTACACCAGTCCTGCTGGCCTGAGCAAACATGAGTCGTCCTGCTGACACAGTTAGCAGATACATCAGGACCAGAGGTACCTTCTGGCAGTGTCTCCCTGCCCATAGAAGAGACACTGGCTGGAGAGGGAGTGTAGAGGGGGTTGCCAGAGTAAGTGGGAATAATGGACCAGTAGTGCTGCACTGGAATTTTCCGTAGAGGAGAGCAGCCAGAGGGGATCTGGTTATTACGTATGATGGGCAGGTTCCAGTCTCTTCTCCTGCTTGAGGGCTCAGAGAGCGTGAGTGGGACTAATTTCATTTCACCTAAAGCATTCAGTGAATCCTTTTCACCATGTAAAATCCATTGCAGTTTTCTCATTAATCCTCCCGAGTACAGACACTTACTCCAGACCTAATCCCACTCCGCTATTGTGTTTCTCTACTGCAGCCTTCCCTCATCAGCTTAACAAATTCCCTCTATTTCAATAGAATATCCAAAGCTGAACATGCTGGGCATGAAACTGAGACTGCTTCCCAAGGGCTGCTTCAGCAGCAGCTTCGTTTCCTGACCCGGGAAGGAGGGATCCTGAAAGCAGGCAGGAGAGGCAGAGGTCGTGAGCTGTGACATTAAAAATCGCTTCTGTCAGGTGAGAAAAAGCATCCTTGTGTCCCAGCAGATGAGAATTGATCACAGCTGGCCTTTGGGGCTGAGGTTTGTTTCTTTTCCCCTTTGTCTCTCACCTAGGGCTGAGTCTAACCCAAGTGGGGAAAGATGGAGAGTGCAGGCTGGTGATGAAGCGCTCCATCTAATTAAAGACTTGGTCAAAGGACTTTGTTTTAGAGGCTCTGCTCTGACTGCCAGCTCATCCCTCATCCATCAGTTCTAAGCAGGTCCTCACAGGACAAGGAAGTGGGGCTGGGGGACAGGGACATGGGACTGGGTATAGGGACATGGGGCAAGAGACAGAGATACAAGCTGGGAGCAGGGACAATGGCTGGGGACAGAGAGTGTGCAGTTGGGGACAGATATAGGCTGGGAGAAAGGAACACGGGTCTAGGAACACGGACAGGTGGGCATGGGGACAGGGTCGTTGGCATAGGACAAAGATTACGGGCTGGGGAAAAGGAAAATATCTGGGCATAGGGGTTGGGTGAGAGGGACACAGACAGGGGACATGGATATAGACTGGGCACTGGACCAGGCTGCCCAGGGAGGTGGTGGAGTCCCCATCCCTTTAGGTGTTCAAAAACCAAGTAGGTAGAGCACTTGAGGCCATGGTCTAGGGGTTGGGGAGCTGTTGGGATGAGGGCTGGGCTTGATGATGCTGGAGGTCCTTTCCAGCCATGAGGATTCTATGATTCTATGACTCTACCTGGCCCCACTTGAGCTTTCAGGATGCACTCAACCCCGAGTTCCAGACACGTAGTAGCCCTAGACCACTTGTCACCGGTACAGCCCAGCGCCACTTGCTGCCTTTCCATTTAGAAGGCTCCATTCCCACATAAACATTTCGGTCTCTTCTGGAAATTGCTTTGATCTCCTCTGAATTTTTTGCTCTCTTTTCATTGCCTTCAGGGATCCTAATGCTGCTTTATGCCCTGGTGGCTCTTGGCTGGGCCAAAAGCACTTTGCGCCTTTGTTTCTCACTCTGGCATTTGCAGAGGGAAAGAATCGCTGTGGAAATTAAACACCAAAGCCCAAATGCTCCTGGAGAGCTATGAGCTCTTGTGTTGCTTTGTTAAAAATATGAAGAGTGTTTGGATGGGAAGAGTCGTCTGTCCACCCCCCCCTTCTTTTTAGTTGCTGTTGATTTGTTTTGTTTGACTGGGTTTTACAAATCTCCTCCGAGGAGCCACAGCAGCCTTCTGGAACAGGCAGGGGAAGGCTTGTCTGTGTTAATAAAAGTGAGAAGGGGGAAACGAGAGAACCTCAGAAGCAGCCATACCCTTGGAATTAGCAGCCTCACAGGCGTCCAAGTAGAACTAACTCAGGGAAGGTGATGTGACAGGCACAGAAATGGGGGGAAAGGCGTTTGATCTCAGCGGGTGTGCTCCAAGGGCAGCGCTGGGTACGAAGTCAGTGGTCTTGCTCTAGTCCAATCCAGCCCCTGGTGTGATCCCTGTTTTAGAGTACAGCTCTCTCAACGCAGTGTTTAAGAGCTGAATTCATGCAGCACAGGATGCTGGGCAGCACTGGTGTGAGGTCACGGCCAAGAGAGCAACGGGGCTGGGGTGGAAGTGTGAGTGCAAATTAGGCTTGGAGGAGGGGAATTCTGGTGCAGAGAGGAGAACATGTGCTGGTGTAGAATCATGAATCATAGAACCA
>VZRI01004037.1:616816-661569 GCA_013397515.1 Upupa epops | reverse complement strand
CTTCCCATCCCTAAGGATTCTATGATAATTTTAGGGAGTTATTCACTTGCAATAGACAAACGGATACGTACCCTCACCGCTTCTGCTTCGAGTGCCCTCCTTCCTCGCACCCCATCCAGCGAGTCCTAATAAATGACCAAATAAATGCATTTAGATCGTGCTGTAATGGAGAAAAATTCAGCATCTAATGAAGAGATTGCTTGCACCCCAAGACTCAGAAGATGAATGGTGGTGGCTACAGTTTGAAAACTCCTTTTAGTTTAAAATATTGCTCCTCGCTAAGGGAAAAAAAAGACAGAACAAAGGATAAAAAATAACCCCCCTCCCAACCAACCCAACCCAATCCTGTAGAGTTTTTGCCAGGAAGGAGCCGCTTGCACTCCAAAAAGAACTGTCGTAGCCAAAATTGCTTCATATATCATAGACCAACACCGGGCAGATAATGGCAAACAAGTTCTGATCAGGGAGTGATTATTGCTCCGTGCTCCGAGCGCTGATGTGCAGACGACTGACTGCAGCCTGGTTTTCTTTCACTGAACTGACCTTTTGTGGTTGAAATTAAGGATGTGATCACACTGGCCCGCGAGATGAGGTGCCAACCTGAAGGGAAATTCATAAATGAAGTCAGTTCTTCCTTGCTCATCTTTCTATTGCTCTTGGAAACGGGCTTGTCTCTTTGCACGGCGTAGCCAGACGCGTCTGTGTTTAAAGGAAAGATGAAAAAGGCTCTTGTCTCCCTGGCCTGTTACTGACAGATATCAAATCATCTCCAACCCATCTTGTGCTTGATGGAAATCTGTGGTCAGATGAGTTATCAGGCTTTGAATCCTGGCAGAAATAGGAAGCAGAGTGGAGGGAATTATGAAGAGATAATTCAGTTTAGCATCAGTCTGCTCTCCCCCAGCCTATCTGACGTGCCAGTCCAGCTCCCATCATCTCCCGTGCCGTCACCGCGTGTGTGTTTGTTTTGCCAATGCAGGAGAAGAGTTGCTCGCACAGAACAAAGCTGGGCTGCTCAGGGTTGATCTGAGAGCGGAGGGACGTGCCAGGGGATGCATTTGCAGGCGAGGCACAAGGCCTGTTAGCACTGTGTCCACTGGCCAGGAACGTGTAAGGAGTGTTCATCCTTCTGGCCAGGCTTGCTCAGCCATATAGGTCCTTCAGAGGGGATATAAACCTCAGCAGACTCCCGTGGACATCTGCTCGATGCCATCTGCTCTGCTACACCCCTCTGGTCGTTAGCTCCCATTCCCTGGGTACCATTTGTGCTCTTTGTTTTGTTTCGCTCTGACTGTAGCGATGGTGCTTGTGAATACAGGCTCACAAAAGACACCGCGAGCAAATGCTCTGGCACTGGTGGTTTAGGCTGGAACAGGGGAGATGCAAAGGAAGATGCTCTTCTGTTCCACTACAATGCGATCACATGGAATCATCAATCAGCCTATTTGGCCAGGCTCAAAACACTTCACTTCTCCCAGCAGCCTGATGTGCCAATGGCTTTGAGATAGAGAGCTGGCCTGCAGCCTGGCTCTGTGCTCCACTTTGGTGCTTCTGCAGGGGCTGCAGGGGAGACGGTGTCAGCCAGTGTGATAGTGAGGTCAAACTGGGCAGCTTCACAGAGTTCCAGAAACACCCAGACTGGAAAAGACCTCTAAGGTCATTGAGTCCAATCATTAGCCTAACAGAGAGCAGCCCTTGGCTAAACCAGATCCTTCAGCACTATGTCTATGCCACTCTTAAATACCCGTGGTGAGGGAGGTGCCACCACCTCCCTGGGCAGCCTGTTCCAAGGCCCACTAACCCTTTCAGTAAAGGAATTTCTCCTCGTGTCCAGTCTGAACTTCCCTTGACACAACTGGAAGCCTGTTCTTCTTGTTCTATCACTTGTGTCTCCAACGAAGAGATCCACCCCTACCCGCTACACTCTCCTTTCAGGTAGTTGTAGGCAGCAGCAAGGTCACCCCTCAGCCTCCTTGTCTCCAGGTTAAACAACCCCAGTTCCCTCAGTTGCTTCCCAGACTGACTCTCCAGACCCTTCACCACCCTTTCTTTTACTGCCTGGTGGGAGGACAGGCTGAGCTGTGGGCTGGGAAAGGAGGGCACCTGCCTCGGTCTGCCCTTTCCGGTGCTCATCCTGATACCAATAGACCTTGAGCTTCTGCTGTTGCTCTGACAGTCAGTACTCCAAGAAAAGAAGTCAGCTTGACCAGGATTAGGATCTTAGGGAGAAATTCTTGGATTTTAGGAAGAAGCTCTTTCCTGAGAGAGTGGTCGGGCATTGGACCAGACTGCCCAGCAAGGTGGTGGAGTCCCCATCCCTGCAGGTGTTTAAAAACCGAGTAGCTAGAGCACTTGAAGCCATGGTCTAGGGGTTGGGGAGCTGTTGGGATGAGGGCTGGGCTTGGTGATCCTGGAGATCCTTTCCAGCCAGGATGACTCTATGATTCTTCCAAGGTTCTGCGGTCCATGGCACTGCATTGGCCAGGACCAGCCCTGAGATGGAGAGTTCAAACTGCCAAACAAATAACACAACAAGAAACATCAGGCACAGATGGATCTCCTGCTGCTGAGACAACAAGAAGTCACACATTCACCTTTCAAAACTGTGACAGCACGTTAAAACTAATTGAATGAACCCCAACTTCCCTGAAAAGGAGGTTCTATATCTCTTCATCTGAATCCTTGCTTCCCTCAAAGATGCTTCGGTGTCATCCATCGAGATTTGTGCTGCATCTCCTCCTTGTTGTAGAGCACAGGAGCCAGGATCTGCCACGGTTTGTTATTGCATCTGTAATGTGCGGTTGTGGGGATGATTATAATATCAGCAACTGCGTTTCATCTGTCCCCGTGCAATAAACACAGGAGCTGAAACAGAAAGTGACAGCAAAATGTCCTTGTTTGCACACAAATACTTCAGCAACCAGCAATTTCAGAGAGAGAAAAGAAGGAGGAAAGAAGCTGAAGGACAAAGAACTTGGGTAGTAGATTCTACGGTGGAGTTAACTCTCGTTACAGCTTTGACTGAGCCTCCAAGAGCGGTGAAAGCAACGCGAAGGGTTAATTCTGCCTCTTGATCCAGCAGCTTTGGCTGCTTTTTTGAAGGCAGCCAAGAAATTATATTAATTTCTCTATAAGTTCTTTCTCTCTCGTGTGTGTTTTTTTTTAATCTTAATTATGATGATCAAAATATTGCTTAAAATGAAAGGCAGCTGCGTTTGTTTCTGGCGGATATCATAATTGCGATTGTAAATGGGGAAATGTAATGTTTCCTGGTGCTGCTGCTGTGAGTAATGGCTCTGGAATCATTATAGATAGGTAGATATAAATAAACCAAGAGATCTGTGGAAATAGAGCAAAAAGCATCCTGAAAGGGTAATTAGCAGAGCAAATAGGAACAGAAGGATTCGGTTCTCATAAGCCACACACCCCCCCTGCTTCAGCATTCCGTTGAGCTCTGTCCCTCTATTTGAGGTATCTGGGAATAAATAAATAAATAAAGAAAAGGCTGGAAATTGCTCTCTGAAAGAGAAGAAATAAATCCAAACAGAGAAGGAATTAATTTGAACTCTGGATTTGCCATGAAGTCTCTTTGCTGTCTTTGTTTACCTTGCAGAGGAATAAACTCCTCCCCGTGAGATGCTCAAATGCAAACACCACAGAGTTCTACTCCATTTGCTTTCTCCTACCCCCTGGGTCCAACGTGGAGCAGTGCTGACACGTTCTGCTGTGCCCTGGGGACCAGCAGGTGGAAAGGGAGAGGTTCTGAGGCTCTGAATAACAAGGCTGGTCTTTCAAATTAGCAAAGAGATGGAGCAGATGCTTTGTTTTACCTGCTGCTCCTTCTCCTGCTCCTCCTGAAGAGGGAACATGAAGCTGAGCTTGGGCCCCTTGTTCTCAGAGGGTGTTGCCCAGTGAGGGATCTAATGGGTTTGTGCCCAGGAAGGACATCTGTTCCATACAGCTATGGGAGAGCTGAAAGTATCCGGGCAATCCCTGAAACACCCAGCAAGGTGCAGTTTTGTGTAGCTGGATGCCCGCCCTGAGCACCAAGAGCCCTTTTGGAATGGGTGTGAACCCAGAAGAACCCACTAGAGAATCATAGAATCACAGAATCACCCTGGCTGGAAAGGACCTGCAGCATCACCAAGTCCAGATCTCATCTCAACAACTCCCTAACCCCCCCGACCACTAGACCATGGCTTCTAGCTACTCGGTTTTTAAACCCCTCCAGGGATGGGGACTCCACCACCTCCCTGGGCAGCCTGGTCCAGCGCCCAACCACTCTCTCAGCAAAGAGCTTCTTCCTAAGATCCAATCCAACCCTCCCCTGATGCAGCTTGAGGCCATTTCCCCTCATCCTATCATTAGGAGTTTGGGAGAAGAGGCCAGCAGCAGCCTCACTACAACCTCCTTGTAGAGAGCTGTAGTGTCACCAGGGGATGGAAACCAGAACCAAACCAGTGACTCTTGTATTTCCCTTAGCCAACACCCATCTGTTTGGAGAAGCAAAGGTAAAACTCACGTACATTTTAAAGCCTTAGGCTCCTTCTTTTTCCTAAGGATAAGAAAAACAAAGGTTTTGTGGTCCTGGGGTCCCTGACAACTGGCAAATGGCCAGTTCAGCAGCGACGTTTATCAGCCCCCCCCCCGAGATACAGCAAGCAGCCCCACTCCAGCTGGTTTAGCATCGATAAGCAGGGATGGGATATTAGTACCAGCCCTGGAAAACAACAAAAGCAGCTGCAAATTGAAGAGCTCAGCCTGGATTTCCTGGTCTAAAACTCAACTGTGTTGAGCAGTAGTGGTAGTGGAAGTGTTGCCACGGAACTATATAATGAGAGCCATCGTGGAGATTGTGGATTGAAGTGATGACTCAGTGAGAAGATGAACAGATGGAAATGGGAAAGCAGTCAACAGCTGCACAGGCCTCTGGAACATCCCCAGATGGAAAGAAGCTACGGCTGAAGCAGCTGACCAGAGGGCTGGAATGGTTCCTAGCACAGGCAGAATGAGCAGGATGCGGAGATCCAACACTGCATTGAAAACACTTGCTGGAGATAAAGAAACTGCAAGGAACTGTGGAGCTCTGACGCCGTGGGACAGACCCAAGTTGGCTTTACTGTCATGCCCACAGGATTTGCAAGCACAAGTAGGGTTGAAATTAGTTAGCATCTGCTGGAGGAACGCGTGTTCTTGCATGCGTGAGAAGAGGGTTTGAGCTGAACTGGAGTTAAACCCAAGCACCAGAATCCAGCTGGTCAGGCAAAATCCCAAGAAAAGCCAGTCCATCCCATAGATTTGATTAAGAAACACCTTCCCTCTAGTAGGGGCAGCGTGAGAAGCCTCCAGGCTTCTCCAGGTTCATTAGAGAAATGGGGCTCATTACTTGCCTTCTTCAGCTCACAGAATCACCTCCCTCTCGTTTGGCATCCAGAAAGGATCTTAACGAGGACACTGACCGATTGAGGAGCTGTTGTTGGATTCTATAAACACTATTGATTTTCACATTCACAGTGAAATGAGCTAGATGCTGACTGTCTATGAACCAAGCTGCTGCCTCCTGTACACGCTGTGTGTCACTACCTGTGTGAATGGAAGGGTGTCTGCAAAACACTGGGTGCTTGTGGAGAGAGAGAGTGACAGATGGAGGAGGATGATGTCTCCAGATTAGTCATAGGGATCAGAAGGGACCTCAAAAGACCATCCAGTCCAATCCCCCTGCCACAGCAGGATCACCCAGACTAAGTCCAGGTGGGTTTCAAACGTCTCCAGAGAAGGAGACCCCACAACCCCCACAGGCAGCCCTCTCCAGTGCCCCGTCACCCTCCCTCTTTCTCCATCACCACAACCACAAAGCAGAGCTCAGACACTGAAGCCAGGGCTGGTTTAATCTTCTGCAGACTTGTAATCACTCTGAACCCTCTGTTTAACATCACTCGCAGTGGCTGCTTAATTACAGTAATTAGAGAGTGTGGTAGAAACCTATGCAGTGGGAAGGAGGAAGTGCACTGGGGAAGGGGATCCTGTGTCAGGTCCATTCCTGTCTGTCACTTCCATGCTCAGGTCTGGGAACAGGGGAGGTCTGTCTGAAATGTGCTGGGATGGACCCCGTGTCCAAGGCAGAGCACATGCAGGGTCTTTCTTCCTTCCCTCCCATTCCCAGGACTGATTTTACACTCCAAGGTCAGGCTCAGTAGAAATTACTGCTGGCTACTCTGTAGAAGAAGACAAGGACAGTGTCTGTCAGATAGAGAGGTGTTCCTGGGAGAAGCTTCCTCTCCTTCCATCCCCCTCCATGAGAATGGATGTGCTCATCCCATTACCCCAAAGGCGCTGAGAGTCTGGGTGGGACTTTACAGCTGGCTCCAAGGAAAGGCACAGGGAGAGCTGACACGGAGGGGGGAACACTGGGACACTCACCCCAACTGCATAAACCAGGATGGAATTCTCAGTCCTGAGGTCATATAGAAAACTCCTCTATCCTGTGGAATGAGGGACTTCTGCAGGCTCAGAGCATCTCTGCACCAGCCACGGGGCTGAGTGTCCTGAGCACTAGCACAAAGCTTTTCCCACCCCACCAAAGGTGTCCTTTCCATTCCTGATCCACCCTGGCACACTGTCTGCCTGCGAGTGCTCCCTGGGCTGCTCCCACTCTGCTGGTCACCCCTGATAGTCTCTGACCTGTGACAAAACAGGTTTCATGCTGCTCCTGCACTGGGGCTGCTGGCCTGTCCAGTCCTCCTGTGGTTCAGAAGCACCTTCCCTGCCTGGTGTGACCCCCTGCATGAGCACACGCAGCTTGGTCCATGCTCCAGTAGGTGATGCTCAGCATGGCCAAGGGACCTGGGTTAGAAGCTGCCCCCAGCCAGGACGGAAGTAAACCCAGACCCACACCACTGCTCTGAGGAAGAGCTCTGCCTCTGAGTTAATGAACCATAAATTCCAGCTTAATGAGTTTTATACTAAGGAGAATAATTAATGTAATTAGTGCTGATAGGAAAATGATGGTACTCGAGCCTGGGTTATGAGCGGGAGAGGAGGTTCTGGGGGTGGGAGGAAGCTGGGAGAAAGTCCATTCCATGGTGCTCTTCACCCAGAGCAACAGGGCTGGATGTATTCTTGGCAGGCTTTAAAACCTCAGCTCCTGTCTGCCATAGCGGGGAGGAAAATAGAGCATGACAGGATAGCAAAAGAGAGATCAGCCATCCCTGCTTGCAGCAAGGATGTGGAGTCTTTAATCTCTTTACTGTGCTGGGCTTTAATTTGCAGCTCCCCCCACTCACTCCATACTTGCAGTTTATTCTCTGCCCTCCATGGTGCCTGGGTTTTTTTTGTCTCTATAGGAAGAGCCCTCTATGGAGGCGATGAGCTCCAAGGATAAACCAACAGCTCTTTAGCTATATGAGTATTTTTTTAGAGGGTTTATATATTTAGTGCAGTCCAAGAGGCAATAACAGCAATATTTTCATTTTATCCATGGAGACTGATACAGAAATTCCTCGACACACAGAGAGTGACCCAGCGGGCAGCTCTGTTCTGAGCGAGACGCTGCTCATAGTACATTCAACACCGGAGAAAGAGACCTCGAATCTCGTCTGAAGAGCTGACCCTGCCTGCACATCTGTTAGCAGTGAGGAAATAAAAGAAGCAGGAATGGATGTGCAGAGCATCTCTGATACCTGCCTGGGTGTTCCTGTGCTGTTTCAAGCTCTAGCTGAGCGTTTCTAGGAGTCTTCGTGCAAACAGCAGCTGTGCTCTAAACTGCCATGCAGGATGCAAATGCAGGCTGGTTTTGCTCCTGTTCAGAGAGTAAATTCAGTCCTGGGGGAGATGCCAGGTTCCAGAAATACAGGATAAACTTGTCTGTGCAAAGGGAGGGCAGCTTTGCCAGCAGTCTGCTCCCACCATCCTGTGCCAGTGCTTGGATCTGCACGTTATCCTGGGACACATCTTCCCGGAGGGTGAGCTGTGGCTCTTCCTTCTGAGAAACAACTGAGAGACATGCTGGAATCCTCAGCAAAAAGTGCCCTGGTCTCACGGAATCCAATCAAGACCAACCCAGTGACACCACTGACTGCAAGACAGAGACCCTCTCACGCTCCCTTCGTGACCCCCAGCCCAGATTTGGGGCTAATGTCTTTGCAAAAGGACTGTAACCAGACGTGGGATCTCCATCCTTGTGCAGTGGAGCTTTCTGAGTACAAAATATCCCAAGGATTTTTCATTCTCGGAGTTAGTGGCTCGTGCTGTAAATTGGCTAGTAGAGTATTGATCAGCTCCTGCCTGATAGGGCGGCTCCGAAGTAAACGTGAGCTTCATTCCCAGCAAGGCTGGGCTGGGGGCTCGTTTCCCCCATGAGCTATGCACACAGCAGTGTGTCTGTCTGCAGACAGCTGAGGTTCTTCTGCTGCCTGCTTCTCCTATCAATCCAGCTATGGCTAATCCCAGATGAAGCAGGGAGTGCTCCCCACCAGCCGGTGATGGTGATGCTTCATGTGATGCTGGTGAGGAGACACCCAAGACACCCACTGGTTGCACTTCATGGGTGTTAGGGGAGCATGGAATTAGGCAGAAGCAGTGATGGAGCAGCTTCCTCTTCCCTCCACTCTGCATGGGGTAGAGGAGGGATCTCTGGGGTCCCCATTCCCCTCTGACCATCCCCACACAGTGCACCGGAGTGCAGCAGGGGCTGCCAAACAGTCCCTTGCAGGAAAAGCAAGGGCAGTGCTTTTGTTTTCTTAAAACATGCAATGCATACGGAACCAGGAGGGAATCAGGGCAGCATCACCACCTCTGTATGGCCCTGAGAGCAGTGGGGTGCCCCAGGCATCACCTTGCAGGTCACCTCAGCACTGCTGCTCTGTTTACCCTCCAGTCCCAATGCTACAGACACTGAAGGATGAGGCGTGAGCAGTGGGTTCATCTCCTCCTGAGGACAATCTTGCTCAGCCAGTAACTCGTGGAGGCCAGTGCACGTGTGAACACCGAGGTGTGAGCATGCAAGGGACAGTGAGTGCAGTAAACACCCCATGAAGAAGTCAGCACTGGGAGAAAGGAGGCAATTGAGCACCTCACACAAGGTTCACAGCTCTGAGAGAAGCAGTTACCACTCCAGTTCATTTTTATTGAAGTTCTGTGATCGCTCTTTGCCATCTGTGGGAGCTCTGGTGTCAGTGTCACCAACACACGGGACAGAAACCATGACATTTCACCCCAGTAAGAGGAAGAACGGCTTCACGTCTCACACCAGTAAGACACAGAAACAAACCACCACTTCCCCCACCTACTGCTGAGCCCACTGGATGCCTGACCAGACCCCACCAGCTTCCTGCTCAGCTTGGTCAGCAACCGACCCCCAGCAGTGTTACTCCCAGAGGAAGGCAATCCCTTTGACAATCCCTTTGCACCACGGAGGGAGGGCAACACCTCTGGCTGGCATCGCTACAGCAGCATTTCCAAGCCTGAGAGGTCACCACAGACATGGGCAACCTTCTCATGGTGCTGAGCCCATGGCAAACAGCTGCCTGGAACTGGCCACCACACAACCAACGAGGAATAAGAGCCCCGAATCAGACTCATTTCTCAATGCAGCTGTATAAAAGAAACCAAGACAGAGGATTTGAACCTCACTATCTTGTTCTTTAGGGCTTTTTTTCTTCAGGGTTTCCCCCCCTTTTTCTTTCCTAGGGTACAAGAAGAGAGAAAGTTAAGCAGCAAAGAGAACCAAGACATCCGTAATCTGAATATACGTGCTGGCACAAGTCAAAGTGCTGCTTTGAATTTAGGCTTTTCCTGCTTTTCCCCTTCCTAAAGAGGATTGAAATCCTTCTGCTCTGCTGACAAGCACAGTAAGACTCTTTGCAGCAGCCTTCTGAGAGCAGCTCAAACGCAAAGCTGCGTGAGGCAACCAGAGTCTCCCTGTACTGCTGGGCTCTTTGCCTTCCCCTTCCTCACCTTCATTGTCCTCCCAGCCACCAGCAGCACAGAAACCCACCTGCATCGTATTCTCTGCCTCTCTTTGCCCAGCTTCTTTCCTTAGGTACCTCAAGACCTGACTCTATTCCACTTCTCATTTGGATCCTGCTGAAACTGCAGCAGGTGAAGGGTCGGCAGTGCTCGGTTGATTCCAGGACATCGGAGACCCCTGGGTTTCCCAGCACCTCATTATCTTCCCAAACAGAGTGATCGAATGCAGACTGGGCAGACTGCAAAGCCTGGTTCCCTTGCTGGGAAGAGTGTATTGGGGGTGGGTTCAGCTGCGAGCAGACCCGCTCTGTGGTAACCAGCAGGTACCCCAAGGTATGCTGAGAAGAAACATCACCTGAACCCAGACACAGAGCACTCAGATCACTCAGAACACTCAGGTTCCTATAAGGGTTCCATCTGTCCCCACAGAGGTGGCATCTTGCCCTTGTGACCAGATCCAAGCTGATTCCACAAAGCACTGGGGAAGCAGGGGGAGAGCAGCGGGATGAGCTGGTTCTCCAAGGGTGCCTTGTGAGCCACGACAGGGTCCGGGGGAACCCATCATCCTCTCACACTGCTGTACTGCCTAACTGACTGAAGTATAAACTCTCTCACATAGAGATCTACTTGTTAGCCTGCAGGGGATCCACGAGGTGGTGTGAACACAGATGTGCTGCTCTGTGGAGGAGGAGGGACAAAGCAGGGTGAGTCTTGTGGCTACGCTGGGTGGTGGGAACACAGGAAGGGCATTGAGCTGGTTCGGTTTGGATATACAAAAAGAAAAGGGTTCTTCAGTCTGTGAGGCATGGCAGGAGCTGGGCTGGCAGCAACCCAGTGTCATCCAGACCTCCTCTTACAGGGAGGCTTCCACCCTGGTGGCAGCTCCACTTCTTCACTTGGTGACACTAGGGAACAGAGTTTAGTGGGCTGGGTGGGGTTGGGCTGATGGTTGGACTGGATGATCTTGGAGATCCCTTCCAACCTTAATGGTTCTGTGATTCTCCTTTGTACCAGTCACACTGAAACATCTGGTACCTGGGCAGTGGTCTGGTCCCCATCCCTCTCTCCAACACGCACTGGTCAACACGATGTGGATGTGTGCAGTGTCTGCACAGCAACCAGGCCCAAGGCAGAGGCAAGGGAATGCCCATTCACTAAAACGGCTCAGAACTGTCCCAGCCATCCTCTCTCCTCCTCCATACCTGGGTGAAACAGCTGAAACCACTGAAAACCTTGAAACCGAGCTCTCCTACAGGACGTTCATTCCTCTTCCTCCTCTTCCTCTTCTTTGTTGGTATATACCCTGAAGTGTAGGGCTGGATTATTTCCCTCTAATACAAGTGAACACAGATGTGATGTGGAGATCAATTCCCCTCTCTAAAGCACCTCGTGGTCACAGGAATGGACACGTTTGGATCGACACACCCCCACGCATCCCAGTATCCCCCCAGAAACAGTGTAGTCCCCAAACTAAGATGCTTTTTAAAAAGTTAAAAGGCCAGCTTCCTCTGCTGGCTTTTATCCTTCGTTAAGAGCGAGCAGATTACCTGACATCATTATTTATTCTTTATATTCTGCCTGAGTTCCTTCTACAATTCCAATCAACAGATGCAAGGAAGGAGAGGGGAGAAAACCTAGTGGGGGGTCACATTAGGCTTTGAAAAGGAAAATTAGAGTGAATGCTTCCCCTTCTAATGTTTTTTCCCCCCTTTGGGTCTTCCGAGATGGTTATTTAAAGGATCCTTTCTCTCCACGTGCGTTGGCTTCAAAATATGTCCCCTTGCTGTTGGATTGAAGAGAGTCAACCCAAGAGGTTGGGAATGGGAGCAGGAGGGGAAAAGGATAGAAACAAACCCCCTAAACCAAGCTCTCTCCTCCATTCTCAGGTGGGTTTGGAGCATCTTTCACTACAAGCATCTTATTGTTTGGTTCAGCAGTCTCTTCACAACAGGAATTTCTTATCCCCACTGCCAAAGGAGGTAAAACCCCCTCCAGGTTCCATGCCCCAGCCCCAGATTTGAGCGCTGGCCATGCTGTAAAACATCACACGAGCTGGAATGAGGGCTGTGAAGGATCCCCACCCGGCTACTCTGCTGCAAACAGTGTAGAGATCGACACGAGGGAACCTACGGACATTTAATCTTGTTGGGCACATCCTATCCAACACAGGGCAGCTCTCCCCCACATACACATGCACACACGGAGCCAGCTGGATACAGGAGGGCCAAGATGAGAAAAGAGAGATGCGAGTACTGGACGAGACGTGGGCGAAGGCAGGGTGTTCCCTTGAGCATTAGCAAGCCAGGCAGAGACTTAACCTAACGGAGTCAGTCAACGATTGTACCCATCGATCACTAACAGAAGCAATGGTGGGGTCTGAAAGGCCTTGGTCGGGAGAAGTGGAGAACACGAGGCTTCTTCACGTCGCCGTGTCGATGCTTTAAACATACTGTTCCTTAGGACAGATGTAGGGAGCCCGGGAGCCGGGAGGTGGGCAGCAGAAGGAGATGTCAGAATGATGAGGATAAAGATCTTGTGGGAGGTCTGACAAGGGGGTATAGACATGAGGGATCTTCTCCAGATATCGATCTTCATGTGAGTAACAGCGGGTCAGGTAATCACTCGCATTCGATATCTCTGAGTGACACTTTCCAAAGTTCTGTAAGCAGAGACAAAAGCCAACGGGTGAAAACTCAGCCATAAAACACCCCGCTCTTCAGTTCCTGGCTGAGACACAACAGAGGACAATAAATAGCATGGAAAATGAAACGGCTGTGGTAACTGCTTCAGAAACCCCCAGAAACCCAGGCGATAAATCCTCACAGTTCACAAAGCTTTGAGTCTTTCTCCAGAACACCAGTGATGACTGGGATGGTGCAGGGGTGGTAATGCTTTCTGTCTAAGGCACAGGACTCCTCACAGGGGCTTTGGGACAAAGTTACTCCATCTAGTATTTCCCTAGTAGGTGGAACTTGATGATCTTTTACCCTTGGGGGCATTTCCACTGAAGATATCAGAAGTATCAGAGGGAGGATGACAAAGCACCCCACAGATGAAGAGTGCTCTGTGGTCCCACAGTCTTCTCACACGTGTTTTTACTGATGAGACCCAGATTCTTCCTCTTCAAGTAACCAAATGAAGACCCCTTGGAGGCCAAAGGGCTTTGGTTTCCACTGGGATAACTTTGGAGAACTGTGGCAAGAACTGGGGAAACACTGCCTAGTCCAGAGCCAAAATCACAGCCACCCTTTTTCTCTCCCACGAGCAGAAGTCAGAGCCCCCTGCTCTGGCTGGAAGCTCAGAGCAGTGCCCCAGCCCAGGACTGTGGCTCCCAGAGGGTGGCAGCAGATGGGAAGGATTCCTGCCTGCTCGCAGAGCCCTGCCCTGGGTTGAAGCCCTGCAGGATGACCCAGGCAGGGGGGGCATCTAGCGAGAACAGTGCTCTTGGTCTTCCAAATCCCCCCACAGCTCTGGGCTGTCCCCAAGGGCTAATCCCTACCAGGGAGCAATGGCACTGACAATCACCACTGATGCCTGTGGTTTGAACTGGGGCTGGTTCAAGCCTGTAACTTTCCCTTGAGTCCTTCCTTACTCCTTTTCCTATTCCAGGGATGGTTTAGTGGAGAGGTCAAGGAGAAAAAGCCTGAAGGAAAAGAGCAAGTGCTCTGCTCCTCCACTGCCAGCTCCTGGATAAAGATTTCACCAGGACACTTAAAACAATCCTATAGAAAACAAAATGTTGATACTGAGTTCTTGCTGGTTCAGACTGTGAGCAGAGGCCACAGATAGGTTGGAGGGCTGCACTGTCTTAAGGCCGTTTTCAGAGCAGTGAAGGCTGCTGCAGGGTGGAAGGTTTGCCTGAGCACCAGCAGAACAGCAGCGATGCTGAGGTCAGTCTGATTTTCATTGCCTTTTCCTTGGCAAAACTGAGTATCCTACCTCTAGGCTTTTAAACTCAGGGATGTGGCCAGACAGCAAAGAACAATGGGACACCTTCCATTTATAGCTGTTTCATTGACACCTGGAATTCAGGTGGGTCATTCCCAGAATGACTGTCCTGACCCCTTCTGCCTGCTAATTGGGAAGCGAAAAGCTGGAGGGGTGCTGTGCTGTTGGTAGCTGCTTAACTAGAGGAACCCATGTCTGAGAATCATACAATCCTTAGGGATGGGAAGGGAGCTCGAAAGATCACCCAGTCCAATCCCCCTGCCACAGCAGGATCACCCAGACCCAGTGGCACAGGAACACAGCCAGGTGGGGCTGGAATGTCTGCAGAGAAGGAGACTCCACAACCCCCCTGGGCAGCCTGGTCCAGTGCTCTGGGACCCTCCCTGGGAAGAAGGTCCTGCTGAGATTGAGAGGGAACCTCCTCTGCTGCAGTTGGCGCCCAGTGCCCCTTGTCCTGTCCCCAGATGCCCTTGAGCAGAGCCTGGCTCCATCCTCCTGACACCCACCCCTCACAGATTTAGAGACAGGAATGAGGTCCCCCCTCAGCCTCCTCTTCTCCCAGCATAAGAGACCCAGCTCTCTCAGCCTCTCCTCATCAAGGAGCTGCTCTAACATGCGAAAACTTGAGTAGCTCTACCTCAACCCCTACAATCCCTTCCTAGAGCTCCTTTCCATCAGGATAACAAAGAGCAGCTGTTTGCTGTTCTGATGGCACCAGCTGACACAAAGGGATAAAGAAGGGCTAACAGAGAGAGAGCCAGCACAGAGCTGCTTCTTCTGTGTTCTGTTCTCCAGGCTTCCCGTACACAAGAGACCTTTCCATACCTGCAGGGGAGGGGGGATCATATCAGACCTCATCCTCTCCTGCTTTCTTAGAGGTAAGTCATTATGCAACGGCTGGATAAACCTCATCTGAAAGGGAAGTTGGCTTAAGACTCAAATCTAGTAAGATGTAGCAGGTGAGGGGATGTCTTAGCAAGGCTAGAGCTCTGCTCTTGATGAAACAGGAGGGTAGGTGTAAGTGCTATTTGAGCAGGCAACAAAGGCATAGGGCTTCCTACTGATACGGGGTCTAATAGCCAGAAAAGCTTGAATAGCAAAGCGATTCTCAGTTAATAGAAGTGGGTGTCTCATGCAAAGGGAGCTGGGTGTTAGCATCTCGCGCTGAAAGAGGCAGAAGGGGTCATGCGATTCTGTACAGGCTGCCTCTTGACAAGGTATTGGGTTGGAAAAGCATGTTTCTGTCTATCAGGTAACACCAGCATGAGCTAGATCTCCCTGTGTGGGGCTGGAGGAGGGAATAATAAGTCATTTCATCAGCATTTCTCTTGGGTCAGGTGAGTTCTTTTCTTTCTGGTCATTGTTTTGTGCTGGTTCTTTACAGGAGGGACTGTGGCCAGAGCAGGGTGGCATCAGGGTCAGAGGAAGAGACTTCCCTGTGTCCTTTCACCTCTCCTCAGCAGGTGTAAGCAGGAATCACATTGCTCCACCTTTATTCCCTGCTTCTCTTTCTGAGCAGTGAAAGGGAGGAGAACAAAAATCACCTTGATGTTTTTAACGTCTTTAGCAGCCGGTGCCCTTTGACTTCCTCCTACAGTCCCACTGTGACTTTTCCCAAACCTAATTTCTCTTTTAACAAAGTTTGAAATTAAATTAGGGCTAATGAACTAATTAATTTGAACCAGCACACAATTCTGCCACCTTTCCCCACCTGCACTTCTCCCCCTTGCCTTTGTCTCCAGCATGACTCCATATAATTCTTCATTATCTGGGTTACATCCTCCCCTCTTGGTGTTATTTTTCAAGAGCTTGATTAAAGGGGATGTCAGCAATCTCCCTGTTTCAGACAGCCTGGCAGGTTACCTTTAAACAGTCTGTATTTGATTGAATTAGAGTGCTTTCATTTCTGTCATGACTTACTCTCACACCCTGCTCCATCTCCCCTTTACACCTGCCTCCAGTGTTCTTCTCCTTGCAGATCAGCTCTTGATAAAACTCTGGGCTGCAGTTTCCCCCTCAGCCTGACCATATCCAGGTACCTAATCATCTGGGGGGGTCACAGGGGGGTGGTTAGCAGCTTGAGAGAGGTTCTTCTCCCCCTCTGCTCTGCACTGGTGAGACTGCATCTGCAGTACTGTGTCCAGTTCTGGGCCCCTCAGTTCCAGAAGGACACAGAGCTGCTGGAGGGTGTCCAGTGTAGAGCAACGAAGAGGATGAAGGGAGGAGAGCAGCTCCCTGCTGAGGAAAGGCTGAGGGAACTGGATCTCTTGAGCTGGGAGAAGAGGAGGCTGAGGGGGGACCTCATTCCTGTCTCTCAATCTGTGAGGGGTGGGTGTCAGGAGGACCAGGCTGCCCAGGGGGGCTGTCGAGTCTCCTTCTCTGCAGATGTTCCAGCCCCACCTGGCTGTGTTCCTGTGCCACTTGGTCTGGGGGATCCTGCTGTGCAGGAGGATTGGACTGGAAGATCTTTCGAGGTCCCATCCAATCCCTAATGATTCTATGATCCCATAATAATGAGTTCTCACTGGTTTCAAACTGGAAGGAAACCTAAAAGTGAAGGACAAGCACTGAGTGAGGGATGCATAGGATCCAGTAGCCCTGAGCTTTTTATGCTCTTAGGGCAGGTGAGGCAGAGGGGCTGTCCCCTGGGTTCCCAAAAAGAGCAGGGTGAGCATGAGGAAAGCTGAAATTCCCAAACCACGAGGCAAGGTGCTGTGATGGGGGATGCCCCCACAAACACATGCAAGTATGAGTTACACAGAGAACTTGCTCATCGAGTTGCATTCCTTCTCACAGCATGCTTTTAGCTCCTGCTCGCCGTAGTACGTACCTGTTCTGCATCCTAAAGCATCTTAGGGCAGCAATAATCTTAAACTTCTCCCTCCTTGATGTTTCTCTGCTGAGTTCTCCTCTCTACCCCACTGGAGTCAGGGCAGGGCTGGTATCCTCATTTACACATGGGAATCTAATAAGGAGCCCCCTTTGTTCTTTGGTTTGGGACCCCCTAAGTTCTTCGTTTCACCCACAAGCTAGGAATGTGGCTACTGCCCTGGGGTGGGGGGTATTCAGGCAACCCTGGTGTCGAAAGGAATGATATCCAGGATCTGGGAAGTGAGTCAGGGCTGCTACAGTGACGGTTCTCCAGTTATACCCGGTTCACCCAGCACCAAACCTGGGCAGCAGGAGAAGGGGAGCTCTCGTGCCCTTGGACTTAGCCCTTGTGGGGCCTCATCTCAAGTCCTGGGGTCAGTTCTGGGCCCCTCATGATAGCAAAGGCATGGAGATGCTGAGCTACCCAGCTCAGGAGGGGTTGAGAGAACCAGCTGTGTGAGGAGAGGCTGAGGGAGCTGGGCAGGGTGAGTTTGGAGAAGAGGAGGCTGAGGGGGGACCTCACTGCCCTCTCCANCAGGCTGTGTCTGTCAGTCTCTCAGGGACTGAGGGGCTTTGTTGGGGTGGGGATGGTTGGAGTCGGAAACCTAGGAGCAAATTTCCACCCAGGATGATTCTGTGATTCAGAAAGCAGAGCTGGGAATCTTTACTCTGGGTATCTGGCATCTTGCTGGGATCTTGGTGGGAATCTCACGGCTTTGAAACAGGGATAAGGAATTCCCAAGCCCAATGCAGAGGTAATAATTAAAGCAGCATTAAAACAAATAAAATAATTGCCCTGATCTGCGGTGTCTCTTAGCGGGGAGATTTGGTGGCGGGGAGATTACACCTTCAAAGCCCCATATGACTGGCTTTATTTTTACTTCAGAGAAACTGGGAGGCTTTCCAAATTTGGATTTGCAGGATTACTGTCCTTTTTGCTGACAATAAAATCCCCCACCCCAGGGGAGGGCAAGGCGAGACCTCCCAGGTTGGATTAGAGAGCTCTCGGCCTTGGTGGGAACAGTAGGAGTGGTCCTCCAGCACAGCCTCAGGAGCTGTTGGAACTGGAGGGGAAGGATGAGCCAGGGTGGCTGCCATCAGCCAAACCTTCCTCTGGGCTGCCCTCTTCATCCTCTGTCTGTGTGCAGGAGGTGGGAGCTGCTCAGCACCTCTCTCCTGCGACAGAGCCCACGACCACAGGGAGGGAAGGGAACCATAGCAATCTGAAACTTACTGTCCACTCTCGCTCGTAACGTCTACGAAGACCTTGATCCTCATTCTGGGAGCAGGAGTGGGTGAGACACCGCAAGAGAGAGAGGTTATGGCTCTGGTCCGGGCCAGGTCTGCTGCAGACACTTACCTAGGAAGGCTTTGGCTACAGCAAGGGAACTACTACAGGGCTGCTTCCAGCACGGGAAAACCAGGGACCACAGGGATGAAGGCAGACGGAGCTAATCCCACTGTACTCCTCCTACCCTGGTGTTTCTGCCCCACCTTCACCCTGCTGTAGGCGTGATTGCTCCTGGCAAGAAGGCACTAACCCACAGGGCTGCTGCTCAGTGGGACTTCTTGCCCTTTTCCTCCTGCATGGAGCTCTTCCCCCTCCTCCCCAAGACACCGCTTCCCTTGCCATTTATCTTCTCCCAAGCGTGCCTCTCCATCCCCACGCTGCTGCTTCTCCCCGTGTCCCCTCTGTGCACCCTGGGTGACCTGGGAGCGATTCAGTGAGCTGCAAAGCACCTCATCTCTCCCTTTCCATGTGGTCTTTCTCTCCACCTCCTCATGGAGTACTTGTGTGGGGCTGTAGCCACATTAAACCCTCAGCCCCTTCCTCTTGGTTAAAAGGCAGCAAAACAAAAGGGAAGGAGCAAGGCAGAAGCTGCAGGCACCCTGAGGAAGGAGAGGGAGAGTCATGGCCAAGGAGGGGGCTGCCAACAGCATTTCCTTGGCCAACAACTGCTGGCATCACCCAGCTCATCTCCCTGGGGGGGAACTGGAGAGTTGCCTCTAGTTCAGTGTGGTGGCATCAACACCTAAGGACAGAGTATGACTACAGAGTAAGGGAATAGGAGACCTGAAGACACCTCTTTCTACTGCAAGCACCATTTAAAGAGTCACTGGTGGCTGGAGATGGTCCAAAACTACCACTTGCAGGTTTAAGTCCAGGTCCTAGCTGGTTCCTGCCAGAGGACCTGAGCTTGAAGGAGCTTGGTGACACCTACAGTGCTCAGAAAACCCTTGAGAACAAGGAAACAATCAGGTCTGGTCTCTAATTCTGAAGAAAATAATGTTGTCCCCCTCTCTCAAACATCTGAACATGCTGTCTGCACCAACCTCACGCATCACAAGATCTATTTTTGCCTTCGTGGTCCCTCTCTGACTGTCTCTTACTCCCCGACTCCTTCAGATGCAGGAGCCTTTCTGTGTTCCTGTATCCTCTCACATATTCTCCCACCTTGTTCTTTCACACATGCACATATGCTCCAACTTATCTATAGTCTCCAACTTCTCTAGAGTTGCTTCCATGCACACCAACTTCTTTTTCCCCCCTTGAGTCAGCCCTCCCCATCCTGTCCTGACTGGCTAGGAGAGTCCCTTCTACCATCCCCACGAGGTTTCTGGCTTCATCTTCTGCCCATCCCAGCATCTCTGCCCTGCTTCGTGCTGCTCACTCCCCAAAGCAAGCCCCAGCCCAAGAGCTGCCCCCTTCAAACCCACCTCATTTCTCCCTGTGTCTCCAGCCACAGAGGGAACAAGACCTCTGTTGTGAAACGAAGCCATTAACCCTCTCCCCCTCCCTCGCTGTGAAAAGCAAAGGACAACAGTGCGGGGAGCATGCAGAGAAGGCAGGGCACAGGCATTCCTGCAGGCACCACCAGAAAGGGGGGTAGCAGAGGGCAGCCAGCATGCGGGAGATGATGGAGGGGTTGGGGAGGAGGAGGAGCAGGACAGACTCCATGCATTGGGGTCACTGTGCAGTGAGGGGAGGGGATGCAGATGGGGAGCACTGACTTCAGAGGGCACAGGGAGGAAGGCAGAGCTCGATCGTGTACCTTGAGGCCAGAATCTGAGGGGAAAGGGCCTAGAGTGACATGCGCTAGCGTAAGTTGGGCTGGATGGTTGCATACTCGACTAGGTCTCCGCCAGCATGGATGGAGGTCCGAGGACTGGGTGACGAGGCCAGAGCGGAAGTGTCCAGCTCTGCATAGTGGACATCACAGTCCTTGTTGCCAGAGTTCTGGAGAGAAGAGAGCAGCAAGGCGGTGGGTGACACGGGAGGGAGGAATCGGGGTCGACGTGGGGAGGGAGAGGAGTGAGAACACAGAAAACGTGCAGAAGGTGGGGAGTGAGTGAATGAGATGGGGAAGGGGAGTGTGTGAAGGGTGGGGGGAGACAGAAGAGAAGGGTGAGAGGGGGAGGAAGAAAAAACAGTTATAAAGAAGGAGGTAGGGAGGTAATGAACAATCAGTCAGGTAAAATCCCAAATCAAAGCAAAGAATCCCAGTGGCACTGATTCCCAGCTCCACCACTGAGCTGAGAGGCTCAGCCCAGCTTGGCAGCAACTACCTCACCTGTCCCTTTTACTGGGGCTGCTCCCAGCAGCATCTAGCTGCCCTGATCAGCCCATCAACCCCCCTGGGATTGGCATTTTCCTTAGCTGGGGGGTTGTTGAGTGAGTTCAGACCCTCTGGGATACCTGAGCTGCCAGGTTTGAGCTTGGGGTTGATGGTAGCACACGGGAGGCAGAGGCAGGGTTGGGGGCAGGAGTGGAAATGATGGAGAACCCTTGAATTCGGGGTGTTGGGAAGGAGCTAAATGGAGGGAGTGCCTTCAGAGCCTGGGCTCTGCGGGCAGGCTCAGGGCAGATGCGTTGCCACAGGGCAATGACGATGCTTTAGCCAGTATTGTTGGTTTGCCCTGAGGTGGAGGACAGGAGATTTCTGCTTCATTTTACCATGAGCCTTGACTTCACAGTCTGCTGCTGCAGATTAACTCTGCAGCATGGGTTTTGTCATTGTAATAACATCTAATAGATGCTAAAAGCATCCTATATTATTCTTCTAGCATGAAAATTCTATGGGTTGCTCTCTTTACTAAGCAGCCTTAACAGTAAAGCTGCAGGGATGGGACATTATCCCATTTGTCCCATCGTTCCTACCCGGATACCTTTCCTGCTTGGCAAAAAATAATCATAGCAATGGCCAGGGAACCAGGAAAGCCTGGGAATCTCACTCCTCAGCAGGGAAAAAGAGTGGCCAGGAGGAGCCCTGGTGTCAGTGGCCAAGGTGTGAGGGGGTTCCCTGGCTAGGTGCTCTGTGGGGTGTCTTTAATCCTCACTTTGGGGTCTGGTTTCAGTGCCAGCAGTACCCAAGCGTCTGCTAAGCCTCTCAGAGAGGAGAGTGCTCTCTTCCAACTGAAATGGCTTTCCAGTTCCTCCAGCCCCTTTCCAAAAGGGCTGCATTGCTTGGCCATGATGCAAAAGGTGTTGAATTTGGAAATGCTTCTCCTCTCATCGTGTGGAAGTGGTCTCAGCCCCGGAGCAGCTGTGGCAGAGCCATCGCCACAAGTTTATAGCCCTGTAATGAGCTGTTTCAGTGCCTGTTGCTGGAAGGGGCTATTCAGCGAGTGATGAACTCTGATTGCTGCTCTCTGGCAGGGTCTGGCTGGCTGATAGCGCTTCACAGGGATGAGGGGAAAGGGAATCGTGGCTGCAGAGGCATTTCTAGTGTCTGGCTCCCTAGGAAACCTGGACACTGGAGGACCAGAAGGCTGGAGGGCACAAGGGTTTAGCCCTTGTGGAGGTGACCAGGTGGCAGTGGGAAGCTGTTGGTGTGAAAGCTGGGTCTGCTATGGCCTCTCTGCTTCCAGTCTGGACCCAGACTGAGTGTCTGTGGGCATTTAAGAGAATTAGGAATGCCAAACCCAGTCTCAAGCCTAAACCTACACCCTGCTGAACTCTCTTCCCCATCTCCATATCTTCCTTAGTCCCAGAGAGATGCTGACTAAGTCTTTCCCTCCTCATGAGGCTCCATCCCTGGAGCCATTCAAGCTCAGGCTGGCTGGAGCTCTGGGCAACCTGGTCTGGTGAGTGCTGGCCCTGCTCGTTGAAGGGGGGTTGGACTGGATGCCCTTTGGAGGTCCCTTCCACCCCTACGTCTCTAGGATTCCTCTCCTGCCTATTTTCCTCACTCCTCCAAAACGCTGCTTCCTTCCCACTAGAGGTGTTTTCCCCACGGATTCCCCCTGCTTGCTGCCTCTCTCAGGCTTGCTCCTGCTCCCTGCTGCTTGTTTGGAGCAAAATTTATTACAATATCAATAATGTGACTTGTATACAAGGTCTAGCACTGCCACGTGCAAGCGCTGCGTGTAAATCACCAGCATCAGCACCCCAGTAATTGCCCTGTAAACCGAAAGGAATTATTCTGCTGTCTGCAGCAATAAGACTTTTCCTTCTACCTCTGCAAATGGGCACTGCTGACACCTACACTAATCATACCTCTGCTCCTCCTCTCCCGCTCGCGTCCCCACGGATAAACAGGCAGCCTCTACGCAGCAGGTAGGCTCTGCCGTGTGCCTTTACCCTCACACGAGTTACTCTGTGGAGTGGCCTCAGCCTGTAGGTATCTGAAACACCCTTCCCATCCCAGTCGTTCCCACTTAGATATCCCCACCTGAACCAAAGCTTTGACCTCATAAGAGCTCAGGCAGAAGCTGCAGGTGACCCCACCAGCCCCATCCCCACCTCTGTACCCCTGAGTGTCTGCTGCACTGCTTGGATCTGAGGACAAACTTCTTCTCATAGAGAGTGGGGAGGCCTTGGCACAGGGAAGGGGTGGAAGCACTGTCCCTGGAGGGGTTCAACAACCGGGCAGCCAGGGGGTTTGAGGAGATGGGGTTATGGTTGGGGGTTGTAGCGTAGGCAGTTGGATGATCATGAAGGCCTTTTCCAACCCTGATGATTCTATTCTACTCCTATTCTACTCTATTAGTTTTTATTCTATTCTATTCCTTCTTATTCTATTCTATTCTATTCTACTCCTATTCTATTCTATTCTACTTCTATTCTATTCTATTCTATTCTATTCTATTCTATTCTATTCTATTCTATTCTATTCTATTCTATTCTATTCTCTTCTATTCTATTCTATTCTATTCTATTCTATTCTATTCTATTCTATTCTATTCTATTCTATGCTGTTTCATGTTCTTTCCCTCCCCTCCCAGTTCCCAACACCTGATTGCTTCCAACACACTCATTTTTAACCTCTGCTATAGGGCCCAGCCCTGCTCCTTTCTGCAGGAAACCTGTCCCAGCCTCTCCCCTCTGGTCCCCTGCCAGCACCCACCTGAGCACACAGGTACCCGCACACCCTGTGCTCATTCCTCCTCCACCCTCCTCTCGTATTTACTCCTGGTGCCTCTCCCACTGCACCATCCCTCACTCTTTGCCGTCTCTAACAGCTTTCTGACTTCCCATTCTGATGCTGTGAAATTGTCACCCCCGGGCAGTGCCTTTTGTGCCACCGGGTGATGAATCTGGTCCATCCCAAATCCCAAGGGTCTGCACAATCCCTTCAGAGCCTGATGCACCCACCCTGCTGTCCTGCAGAACCTGCTGCCTTCAACTCTCCTCTTCTACAGATGAAGTACAAGCACCACAAGAATATCCTGCCTTGCCTTTGTGCTTTGCTCACTGAAGGATCCCAGAGCCCCAGGTACGAGGGAGCAGCTGCCTCTGCTGCTCTGCCCCTCGGAACATGGGGGCAGTGAGTTGGGCAGAGCCCCTGGAAGTGCTTCCCTCCTCATCCTCCAGCTGGCCCCTCTCTTGTCATGAACCATGCATGTCTAGCCCACCTCAGCCAGGCTCTTAGCAGGCTGTCAGACTGTGGTTACTGAACCTGAGCCGAGCAGATCCTGGTAACCACCACAGCCCCTGCTGCTTGCTGCTCCCTGGAGCCTTCCATGCAAGTGTTATCCCAGCCAGATGCTCCTCAGCATCCCTCTGCGGGGAAGTGCACGTGTCCCCATGGACAGGAGGTCTCTGCAATGCTTTAGGGGTGAGAAAAGCAATGCTAGTGCTGAGTCCTGTAGGAAGGGAGGGAGGGAGCTGGTTCCTTTGCAGAGCAGAGCAGGGCTGGGTGATGTGCTGCACCCCAGGCTGCGGCAGCACGTCCTGCCCGTGTGATCTGGGAAGAATCTAGCCAAACCGGTGCTCCTTGGCAGCAGAGTGACACCCTCCTTCCCTTTGCCAGTCCCAAACTTGCACAGCCAGCTGCCTGCCCAAAGGAGACGGTGATTTAGCAGGAAATGGGAACGAGCCTCATCTGGCTCCTGGGGCAGAAAGCCAAAGCCTGGAGCGTGAGGTGATGGGGAGCCTGGTACCGTTCACAGGCACTGCCAGCCAAGCTGACCAGAGGACGGGGCTCATCCACAGCTGTGCCAGACTCGTGCCAAGAGCAGGCAGAGTGCTGGAGTCACCCAGGCATCGCATCCCTCCTGCGAAGGGGCTCTCTTCATGCGTTGGAGGAAATAAGGGCTCTGCAGTCCATCACCTCTTGGCTAAAACCATGGGGGAAGGAGCAGCCAGTGCCAAGCGTGGGACATGGAAACACATCTTCTCAGACCAGGATTGAGAGCAGCAAGCTCAGTTCCCATGGCTACAGAGCAGCTACCCATCAGGCCCCATCTCACATCACTAACTCTGCCATTTAATTAACTGACTGCTTGTTATTTCCCAAAATGAGCTCCTCTATCCTCCTGCTTGCCTGGAATTCAGCTCCAAGATGCTGTCCACAGAGGAACCCGTCTGGCTTTCAGCATCTTCTGCTTCATTTAAAACTCACCTACCACTCAGCAAGGCTTAGAAGGAGCTGGAGACGAGCCCCAGGTCGGAGGGAGGCTCACAAAGGGAAGGTTTTCTTTAGGGACACCAGCTACATCCAGCTAGGATGAAGCCAATCAGCTCACATCAGCCCGGCACAGAGCTGTGGCTCTTTATTTCCAGTACTCTCGGCATCCGTCTCACTGTCGAGTCCTGCTAGCTAAAGGGCACTGGGCCCTGTCCCTCTATTATCTGCACAGGGATTTGCATGCAAGGGTCATACTGGGGTGAACTGGAGGGAGAGTTATAATTAGCTGTGTTCATAAAACATTAGTAGGGGCTGATATTTATTCTGCTTTCTCAAACAAATGAGTTGGTGTTGCTGAGGTCTAGGAGCACCAGGCTGGGTGCGAGCTGCTCTGAGCCACCCTTTGCAGAGGAAGGGATGGAGAGAAACCTGCAGCGATTACATGGGGATCCTGGGTGTCCTGCAGAGGATGGGGGGAGCAGCCCCGGGTCGTGGGGAAATGGTTCCCTCTCAATCTCAGCAGGACCTTCTTCCCACGGAGGGTCCTGGAGCCCTGGACCAGGCTGCCCAGCGGGGTTGTGGAGTCTCCTTCTCTGCAGACGTTCCAGCCCCGCCTGGCTGTGTTCCTGTGCCACTGGGTCTGGGGGATCCTGCTGTGGCAGGGGGGTTGGACCGGGTGATCTTTCGAGGTCCCTTCCAATCCCTAAGGATTCTATGATTCAGAGTTGGGATGTGAGGGAGGGAAAGGATGTTGTCAATGGCTTGGGAGGAGGAAGGTTTTCTGTTTTCTCTTCAGTGGAGGACTTGAATCCTACCTGTACTCTATTTCCTATGCCACTGCCCTTTGAATCTAACATTTCCTCCTTCAGCCCCAGCCCTTGAAAGCTGGTCTTTCCCTCGAGGCCGTTAACATCCCTTCCTGACCCTTCATCTAGCTGCTGCTGCCTCACATTAGCATCTCCCTGTCTGAGGCTGAACAAATCCGCACACACACTCACACAAAAAGGGGTTTTAAAGAACTTGTTGTCAATTGAGAGTCAAACACTGGCACACTCTGCCCTGCAGATAATTGCTGTGTGAAGCTCTCCCTGCATGCTGCTCCTCAAGAGCTGCCAACTCCAACAGGAGCTCAGTTGCAGGAGGTGAGCAGCGCCTGGGGTGGGAGAGCTGGCTCATAGGTTACCTCTGGGTAAAGATGGGACTGGCACAGGCTGTGGCAGTGCTCTGAGCAGGATTTACAGCTGGGCTTGGTGGTCTTGGAGGTCTCTTTCAACCTGAATGATTCTATGATGCTAAGATGGGGAACAAGCAGGGTGCTTTACTGAGGAACAACCCACAAAGACAGAGCTCTAGGACCTCTGGAAACCAAGGGTGAGAGGGCTAGTGCTGAGTTAGCAGTATTTGAGAGGTGGGCAGAGATCACACAGGGTGGGTTTTCTCCACGAGAGGGTTTTCCTGGACTGTGAAGCACCTATGGAAGGGAAGGGGGGGGTCTTGTATTCCATAGGGTGAGAGCACCTGTCTGAAAGGCAGTGAGGCGGGGGCCAGGCAGTGCTATGGGCTCCCTGATCTCCTTACCAGCTTGTCCATGTAGGGAGTGGGCTCAGGGGCTGCCATGTCATAGTAGGGAGTCTGCAAAGGGAGCTTGTGGATTTCCTCCTCGTGTTTCATGTTGTCTAAATGAACAACCTGCAGCAGAGAGGAGAAAGGAGGGATAACAAGAGCAAATACTCTCTGTCACAGCTTGGGGCATCATCTACCTTGGCTGACACCACCACGAGATACCCCTAGGTAGGGCAGTGCCTCTTACCTTCTCCCTTGCTCCTGCCATATTATTTGCCTCCTGCTCTCTTTCTTTCATTCTCTCACCCCTCACAGCATCCACAATGCTGGGGATGCTCCTCACACCCATATCCCATCCCAACACCATCCATCCCTTTAGAACTCGACCCCCCCAGAATGCGCAGGATGCAAATTACAGCTCTCAGTTAGTGCCCCTCCTTGGGAATTCTGCCCCTCAACCTATGGCCATGGACCTCTCCACCCTTGCAAACCCAGTTTTCCAAAGTGTAGGCACTGAGGGCATCACTCAGGATCAGATTTACCCCCAGAGGAAGGGGCTCACAGGAGGGCTGAGGATGAGTTGCACTACCTGGATGTCTTCTGCAGTCAAGTGGCTTTTCATGTCCTGTTTCCTCTTGGGTGGAGGGGCAGGTTTATGGGATGGAGGCAAATCAATTCTGCAGATAAAGAAGTGGTTGCTGATTAGAGAAAGGGGTCTGCTTGCTTTGATGTGCCCCAACAAGCCGGATCCTGCATGCACCAGGGCTTTGATTGTAACTGAACTGCCAATACAATCAGAGAGATTATTCCCAGAGGCCCCTCCAGAGCCCTCTTTCTCACCCCAATTAGAATTGTTAATAGAATGAAACTCCCTCCTGTCATTCTGGTCCTCATTCCAAGTAAATCCCCACATGGGATTGCAGATCCCAAGGGCCGGGGTGCCTGTGTCCTGGCACTGCTCTGGAATGGCTCCAGACCATCCCATGGAATGCGGCTGGTTTTACGGCTGCAGGGGAGCTGGAAGTGTCTGGCAGTGCTCACTGCAAACCAACAAGGTAATGTCAGCCCTGGCTCTGGAACAGCAGCCCCTTCCACAGGCTTCCCAGTAGGAGCTGGAATCTTCCTCACAGACACTCTGTGCCACGCGGGGCCATTTCTCGCTGACCCCCAGTCAGGGAGGGGATTTGGCCCCAGAGCAGAAGGACTGGCAGCCGCTCTAATCCCGGCCTGGGGACTGTCTCGGCACGTTCTGTTCCTATGCACAGATGTGTCTAATCCTTTTACAAAACTTATTAAACCCCTGATCCGCTAATTAGCTGGCTTCCCCTCCCTTCTGTCTGCACGGCTTCCACCAGATCTGCTGATAGAGCTGGGGGGACGTTCCTTGGCAACCCGGTGCTGGTCCAGAACAAGGGGGGGGGGAGTCAACAGGTCCCCGAGACCCTGCAAAGCATTGCCTCGATGGCCCTAAAGCAAAGCAATGCTGTGAACTTGGGGAGGCTCTGGAGTGGGCTGCACAACAGAGGCAGCACCTCTGCAGCGCAGGGGCACGGGCGGTGTGTTTCTATTCTCAGCTGAAGTGGCTCTCGCCTGTGCCTGCTGGAGGGTGGCTGTGAGAAGTGGATTGTCTGAATGCATCTCTATCGCAGGGCAGATGCTGTTGATGCAATTTCACCTTGTGGGGCTATATGCTGGGGTTTTTTTTTCACAGTGCCTTTCTGTCTCTCCTCCTGCTTTCCCCAGTTCTCACCCCTCCCTCTCCCGCTGTCCTCCGCTGCCCTTTCTCAAATGGGATTAAATGGAGCACAAAATGTGGCCAAGATGT
Organism: Upupa epops; assembly: GCA_013397515.1. Taxonomy (NCBI): domain Eukaryota; kingdom Metazoa; phylum Chordata; class Aves; order Bucerotiformes; family Upupidae; genus Upupa; species Upupa epops. Next base: position 633,546 of record VZRI01004037.1, on the reverse strand, counting down.
GACAACAATGAGGAGGAGACTTGGGGAAGATAAAAGCAACTTCTAGCCTTTGGGCTTTCAGTCCCTCCTCTCTGAGGTGGGGAGGAAGCAGGGGGATGCTCTTTTGAAAAGGCAATGACAAGATAGAGCTTTGCAGGAGGAGACCAGCACAGCCTTTTCTTCTGTTCATGCAGCACTGGCTGGACTCTGCAATCCTTTGCCTGGGATCTGTGCTGCACAGTGTGGTGCTGAGCAAAGCCTGTCAGAGAGGAGCTCCTGGAGCATCCCCTCTCCCCACTTGGCAGAGCTCCTGTCTTCAGGCTGGTGCTGTATGTACAAAACTGGAGTGCTGGGGCTGTGAATCCTTTCTGCACTGTTTGGAGTACAGTCAGAGGTGCTCAGGGTCAGCCCCTCTCTGATGACAGTGATGGTCTAATCCAGGAACCTAATGCCATTGCTCAAGGAAGCATAGGATCCTCTCCTGCTGCTGGAGGTGAGAGTGGAACTGAGCAGCTGCACCAAAGGCTGAGAGCTGGTTATGTTCAGCCTTGAGAAGAGAAGGCTGAGGGGACCTTATACCCCTGTCCCAACATCTGAAGGGTGGCTGCCAAGAAGAGAGTGATGGCTTGTTCACAAGGATCCCATGGAAAAGCTAAGGGGAATGGGTCTGAGTTACTGCTGGGGAGATTCCCATTGGAATCCAGAAGAAAATCCTTCCCCATGGGAACACTGAGCCCCTGGAATCATCTCCCAGGGAAGGGGTCCATTGCCTTGCACTGGGCAGTTTGCAGTCCCAGCTGGACAGGCTGCTGCAGCAGCTGATTTCCCCTCTCTTGTTAGCTGGATCAGTTGGACTGGATGATCCTTGAGGTCCCTTCAGCCTGGTACCGTGTGAATCACTGATTCATGACCCAGGATGTGCTACAGCGGAAGCAGCACCTGGGTGAACGTTGCTCTGCTTCAGTTTTCACACAACAGCTGATAACAGCTTAAGAGAGAGCAGGCTGGAAAGCACCAGGGAGCCCCAAGGAAGGGAAAAAGAGTCAGAGGAATGAGCCAGAGGATGGCAGGCAGGGAGAAATGGCATGAACCATGGGCTGCTGCCAAGCTTTTCTTGTATGCAGGTAGCGGAAGGGCCAGTGATGCTCTCTGCCTGCAGCCCCATCCAGTAGCACCAGCAACACACTGGACTCCAGCAAGCATGGAGCTACTTACAAGTCGTTGTCTGTTTCAGCTCGGTTCTTCTGCTGCCTCCTGTAGACAATAATTACAGTGACAACCACCCCGATGATGAGAACTGCTGCGATGACTCCTCCCACGATGCCAATGATGCCTCCCGGGGCACCCTGAGGTAGTGGCTTATCTGCAACACACAGAGGAGAGAGGGTTAGAAGAGCATCAGAGCTTCGGGCAGCCCAGCCGGTGAGGTGCAGGGTAGAACCAGGGCTCCAGGAGCAAAGAAGCCAACTCAGGGTCTCGGGGAGCCCTGTGCAGGTGGCTTCACAGAGGGAGGCCGGTCATAGTGAAATCTAGTAGACAGAGCTCAGGAGGAGCAGAAAGCTGTGGTTACGATTACAGTCCATGGTGTCTCCAACGGCTGCTTTCTTCTGTAATCACCCCTTAAATCAGGGTATTCCTGGTTCTTCTGCCTTTGTTCTCTTTGAAGAAGGAAGGGTTTAGGGAATAAAGGTTCTTCCATGCAGCCAGTGCTGCTGTGCAGAGGGACTCAGTGCTACTTTATCCATCGTGAAAGCCTTCTGCTGGGCTCTGCCACGGTGTCGTCACTGAATTCCTCAAGTGAAGAGCTTTGCTGTTGGTGGAGACCTTAGAGGAGCTAATTTGTTAGGGTAGAGCACCCCTGTACCTTACTCAGTGTGTCCTGAGTGTAGGATTTTGGGGTGAGGGAGAGAGATGTGTCATGATTGCATTTGGTCTCCTTGAGGAGAGCAACGAGGCTGGGGAAGGGACTGGAGGAAGAGGCTGATGAGGAGAGGCTGAGGGAGCTGGGGGGGGTCAGGAGAAGAGGAGACTCAGGGGGACCTTCTCCTTCTCTCCAGCTCCCTGAAGGGAGGGTGCAGTCAGGGGGGGGTCAGGCTCTTCTCCCAGGCACCCAGCACCAGGACGAGAGGGCAGGGCCTGAAGCTGCCAGGTTGGCTGTTAGGAAGCCCTTCCTCAGGGAAAGGGTGTTCAGAGCCTGGACTGGACTGCCCAGGGCAGTGGGGGAGTCCCCGTGTCTGGAGGTGTTGAAGGACAGCCTGGCTGTGGCCCTGAGTGCCCTGGTGTGGCCGCTGGGGTGCTGTTAGGTGCTGGGCTGGAGGAGCTCTGAGGGCTTTGCCAGCCTCAATGCTTCTGTGGATCTATTTGCCCCATGGCTGGGGAGCTCCGTGACTTGGGCCAGCTCCTCAGTGGCTAGCATGGACCCCATTCAAAAGGACTCTATCCCATGGGCCTGATGGGAAATCGCTTTGAAACGTATGATAAAAGGATTTAATTTGCTCTACCTTCCAACCTAATTAAACTTGAAAACTAGCTAATTGGTACTTTGTACTTACAGCTCCGGCGGTGATGAAAGGAAGAGATAATTGGAATGGAGGAAGAAGGAGGAGGAGGAGGAGAAGGAAAAGAAATTCCAGGGAGGGGAGTGAGACAGGGATGAGGGAACAAGACGCTTTGTTGAACTTGCCTGTCACACCTCATTTTTGTGCTTTTCTTCCTGCCCTGGCTCCTGGCTAAGCTTGGAGACCAGATCATGGACCGCATGGACCTTACTCTGCAACAGTGATGACTCTGGGTATTGCTGTGGCAGACAGTACCTCCGCTAACCCATCCATCCCTGAGGCCTCATTACAGCTGCTGGAGATGAGGGCACGATTATAGACAATTAAAAGGGACTTTGCAGGGTGCAAATCTGCCACTGCTCCCGTCCATGGACTCAGCTCTTGCTCATCTCGGAGGCACCGTGAGAATCCCGTGTACCAGGTGCCGCTGCAGCCCTGAAGCGCTGCCAACAGCCTATTCCCAGATCCCACCTCACAGCCAGCCTTCCTCAACTTTCAGATTTGCTGCTGTCATCCAGGAGAGAGCTGGGTCCTATCAGCACTTCCCAGGGACATCCCCTGGCTGGTCACTACCAGCAAACAGCCCAGCAGAGCCCTGACGTGTTGAGTGGATCGGTACAAACCGCTTGAACTCCCAGCGCCGTGCTGAGACATCGCTACCAGTGAAGGATTTGCCCTGGGAATTGCCTGTACACTGATCCCCTGCCCCTTTCCATCCAAACCTGGTGTTTCTCTTGCTTCCCAAAGACCCCCCAGAGCCTCCACAGGCAGCATCGCATAGCCTGCTCCCCCCCTGCTCCTTCATTAAGGGCTCAGCTGTGTGTCTTCCAGTGGCAGGATGCTGGAGTCATCAGAACGTGAGGCTCAGCTCCCCACTGTCCTTGGCAGCGGCAGTCACTTCTCTTCTCCTCCCTGCTCCGTAAGCCACATTATCTCGTAAATAGTATTTCTGCTGTGAGGCAGCTCGCTCGGAGCCCTGCTCGGGCAGACGGCCGACACCATGCTCTGCAACCCCCCAGACGGAGCCTGTGGCAGGGACAGGGCCTGTAAAGAATCCTCCAGCCGCTTTGGCTGGGGCATTGTGTGATGAATTGGTCCCTAACCTCTCTCTGGATGGCAGGGAGTGAGCGGAGAACATCAGCCTCCTGCTACCGCTGTAAATCAGTCGGGGTGTCTGTCTGCGTAGGGGAAGGGAGTGGGAAAGGAAAGAGGGGGTAAGGGAAATAAATAAAGCGAAAATGAATCTCCAGGAACTTGAGTGGGGCTGCGTGAGAGCAGAAAGGAGTCGAGAAAATGTAAAGAGGGGAAAACACAGCCATCAGTTTGCAGAAGAGATGGAGTTAAATATAGAGGGCTGGGTAAAGACAGGGAGGGGATGAGGAGAGGTAAAGGATGGAGGAGCTCAAGGAGAAAGGGTGCTATCAGGGTGTTTTCACCAGGTCAAGCTCTCAAGACTATTGTGTCGGCATCCCTGGTGCCTAAGATGGAGCTGATGGGCAGGGCAGTCCCAATCGGTGACAAAATCCTGTGGCCACAAGCTCTGCCTCTACAACCTGAGGATGGGTTGGTCCTGTGCAGCTAGGAAGCTGTGAAAGGTGGAGGACAGGGTGTCTGCAAGAGGAGGTGGTGTAAGTCAAACGAGAGGCACCAGGAAAGTTACTGGAGAAGCAGATAAGAGCTGGCAGATGAGGATTCAGTCGCATTGACAGGGCTGTGGGGCTGCCCTGGGAAGATGTTTGCAAGGCTTGTGAATCGGGACCAGAATAAATTGGCAGGACAGCTCAGGGGCCTCCAGACTGGAGTGGGAAAAGGCTTTTCCAATTAAGAATGCAACCCCCCCCTTGCTCTGTGTCACGCTCGGATAATTTCATACTCTCCAAAAAGTTGGTGAGAAGCAGTTGGCAGTGAGGTAGGTAGCGGCGAACCCAAAGGGGCTGAACAAACAGCTCAGCCTTATCTGGATGTCTGAGGGCTGCTGGGAGCTCCTCGTTTCTGCTGGAAACTGAATTAATACTCAGTATTGCGATTAAGGAGAAAAGAAGGACACCCCACCCCCAGCCTCTTGCAGAGCAGTTGTATTCATGACTTTGCTCTCCCATGGCTCTTGTGGAGAAGGAAGCAGACAGAGGGAAGGATGAGGAGTGGTTATCTAGCTGTAGAGCATCCTTCCCAGTCACCTGATGGGGCGTGTGTCTGGGTTGCCCAGAGTAGTCTGACACGGATGCAGATCTTTCTACCAACTGCATCAATGAGGACATTTCGTGAGGGGCTGCTCCTGTAAAGCACTGGTCCCAGTGCTCAGGTAAATCACAGCCCGCAGCCCCATGCTGTTGGCTGCTCACATCTGCAAAAAAGTGAAGGCTCACAGAATCATTGAGACTGGAAAAGCCATCTGAGGTCATCCAGACCAGCATCTAACATCAGCCCATCAGCTAGACCAGGGCACTAAGGGCCACAGCCAGGTTGCCCTTCAACACCTCCAGACACGGGGACTCCCCCATTGCCCTGGGCAGTCCAGTCCAGGCTCTGAGCACCCTTTCCCCAAGGAAGGGCTTCCTGACATCCAACCTAACCCTCCCCTGGCAGCTCCAAGCCCTGCCCTGTCATCCTGGCACTCATTTCCTGGGCTCAGTGGGGACCTTATCATCACCAGGTACCAGGACACGAAGGGTAGCTGCCAAGAGGATGGAGACTTCCTTCTCACAAGGATCCCATTGAAAAAACAAGAGGTGATGATGGGGAGATCCCAACTGGACTCCAGAGGGAAACTTTCACTGTGAGAGCAATCAGACACCGGGATGGTCTCCCCGNGCCCTGCCCTGTCATCCTGGCACTCATTTCCTGGGCTCAGTGGGGACCTTATCATCACCAGGTACCAGGACACGAAGGGTAGCTGCCAAGAGGATGGAGACTTCCTTCTCACAAGGATCCCATTGAAAAAACAAGAGGTGATGATGGGGAGATCCCAACTGGACTCCAGAGGGAAACGTTTCACTGTGAGAGCAATCAGACACCGGGATGGTCTCCCCGGGGAAAGGGTGGGTTCCCCAGCTCCAGGCAGTTTTCATGCTCAGCCTGACAGGGTGCTGGGCCAGCTCAGTGAAGCCAGATTTCTTTAGCTCAAAGAGTTGGGCTGGATGACCCTTGGGGTCCCTCCCAACCTGGGACACTGGGATACTGTGCGAACATCCTCTGCATAAGAAGGTCCAATCTGAGAGACGCATGGAGCACAACCACAGCGGAGTTTGACAGCACTGGCTATAAAAACCCTTCTCCAAACAGCTGCAGCGATGCTGACTGGGGCTGTATGGCCAGAGCCACGGCTCGGATTTACTGCAGAGGGCCACGGTGCCTTTCAAAGCACAAATGGATCGAGCTGTCGCCACTCGCAGTGCCCACGGGCTGAAAGAGTGCAGCTGCAGAGCACAACAGTAAATAATAATAGAGGAACAATGAAGGCTTTGGAGAACCAGCCTGCAGGAGAGTGAGAGAGATGTTCCCAAGGGGGACTTGAAGTGAGGCAGAGATGGATAAACAGCAAAGTTTCCAGGGAAGGGGCTGCCAGAGCAGGGGAAATGACTCACTTGCTCTTGGTGTGGGCAGCAGCGATGGGGAGGTCTCTGCAAAGGGAAAGGGAAGTAGAGGCAACCGCTGCTGTGGTTTTGGAAGTGAGGTCTGATGTCTTAAAGCTGCTTGTGAGGCTGGGACATCATAAAGAGGCTTGGCTGTTGTTTAGATCAAGACCTGAGACCTCCCCACCAAGGGTCTGTGCTGTCTGGGCCTGACTTTTTCTGTCAAGCTGAGATCAGGCAGAGAATCCTGCACTTGCTGCAGCCTGGCAGTGACAGGTGGGGAGGAGCAGATCTGATGGGGGGAGCAGAGTCCTGCATTAACTGCACAGATTGCTGTGGGGTGGGAGGAGGTTCCAGCAGGCAGGGAGACTTCATAGTCATTGAGTGGCAAGAGACCCTCAAAAGGCATCTAGTCTAACCCCTCTGTACCAAGCAGGGCCAGCACTCACCAGACCAGGTTGCCCAGAGCCCCAGCCAGCCTGAGCTTGAATGGCTCCAGGGATGGAGTCTCCACCCCCAGTCTGAGCAGCCTGGTCCAGGGATCCCCCAGCCTCAGCTTCAACAGCTCTGTCCTCCTGTCCAGCCCTCTTCTGCCCTTTTCCAGCTCCAAACCAGGACCTCTCATCCTGTCTTTCCCTGCCCTTGGGAAAAGCCTTCCCCAGCCTTCTGACAGCCCCTCTCAGGGGCTGCAAGGTCGCTGTAAGCTCCCTCCAGAGCCTTCTCCTCTTCAGGCTGAACAACCCTTTCATCTGGGTGAAAGGGCTGGGTCTCACACTGCTGCTGTCTGTTCTCCCTGACCCGACTGTCTGCTATATATTCAGACGCTCTAGGGAGAGCCTGAGCCCCATCTAACTGCATCCCCAGGGAAATCTGGAAGCAGATCGAGTCTCTGGACCCAGTTTACTGAAGCTGTGAGTGAAGCTAGTTTGTTCAAAGAGAGCTGCACCTCATTCTAACTCCATCCTGATCCCTCAATGCTTCACAGCAAACTGGCAGAACAACACACAACACCTGATAAGCCATTGCTCACAGATCTGCCTGTATCTGTAACCAATTGCGACGTAGGGTTCCCTTTCCATTTATCACCTCCCCACACAAAACAAATCCCCTTCTATTTCATGGCTGGCTACCCACAGCTCTCAGCAATGTGCTGCCTTGCTTACAGACACGCTGCAAATCAATGGGAAGGAATCGTGATTCTTCTCCTTTCTTTATGCTGCCAGCTCCAAAGCTCTTCGAGCTGCCAGCCTCGCTCGAGGTAACGTTCCCTCGCCGCTCAGTCGCATCCCTGTGCGCAGCCTGCGTGTCTATAGCACGTCTCCAACCATCCCAGCTCGAGGGAAGCCCTGTGGGTGACCTGGGCTGTCACCCCGATCCTAGGGAAGGGGTTAGCTCTTGCTGGACTCATCCTCCTGCCTGCTGAAAGTTTAAGCAAGACAATGAGATCAGAGGCTGCCTATTTATAACACCCCCCACCTGACGCATCCCGGGGAGCCTGAGACGTGGGCAAGTTCACCGAGCTAAATTAGACTGAGTGGCAAAGCTTGGCAGAACAAACACGGCTCCGGTTTGGTTTTAAAGATGAGAGAAGGATGGGCTGGTCGGAGGCAGCTCCGCTCGCAGCGCACGCAGCTTACGCTCCCTTCCAGGCACAAAGTAGTTCAGAGCCCCTCGGTGCCTTCTCTTTGGAAAGGGTTAATGAAATGCTGCTCCCACGAGAGGCAGAGCCTGGAGCTGACAGAGCTGAGGGGCCAAAGGGTAGAGTAAACAGCAGGGCTTGCAAGTCGCTGGGGATTTTAAAGGTATCTGAGGGAGCAGAGGTGGGGCAGGTTCCTCTGGGGCAGCTCCTCTCTCTGTGTACGTTAGGAGAATCCCTTGCAGGGACTGGTGAGCATCCAGGGGATCAAAGGGATTAGGGAAGGAAAGGCCTTGTTTGGAAAACTGATCCAGTGGCACTGGACTGTCAGTGTGTGAGGCTGAACTGCCATCATCCCCCCACCCCAGCAGCAGTATTTCCTTCAGAGATGGCTCCAAAACCTTCAGTCCCCTTCCCTTTGTCCTGCCCTGAGGTGGAGAGGACAAGAGGAGCTCAGCATCTCCATCTCATCCCACTTACACCCTCCTCATGCCTTGCTCCACCGTAGATCGTTGCCTCATTGCTGGTGGAGGTGACCAGGCTGCAAACCCCTGGTGAGAGCCCTTCCCAGCGAGGAGAATCTCAGTCTCTGGGGCTGTACAGAGCACTCTTCCACGGTCAGTCTGTGGCTTGCAGCACCACTTAACCCCGGTGGTACCCAGAGCCAGCGCTGCTCCTGAGTGCTGCTCCTCTGCTGACATAGGGTGAGAAAAAGAGGGAGAGCTGAACCTCAGCGTGAAGAGCTGAGCAGCTGGGTTAGCAAAGGTGGCTGCCAGGGTGTTCTGCGCAGGAAGAACGTCTGGGTTTCACTGAGTGGCAAAAGCATGGCAAGAGCAGAGCTTATCCAGCAGCCCTCTCCATCCCTGTCTCCTAGGGACTCATCCAGCTCCAGAAAGAGCTTAGGACCCTGCTAGGCAGAATCATTATGGCTGGAAAAGACTTTCAAGATGATCAAGTCCAACTGCCAGCCCTACAACCCCCAACCACTACCCCAGCTCCTCAAACNTTCAGGGAGCTGTAGAGAGCAGTGAGGTCTCCCCTCATCCTCCTCTTCTCCAGGCTAAACAGCCCCAGCTCGCTCAGCCTCTCCCCATCAGCCCTGTTCTCCAGCCCCCTAACCAGCCCAGCTGCCCTGCTCTGCCCCTTCTCCAGCCCCTCCACGTCCTTCCTGCACTGTGAGAAGTTGCTTTGGCTTTCTGTCACCTCAGGAACTGCAGACGCAGGCAGTGAACCAGAGGTTAAACACCAAAACGAAGGCAGGGCTGCTCTTCTGCCTCTCTGCCCTGATAGAAGTCAGAAGGAATTTAAAAGCCATCGCAGCCTCTCCTGCTGGGTTGTTTGTTGCTGTAAGTCCCATTTCACCACTAGCCCCCACACACCAGTGCCAGCCCATGGCTGCCACCCTGGTGCTGCCTCTGCACTGGCCTCCATCCTCATCCCCTTGGAAATCCACCCCCTCCAGAGACAAGGGGGTCTCACTCTGCACCCCACCTCATCTGGTCTGAGTGAACGGGTGCTGGGAGGGTCTCAGAGTTACTGTGTGGGGCCAAAATCCAGCGTCACCAAGTCAAACCAGCTCCTGAGAGCCCTCTGTGCTGCCCCTCTTCTGCCTCCCACCAATGGGAGTCCCTCACAACTGCCAACCCCCTCTATGAGCAGCATGACAGATCCCCTCCTAAACCCTCTCTGCTGAAGACCAGGCAGCTGAGTATCCCCTGGGTCCCTTGGGAACAAGAGCTACTCGGTTATCCAGGCACTAATTACAGCATCTTTGAAGGTCGCTGCCCACTTTGCTCCCCTCTGTAATTTTTTACTAGCCCAAGTGGCACTTAAAAGTCTTTGCAAACCACTTGCCTGTCTCTGATGAGGTTTTGGGGAGAGTTTGGCAGCCCTGCCTGGGCTTTCTGCTTTGAAGAACCTGCCCAGCTGCGAGCGGGCGCAGGGATGTGCTTGGTAGCAGTGGGAGTCTCACACATCCCAGCAAAGTCCAGTGCTCTGCTGTTCCCCAGGGGTGGTGGCATCTCCCCCAGTAATGACCAGTTTGTCCCTTCTGTCTCCTGCAGGGGAAGCAGCAGAGTCATCCTCTGCTAAGTAGCAGCTGGTTAAGTAGCCGCTGGCAGCAGAAACTCGCCTGGAATGCGGCTTTAAGCCCTGGTGACCTCTCCTTCCAAAGCTGCTGTGGCCACTAACAGGCACAGAGCATTAGGGGTTGTGAGGGGTTGGCTGGCAGCAATAGGAGCACTGTGTTAACCCCATGGCATCCAGCAGAGACAAGGACCGGCTTCTGCAGAGCAGTGGTTGTAGCTGCGAGTCCTAGGAGCAAAGCTCTTCCCTCTGTGGAAGCACAGTGGTCTCTGTGCCGCTCGGTGGCTCTAGAAGAGGGCCAGGCAGGACCTCGTTGTCTCTACTTCATCTCTCTACAGCCAGCACAATCCTCACCCTGCCTTCTCCCCATCCCACTTGGCCAACACCTTCCCACAGCCAGGGGCTTCACAGCTCAGGGCAGCAGTTGGGAGAGGGTCCTGGATGGTTTTGGGGGGGACGATGGGCCCTGGAGAAGACAGGAAATGTTAGCTGACGTTTCCTCTGCCTCCCAACCCTTAATTTTAGTTCTGCTTCATTTCCTTGCAGCTCAGCAGAGTAATGAACAATCAAATCCCTTCAGTAATTTATTTCTTGTGCTCTACAGTTTCGAGGAGGTGATGACACTTGAAATTGCCTCTCCTGGAGGGATGAAGGGACCGGATCCTGAACCCCCTTACACCAGAGCGTGTCTCTCTTGATCTTCGAGGCTGCTATAGCTGTCCAGAGCACAGCATGGTCCCCAATCCATATTTAGGCAGGGATGCAGCCCTGCTCCCTCGATGAGTCCATTAAGGTCGTGCTATTACAAGCAGCCGCCAGATGAATCCTGTCAGATGGAAGGTACAGGGACTGCAGCTCAGACTTTTATCATTTGCATTAATAGAGTTAATTTGCTCCACGGTCTCCAGCAGCCCTCCTGGGAACATCTCACCCTGCTTGGCCGTGTGCCATGGATCGTATTTGGCTCCGGAGTGGTTAGAGCACAGCGGGCAGCGCTACCCTGGATGTTCCCGAAGGATGAGATCGGCTCCCTGTTTGCATCTCTGCGGAGATATCACTGGGAATTAGGTGCACACCAGGACCTGTGTGGCCGGGCAAGGAGGAGCAGCTCTGCTTCTCTGTCATCTGGCCTCAGGTGTGTGAAGAGTAGTGCAAACAGAAAGGTGGGGAAGGCCACTGTTCCCTTATCTCCCCTGGGAGCTGTAGCATTGAGGGGGGCTTGAGGCTTTGATGCCTTTTCACACCCCCCTTCCTTTCTCTCCTCTCCAACAGCTTCCCAAACAACCTTGAGACCTGCTGCAGTCCAGAGAGAATCCTAGAATCACTCAGGCTGGAGAAGCCCCTTGAGATCATCCAGTCCAACCAAGAACCCCGCTCTGCCAAGGTCACCACCAGCTCAGATCTCTCAGCACCACATCTAAAGGATCTTTAGACTCCTCCAGGGATGGGGACTCAACCCCTCCCTGGGCAGCCTGTTCCAAGCCCTGACTGCACTTGCAGTGAGGAAATTCTTCCTCACATCCAGCCTGACCCTCCCCTGGAGCAGCCTGAGGCCGGTCCCTCTTGTTCTGTCACTGATGACCTGTGAGAAGAGACCAGCCCCCACCTCTCTACAGTGGCCCTTCAGGTAGTTGTAGAGGGCAAAAAGCTCTCCCCTCAGCCTCCTCTTCCTCAGACTGAACAGCCCCAGCTCCTTCAGCCTCTTCTCACAAGACCTGGTATCTAGAAAAATGACTCTTCAGCCTCCTGGAGCAGGGAAGGAGCTGCCAGCCAGGCTGGGGTGATGGATGGGTGAGAGTGAAGCTGTCGGATGTTCGTGACCTGGGCTCTAGTGTCACTGTTTGCTCTCCTGCTCCTCACACACATCTTCCTGTCCAATAGCACTGAGGGTGAGACCTGCTTCTCCCAAGGCAGGGCGGTCACTGCCTGCACTGACGCAGCAAAAGCAGCTGCAGTGTGTCCCCAGCTGCCCCCGCTCCATCCTGCTCCAGCCTGATGAGGAAGACAACTCAGACTCGATGTTCCTGACCCTCTCCCTCATTTCTCCTGCTAACGACAGGCCCTTAACAGTCTTCCCTCCTAACTTTGAAGCATTTCACGAGCTCTACGAGACAGTCTGTGCCTTAGCAGAGCAGCGTAGCCCTACTCAGCCGGGTGTTTGTCAGGCTGTGCATGGGGAGCCTCCCCCATCTCCAGCACAGATGAAATGGGAAAGCTGGAAAGGGAGCCATCAGCCAGGGTAAGAGAGAAGCTGTGATGGGTACAAAAGCTGGGGTCACCCCAGGGGATGCAACAGCACTAAATGAAGTCTGTGCAGTGCTCTCTGGGCTCTGCACCAGATGGATGTGGTCAAGAGGGCAGCAAAGCTTCAGAGAAGGCAGAAGATTGGAATCACTATTCATGATCTGTCTCTGGAGAGCAACAGACATTTGCTTGTGGCTTCTGCAATGGCAAAACAGTTTGGGCATGTTTGAGGATGGCAAGGCTGAGGAGCTTGCTGGACACCATCTCCTTGGATACCCACTTACAGAGTCACAGGGTTGGCAGGGAGCTCCAAAGGGCATCCAGTCCAACCCCCCTGCACCCAGCAGGGCCAGCACTCCCCAGCCCAGGTTGCCCAGAGCCCCAGCCAGCCTGAGCTTGAATGGCTCCAGGGATGGGGTCTCTGCCACCTCTCTGGGCAGTCCCAGAGTTCCCCTACCCTCAGATTCAACAAGTTACCCTAGTCAAACACGCAGGTAGGAAGATTTACCTGAGGACATCCCTAACCCAGTGCTCTGATACTTCACTGTTTATTACAACAGTTGAATTCCATCAGGCTCAGTTCCAGCAGTGTGGAAGGAGGCTCTGAGGATGACTCAAGTACCATAGGCATCGAAATAAAACTTAACAGGGGTTCCAGTTAACGGGGAATGAAAAGACAGAGATACAACTGGTGCCAGGCTACCTGCGCTGTGTGGAGTGCCGGTCAAACAGAGTGCAGTGTTCTGCCTGTTAAACCAGTCATCTCCTCAAAATCGACATCGAGATGGAATAGAAAACAGATTTAGAGTGGATAACTGATAGGTTATAGCTTCCCCAGGAAGCCTAAGGGAACTGGACCCTAAAGGATGTTCTCTGACTCTTCCCTGGTGAGAAAGGAGCTGGTGCCAGCCTGCAGCAGCAGACCAGGACAACCAGCGAAGGCTGAGGGTTGAACACAGAGCCCCAGAGGCTGCAGCGCCCATCAGTCACAAGGTCACGGTGAAACCAGCCTTCCCCATCTCTAAATCTCCTTCTCCCCACCCTAACCCCCTCCTCTGTGTCAGTCCTTTTGGCTCAGCAGCCAGACAAACCCTGAGCGAAGGGAGGTGACCCCCTCCCTGCCACAGGGGGAGAGCGAGGGCTTTAAGGAAAGAGCATCCAGGGGCCAGGGGTCTGAAAGCCTGCATGGAGGATGCAGCACTGCCTGTGTGCGGGGTTGAGCTCCTCACATCCTTCTCTTCAGCTCCCCCCGCTCTGTTGCTCAGGTAACACTTTCAAGGCAGGTCCTCCAAGCGAATTTTTAGGTCAGTTATAATTGGGAAACCTCGCGCGGAGCCATAAAACACCAGTTAATATGCTGGAACTATCTAGTTAAATGCCAATTATAAACCCCCATAAGCTCCTCAACTCAAATCTATTAATAACATAATTAAACATTTATTGCTTATGCAAATGAAAAGTAAAGTTAATCGGACATCAACGAAACCCCGGGAAGTGACCATTTAAGTAACTCATTTCTGTTTAATTGTGATTCCTGCCTCTTAGAAAGCCCCCATGCCATGATTCCTGGGCTGCTCTGCGGTGTTTACTCGACTCATCTAGACTCGCCATTCCCACTCCTCTCCCCATCCTTAATCCCAGACAGCTGCAGCACTCAGAGCAGCAGCAACGGCCCTCCCACAGCTGGCAGCAGCTGGATTGGGAGTCCCTCTTGCTTGTTGTAACTTGTTCTTGGCTGAGATACTAGGAATCACCGAGTCAGAGGGTTAGAAGAGACCTCCAAAGGGCATCCAGTCCAGCTCCCCTGCACCCAGCAGGGCCAGCACTCCCCAGCCCAGGTTGCCCAGAGCCCCAGCCAGCCTGAGCTTGAATGGCTCCAGGGATGGAGCAGCCTGGTCCAGGGATCCCCCAGCCTCAGCTCCAACAGCTCTGTCCTCCTGTCCAGCCTCCCTCTGCCCTTTTCCAGCTCCAAACCAAGACCCCTCGTCCTGTCATTCCCTGCCCTTGGGAACAGCCTTCCCCAGCCCTCTGACAGCCCCTTCCAGGGGTTGGATGGTTGCAGACCCCTCCAGATTTTGCAGATTCCATGAGCACAGGTGTGGTCTGGTTAGCAAAATGCAGATTTCCATATCCTAAGTCCATCCCTGAGCCTTCTCTCTGCATCCCTGCACACCTTCTCTCTTCTCTGCATCACTCACCCTGTGAAAGGCAATTTTTTACACAGTGGAGAAAGGACGGAGCTGGGGGGATGAGTCTCCTAATGGGATCAGCTCCTTGGGTGGACAAAGCTGTGTGCCAGCAGAAAACCACTCTTCATTATTACAGGAAAGCAGTAATTGAAAGGGCTGGGAGCTGCAGCAGGACAATAAGACGAGGCCAAGAGATGGAAAATGAAGCAGTTTAGCTCCTCGAGGGATGGAGATGTTTCCCCTGGCGAGCAGAGCCTGTGCGGCCGGGTCCATCTGGCTGGGCTCCCTCCCGCCGAGCGACAGGCAATCAGTTAAACCCGACTGGTGTGAAGTTGGCAATTTTCTTTTCAAAACTGTGAGATAAACAGGTTGGCAGGAGTTTGAGAGGAACAGCCAGATAAGGGCAGAATGGAATCACCCCAGTGCCCTCTCGTTGCGGGGCCAGCAGGGGCTCCTGGGCAGATGGATGGAGGAGAGAGTGGGCTTTGCAAAGCCCCAGGTACAGCAGGAACTAATGAAAAAGAGAAACCCCTTCCCCTCGAGCTCCTCAGAAGATGCTCTCTTCGTTCTCATAGGGTTTGGTTCGTGTCCATCTCCCGGGATTTAGCCAGCGCTGAGCTCACCCGATGGGACAGATTCCTCTGCAAAGACAGAGTCAGAGCGTTTTGTGCATCATTGCATCCTGATGGTTTCCTTCCCTGCTTCCACACAGCTCAATCTGCCTGTTGGGGGTTGGTTCAGCAGTGGTGAAATCTATGGGGGAGGGAGTGTCCCTAAATCCCTAAATCTTGGGCTGGGATTAGTCAGATGAGCCCACAGCACTTCATAGAATCACTGAATCGTTAGGGATGGAAGGGACCTTAAAGATCACCCCCTGCCTTGGGCAGCGACACCTCTCCCCAGACCAGGCTGCCCACAGCCCCATCCAACCTGGCCTTGTACACTGCCAGGGATGGAGCAGCCACAAATTCCCTGGGCAACCTGTTCCAGGGCTTGGATCTCGTCTCAATCTGCCTCGGATCTCCTCTCAATCTGACCTGTTTTAGATTGAACCCATCGCTCTTGTCCTAGTACTAGGGTCCCTCAACTGCCCAGGCTAAGGGATCAGCTCCCGTGGCTGATATCCATAAATCCCTCCTTTTCAATAACTCAGCCCCTGGGGGGGAGGACAACATCTTTAACTCTCATTACAATCACACACACATTTCTCTCCCCATGCTCTTGCTTTGCCTGCAGGGCCATTCATGACTCTCATTACTGCTGTGTAGAATTTCCAAGGTGCAGCACACTCCCAGCCTTGTGGCCTTTTACAGGCTGATCCCTGCTCTGCAAACAGAATCACAGCATCACTGAGTGACTGAGGCTGGCAGAGCCCTCTCAGCTCATCCAGCCCAGCCCAGGACCCAACATCACCCCAGCAGCCAGACCAGGGCACTCAGGGCCACAGCCAGGCTGTCCTTCAACACCTCCAGACACAGGGACTCCCCCCCTGCCCTGGGCAGTCCAGTCCAGGCTCTGAGCACCCTTTCCCTGAGGAAGGGCTTCCTAACAGCCAACCTGGCAGCTTCAGGCCCTGCCCTCTCATCCTGGTGCTGGGTGCCTGGGAGAAGAGCCTGCCCCCCAGCTGACTGCAGCCTCCCTTCAGGGAGCTGGAGAGAGGGAGAAGGTCCCCCCTGAGTCTCCTCTTCTCCAGGCTGAACCCTCCCCGCTCCCTCAGCCTCTTCTCATCAGCCTCTCCCTCCAGTCCCTTCCCCAGCCTCATTGTTCTCATAGGCAAGAGAGAGCCCGGGAAGCCTCAGCACACCTGGGAAGGCTGTGAAATGCCTTGTTTGGAGGAAGAGTGAAGAAACAGCCCCCCATCTCCTTCTGCCAGGCACCAGGAGGGCATCTGAGGTTCCCCAGCACTTGCTGGTGTCACAGGTCCCCCAGCTGGGATTCATCTGCATAAACCAATTTCCTCTAACAAATATGTTCACACAAATCAAACTGGAGATTGCAAATAATCTGGAAGACATTGCAAAACAAACTAAACAACAAAACCTAATCAAACACATTTGTTACTACAAGTCATTACCCAGCACTGGTGTTAAGTTCCTCTCCCTTCCATTGTTCCAGCACCAACTCAAGGAGACCTAGTGCTAGGGGTGACCTTGACTGCTCCGACTTGAATGCAATCACAGACTCTCTCCTACCTCACAGTGAGGTTTGGATGGAAGGTCATGTATTTCTGGAGTGATGATCAGTGACCTGACCTGTCTCCAGTACCCCATGTGCCCCCAGACTGGTTTAACATCTCCCTGGTTAACACCAACAGCTTCTCTGTTGGAGCCTTTGGGCTCCTCCACTTCTACATAAAATCCTTTGGGATCAAAGGGACCTGGAAAGATCATCCAGTCCAACCCCCTGCCACAGCAGGATCACCCAGACCCAGTGGCACAGGAACACAGCCAGGTGGGTCTGGAAATTC
>VZRI01004037.1:561441-609706 GCA_013397515.1 Upupa epops | reverse complement strand
TGTGTGTGTGTGTGTAGGTACAGGGAGGAGGTGCTGTGTGTAGCAGTAGGGTGCCGAGCTACACGTACCACTCCTTTTTGGAAATAAAAGAGCCGTCGTTCTGTGACACCATGTTCTCCGCTATGTCGAGCTGCTCGGGGTCGTACTGGAAGCCGAGTGTCCTTTCGTCGTAGGGTTCGGGATGCGCCTCACCCTCGTCGACCGTGAAGTAGGGTCGCTTGGCATCCTCCTCGTATTTATTGGGGCCGCCCAGTTTGCGTTCACCTCCCGCATCCTCATCCTCATCTTCGTAGGTGCTGCCGCCCAGCGGACCCGGCTTCTTCTCGTCGTCCGAGTCGTCGGGGTACTGGAGGTTCTGAGCCATGGGGGGGTGATGCTGCGGGATGCCGGCTTTGCTGTAGCCGTTGCCGTACACGTGCTTCTTTGTGCTGTAGTCACCCTTGAAGGTGTGACGACGGCGCCGGAGCACCACAAAGAGCACCACGGCCACCAGTAGGACCAGCGAGACTCCTCCCACTATGCCCCCAATCACCGGTGTGGGGATGTTCGGCTGCACCATGGATTTGCGATCATCGATTGGAGACGGGGTGTAGGGAAATTCTGGGTAGGAAAAGACAGATGGAAGGGGGAACAGTGTCAAACCATGCGGAAACGCGCCTTCCCTCCGTGCTCTCACTGCCAGCTTTGCGGGGTGAGGTGGGGTGGGGTGGGGTGGGGGGAAGATGAGGGTAAGGAACAGGGAAGGGAAAAGCGAGGGAAAGGGGAGGGAGGTGCATCCTCACGGGGGTCGCTCAGCGCATGGAGCTCTGCCTTTAGCCAGGGGATGCAGCGTGCGGTGCCAAGCTCGCCAAGCCTCATGCAGGATCCCGGCGGGTTGGAAGCAGTGTTTCCCTCCCCACCCCACCTGGTCTCTCCAGATGTGCTCAGATCCCACATGCCCCAGTGCCTTGAGTCCAGACGCTTTCCGTTTTACTGGGTGATATTTCAGGTCCTGTTTACCAGACAGTACTGACAGCCCCAGGGTGCTGCTGCCAGGGAGCAAGAGCCAAATCCCATCCAACGGTGGGCACCGACCGCTCCCGCAGATGCCAGCTAGACCCACCAGCTTCCATAGAATCACAGAACCATTCAGGTTGGAAAGGACCCTTGAGATCGCAGGACTCCCTCTTCACGAGGATCCCATGGAAAAGCCAAGGAGGGGTGGGTCTGAGTTACTGCTGGGGAGATTCCCATGGGAGTCCAGAAGAAAATCCTTCCCCATGGGAACAATGAACCCCTGGAATCATCTCCCAGGGAAGGGGTCGATTGCCCTGCCTGGGGCAGTTTCCAGACCCAGCTGGACAGGCTGCTGGGACAGCTGGTTTCAGCTCTGTTTTAGCTGGATCGGTTGGACTGGATGATCCCTGAGGTCCCTTCCCACCTGGCACCCCATGAACCTGTCAATCCTAAGTGAAATCAGTCACCCTGCTCTACCAGCTTCACCGCTAAACCAGATCACAACCACCTCGCTTTGCATCCCCCCCTTCAGCATCCCACCACGACCTGACCCCTGGCTGGACCAGAAGGCCGTGGCACCGTGTGATCTTCCCTGCCACCCAGCCCAGTCAGGGTCACTGCTGGCTCGTGAATCCCTTAGTTGACCACAGGGATGCAGATCTCCCAGCTTCTTCTCCTGCTGCCGTCGCTGTGGGCAGCACAGAGCTGCTGCTCCCACTAATCCTGTTCCTACAGCTCCCCTGACCTATTTTATATATTTTTTAAATTAGCTCAAAAGAAGGAAGAGAGATGAGAAAGAAGCCTTTTGCTCTTTCATGCAGCTCAACACCTACACTTGGGCTCAGATAAAGTCTGATCCAGGACTTGAATCAACCTTCCCCACACTCCCCGGGCAGGGTGAGAGCCCCTGGCCACGCTCAGCTCTCGCGTGGAGCAGCCCACGTCCCTAAAGCATTAAGGCACCACACGGCTGTGTCAGTTCTTCACCTGCCTCTGGATTCAGACAGCAGGCGCCTGGTTAATGCTCCCTGGCAGCCCTGGCCATGCTCAGACCCCTCACTCTGCTTTTCCACCCCCAAAACCTGTCACAGCCAGCTCTGCTCATAGCCCCAAGTATTTACTGCTGCTCTGGAGCCTCCTGCTCCTCATTGTTAACCCTGGCAGCCAAAGAGAGGAGCGGACTGACTGGCAGTGCCAGCATGCCCTCCCACAGGAGCAGCCAGGATGGGGCAGTGGGGAAGGAGGGGCTCAGAGGCAGCAAAGTGCAGAGGGAGATGAGGTAGAGTCTGCTCCATGCTCCCATCTCATGTGCCCCTGGGAGCTGCTGGCAGCTGCTGGCAGCCACTGGGGCAAGAGCAGGAAGGAGGTGGGCAAGGAATGGGTTTCCCTGCAGCCCAGCTGCTAAGGAAGAGGGGGAAAAGGAGTCAGCTCCCAAAACAGCTGCAGAGTTTGGACACGGGTAGTGAATTGGAGAAATTGCTGGGCTGATCCCTGTGGCATCAACATTTTGCTGGTGCCTGAGAGCTGTTTTGTTCCTGCCTTTCCCCAGACATCCCCCCAGCAGCAGCATCTTGGTTTCTGCAGTCCTGACTTGCCTTGAGCGAAGCCTCTCGAGCCTGAAACCCCAGAGGGCAGCAGGGGCTGGGGGACCCACAGATGGAGGCTGTGCAGGCAGCAGCCAGTATCTCTGCAAGGCAGCCCTCAGAGCAGGAGGGAGGACATGCATTTCAGCTCAGGAAGCTGGGACTGGGCTCTGGAAAGTCTAAACCACATGTTGCATCAACAGAAGGGACTGTCACAGCCAGCTGGTTAAGCACAAGCCCTCTGCAGAGGCAGGCAGAAATGTCACGTTCACACCCCCCCCGCTAGTCCTGGCTGCACAGGGCTCAGCTCAACCACACAAGCAGCCACCCAGCTCTTTCTCCCCTCCCTCATGCCACCTCCCTGGGTGGCATCACACCCTCTGCAGTGCCCAGTTCTCCAAAACCAGCTGTCTACAGGAGCTGAACTGGGTGCAGGGGAAGCTGTCACAGACCCCAGGAGCTCTGTGTTTTCTTTTCCTCCACCCACAGCTCTGGTCTGAAGCAGCTTCCTACCTCATCCTTCCCCACAGCAAGGCAGATTCTGTGCTTGGGGCTGTGGGTCCCAATATCCCACCCTGAAAGACCCAGGCATGGTACCCACACTGGGTTCCCAAAGCCGCACTGACTCCCTCTGCAAAGGGAGATGCAAGAGGGGACTTGTGAGCATCATCTCGCAGGGAGCTTGGCCCACTTTTCTATTAAAAGCCTCATTAGCAGCCCAGCTTGGAGGCCTGAAGTGAGAGGGGGATTTTTTCCCTACCTTTCTCACATTTATCTATCCCCTTCCTGCCTTTGGTGCTGCCCACCCCTGAGCCAGGAGTCGCCCACCCCCCACCCCCTGGCACTGCCAGCGCCGTGGACATGAGCAGTGACACAGTGCTGTGTTGGATTTCACACTTTGCTCAGGGAAAGGACTATTTTCTGCTCAGATCCCATCCCCAGCCTCCTCGCAGTGGCCCAGTTCCCACAGCAGGGAAAACAAACCTGGAGTAGGGGCAGAGGGGCAGAGGAAAGAAGGGAAGATTGCAAGTTGGCAGTAGACATCAGCCCCAGCCTTCCATGGAAAAGCCAGTGGGGCAGGGGGTTAGGCACGACATTGGGTGGATGGGGAGATCCAAGGTGTGGGTGCCCGAGAGAGGAGGAGGAAGAGGAGGAGGAAGGCAGCTCTGGAGTAGGCAGGTGATGCCATGGCTGCTGGAAGTCTGAGCATCCTCAGTCTGTGCTCTGCTCTGATGGGTCTCTGCCTTGTGACAAGGTCACAGTGAATCAGACTGTGTTCCAAAGGGCATCCAGGCCAACTCCCCTGCACCAAGCAGGGCCAGCACTCCCCAGCACAGGTTGCCCAGAGCCCCAGACAGCCTGAGCTTGAATGGCTCCAGGGATGGGGCCTCCACCCCCTCTCTGGGCAGCCTGGTCCAGGGATCCCCCAGCCTCAGCTCCAACAGCCTTGTCCTCCTGTCCAGCCTCCCTCTGCCCTTTTCCAGCTCCAAACCAGGACCCCTCGTCCTGTCATTCTCTGCCCTTGGGAACAGCCTTCCCCAGCCCTCTGACAGCCCCTCTCACGGGTGGGAAGGTTGCTGTAAGGTCCCTCCTGAGCCTTCTCCTCTCTAGGCTGGACAACCTCAACTCTCTCAGCCTGTCCCCAGACCAGAGGGGCTTCAGCCCTCTGAGTACTTTTGTGTATGGCATCATCTCACCCCAGACCCCATCCCAGCTCACCCCACAGCCGCTTGCAGCCCTCTCCCACCCTGGCAAGGCTCTCTGCAGCTGCCCATGAAGCCTGGCTGGCTGCAGCCTCCTGCCCTGGCACCCAGAGCCCCCAGAACAAATGACCTGGGACAGGTCTGGGTCTCTGTGGGTGCCACCCACCACTCCCAGCCTCACAGAGGGTGATTTACCCCTCTGCCCAGCACATTTCATGCCTGGGGTGTAGAAGAGAGCAGAAAACTCTGCAACCTGGGGAAGAGAGAGGGGGAAACTGTGGGAAAAGGATCCCCCCTCTCTATGGGTCTGAGGGGTGCGTGAAATTTCTGGAAGCTGCTGCGTGTTGGGGGCCTCATGTGAAAAATCCATTAGGAAGAGTCTGGAGAGAATTAAAGCCCCTGTGAAGAGCGGACTGGAGGAACAGAAGACAGCAGAGCGGAGGGGGAACAAGCTGGGCTTTAATGGCAGCATGAAAAACCTCCCCTCCTCGCCCCTCCTGCTACCCTCATAAAAAACAGGGAGTGCTGTATGAATAGGAATTAAGAGCAGCCACCCTATCTGCCTGCTGCTCGGCTCTTCCAGCTGTTGCTTTCAGCCCAGTTTCCTGTCCCAGTGCCAGGAGCCAGACCAGTGGGGCAGCAGCTGGGAGAGCAGGGAGATGGGGGTCACCCTGGGCTTTGCTCTGGCACCCACAGCTTCTCCTTGATCCCTTCAGCTGGACCGTTCTCCAGCCCCAGCTCCTTCTGTGTCCCCACAGCCCCCTGCAGAGACAAACTGGACCCTTCCCAGCACTGCAGTGGCCCCCAAAAGTCACGTTTGAAGAATCACATCTTCCTTCCCATGGCTGCTTCCTAACACGAGGTGTGTGCCAACCACCCTGCCTGGCCACCAAACCTGTCCCCTCCTGCTTTTCAGACTCAGAGACGGTTCCAGGGTGGAAGGGACCTCCAGAGGCGACCCAGTCCAACCTCCCTACACAAGCAGGGACAGCTCTCCCTAGGGCAGGCTGCTCAGAGCCTCTCTCACAGCAGAGATGCTCCATCCCCTGAGCACCGTGGTGGCCTCCTCTGGACCTGCTCCAATCTATCTGCATCTTTCTCGTGCTGGGGCTCCAGAACTGGACACAGGACTCTGGGTGAGGTCTCTTTAGGGCAGAGTAGAGGGCCAGAATCCCCTCTCTTTATCTGCTGCTACAGTTCGTTTGATGCAGCCCAGGATGGGATCAGCCTTCTGGGCTACATCTGCACAGTGGTTGCTCAGGGCCAGTTTCTCACCCACCAGCACCCCCAAAGCCCTCTAAACAGCACTGCTCTCAGGAGATCCTCTCCCAGCCAGTACTGATACTGCTAGTTACTCCAGCCCAGGGGCAGGACACTCCACTCAGCCTCACTGAACCTCGTCAGGTTCATCTGGACCCACCTCTCCAGTCTATCGAGGTCCCACTGGACGGCCTCCCATTCCTCAGGCAGATCACCTGCACCCCCCAGCTTGGTACCATCCACAACCCGGCTGAGGGGGCACTCAGTGATGAACAGATGGATTTTAACCCGAACAACCGTTGTGGTGGTGACAGAAGAAGGAGGAGCCAACATTTTCCCCATCTTAAAGCTCTTGGAGAGAGCTGGAGGGGGATCCTGGCAGAGGTGAGAGCTAAACCTCGTTGCACATCAGACATCCCACAGGAACAGGAGGATGCTCCCAAGGACAAGGATGAGGAAAGGTGTGGTGGAGGAGGGGAGCTTTGGCAGGCTCTAATCAGGGCAAACAGCAGCTCTGGGGAGGAGCAGGCATCTTAATTCCACTGAGTTCACGGAGCTTCCCAGTTCCCAGATGGCCTCAGCCAACACAGTGGTGATTGTGAGGGTTTATTTGAGAGACAGCTTGTTGACGGCAAACTTTCCCTGCCCGTATGGTCCACGCCAAATTACCCCCAGCCTTTGACCCTCTGCATTGCAGATGTGTACAGGAGTCAGGGGATCCCAGAGTGGTTTAGGTGGGATGGGATTCAGAGCTCACCAGGCCAACCCCCTGCCCCAGGGAGAGACACCTCTCACCAGACCAGGCTTCCCAGAGCCCCTCTAACCTGGCCTTGGACACTGCCAGGGATGGAGCAGCCACAGCCTCCCTGGGCAACCTGCCGTCCTCTTCCTTCTCAACATCTGCACCCCCTCCTGTGCATCTCGAGCTCTAAGAGATCCTGCCTCTCATCTCCTCTCCCTACCAGAGGTTGCTGCTCTCCTTGTCAAGGTCAGGGGGATGAGGATGCGATGGGGGAGGGGGGTGGATGAACCTCTGGCAGCTAATGCAGAAGTTTAGCAGCTGCCGCTGGCACTCCCGAGCGTGACGGCGTTCCGGCCAGATGCCAAACGTGTCTGGGGGTTTAATCTCTCCGCCAGGTCACCCATCGCTTGTCAGTCAAGGGCTGGCACAGATGCCATCAGATGAGAAGCACAGACACCCTGAACTGATCCTCCCTGCAGCAGATTAGCATCAGACAGACCCGCAGCCTTCTCCTCTTTAGCCCCTGGCCCTGTGTCCTCCCCACCTGCCCGTGTGCCACGATCCTGGCTGGGGATCTGGAGCTTCCCAGAAAGCTCTCCACCTTAGCACATCACATGGCAGAGGGACCCAGTGAGCCCCAGGGGCTGTTTGCAGTGACCTTGCTGGGATGAACTCACTGGTGCTGTATAAATCACTCCCAGCTGCAAGCCAGGGGGGGCTGCCAGCCCCTGTCAACCTTTCCCACATCCAAGGCCACAGCTGGCATGTTCCTGTCCTCACTGCTCCTCCCCAGGGGTACCTGCACATTGTGTCCTGGAAATCCAGAGGGTGCAGATGGTCCTGCAAGCAACTCAGGGAGTCTGCAGGATACTGGAGGGAAGGAGCCTGAGTCCTTCCTCGCCTGGGCAGGAGAGGCTGGCAGCCACCAGCTCTGCTCTCCCTGCTTTTCCATCATTAGCACCATGACCCTCCTTCAGTTTTGAGGTCTGCCTGGTGCTTGAAGGCTCACGGAGGGAAGAGATGCTTCAACACCAACTTTCTCCTTGTGTTTCAAGTGCATGAGCGTCCCCCTCCACATACCCACCCAACCCACAGGATGGTTTAGGTTAGAAGGGTCCCTACAGACCATGTAGTTCACATGTATGGACGCAGACACACACAGACACACAGGCACAGTGGGGTGTGGATGTGCACTGCTGCCTGCAGACCCTACAGCCCTGCATGTGCCCACATACACCCAGTCACTCACAGCAGCATGTGGATGCTCTCGTGTCCTGCACATGCACACATGACAGTGCAGCAGGGCATGGGGGGGCTAGGAGGACCATCTGCAGCATGCCAGGGGTTGGAAGGGACTTCTAGAGAGCACCCAGCACCCTGCCAGAGCAGGATCCCCTAGATCACATCACCAGGAACAGCCAGGCTGGATTTCAACGACTCCAGAGCAGGAGACTCCACAACCTCCCTGGTCAGCCTGGGCCAGGGCTCTGTCACCCTGACAGGGAAAAGCTTTTCCTTATGGATCCTGTGTGTGTGTGTGCAGCACAAGGCAAGAGGAGAACCCCAGCCCCACGTGCAGACACGCAGAGGGAGGCTCACAGCCTCCACCCACAGCCCATTCTCATGTCACCCCACCGCCCATAATAAACAGTTCCGTGTCACAGTACACGGCTTGGCTGCGACTGACGAAGGTCCTGCAAGGCACGAGAAGCTATTATAGGAACAGATTGCTGGAATAAAATATTCAATTCCCTCTTATCAATCTCTGTAATGTGCTATAACTCTAAGCAGAGCGTTCAGCCTTCTCCCCCTGAACAAACTGCCCTCCCCACGGCAGGGCTGAACCAGCAGCGCATCCTCCTCACCGGGGTTGGGATGAAGGATGCTGGGCGGCAGGATGGGGAGAGTTTTTGTACCCAGGGGGAGACAGGGCTGGGGGGGAAGCAGCCACAGGGTTTTTTCTGCATCAACCTTCTGTTGGCATGGTTTTTTTCCCTTCCTCCCAAGGCTGGCTGCTCACTAGATTGAACTCCATTTATCGCATGCAGCTCTTGAAAGAGGTTTCGTGGTCCACTGACAATCCCTAAATTGCCTGCAAGACCCAAACAAATGTACCTGTAATAGCTGAGCGAGGAGGGCTGAGCCCTCCCCCAGCACCAGCCTAATCGGTCCTTTGGGAGAGCTGGATAAACATATTCAGATGCCATGAATTATTGAAGGTGCACGCTTTACGTGCTGGAGATCTGCTCTGAGGGGTTGGCTGCTAGTCCTTCACAGCAGGGCAGCTGCTATAGTGGGCTCTTCCTTCCCTCTAGTTTGACCTTAACTCCTGTAGTCAAACTTTTAGGGCAGAAATTGTGATTACAGGCAGGCGGGCAGCATCCTGAAGTCACTGCCCAGCAATCCTGCCCATCCTCACCGCCCTGGGCAGTGCTGTGCTGATGGGATGTAGTGGTATGAGCTGGTTGGAGAGACACAGCAGGGAATGGACATGCAGGCTGTGCACAAAGCGAAGATGAGACAGGGTGAGGAGAGCCCATTCCTCTCTAAACCTCCTGCAATCCCTATCCTAGCTCCTCAAGACAGGGTGAGGAGAGCCCGTTCCTCTCTAAACCTCCTGCAATCCCTATCCTAGCTCCTCAAGACAGGGTGAGGAGAGCCCGTTCCTCTCTGAACCTCCTGCAATCCCTATCCTAGCTCCTCAGAAGCCTTTTTTCCCCTCTGGTCACTGTTCCAAACGTAACCCAAGGTGCCAGTTACTGCGTGGGATGGTTCTTATTGCTGCTGGGAAGTGACTCTGCTCCGTTTATACCACTCAGTCCCAGTAACAGCGAGACTTTGGTGTTAACTCCCGTGAAACAGCCAGAGCTTGAGCAGACTTTGGCTATGACCTTCCCCTGGTTTGGGGTGGTTGGGTAGAGCAAGGGCTGCTCCGCTCAGGTCCTGAACAAAGAGCTTTGTTATTGTGGTGCCTTTCACTGGCAGATGAAATATCCCCCAGAGAAAAGCAGGTCCCAGGAACCAACCAGCAGGCAGGGATCCAGGACAGGAGGTGTAAATTAAAGGCCTGCTACCGTGATAATGATCGTAAATAAATAGTTGGTAATTAGCATCTAATTAGCACATCCCGTGCATTGACCTCCAAGCACTTGGATAGAGGGAGATTATCCCCATTACAGAAGGGAACCGAGGTGCTCAGGGTGCCGAACACTGGTACTGCCATTTTCAGGGGGTCAGCTGCCTTGTTTATGCTGGCTCAGCAGTTACCATGAACAGAGAGGGTGGAGGGGGCTGCAGCTCAGCCCCTCCAAGCAGCCCACTTCATAAATCTCAAGTCAGACAACTCTTCAAGGACAGGGGTAGCTATCTGACAGAGGCTACTGAAGCCTCTTGGTGACCCACTGCAGGATCACAGAATGATGGAGGCTGGCAAAGCCCTCCGAGAACCTCCAGCCCAGCCCAGCACATAACATCACCCCAGCATCACCCCAGAGCACTCAGGGCCACAGCCAGGCTGTCCTTCAACACCTCCAGACACGGGGACTCCCCCCCTGCCCTGGGCAGTCCAGTCCAGGCTCTGAGCACCCTTTCCCTGAGGAAGGGCTTCCTAACAGCCAACCTAACCCTCCCCTGGCAGCTTCAGGCCCTGCTCTCTCATCCCGGTGCTGGGTGCCTGGGAGAAGAACCTGACCCCCAGCTGAGTGCAACCTCCCTTCAGGGAGTCATAGAGAGTGATAAGGTCCCCACTGAGTCTCCTCTAGGCTCAATCCCCCCAGCTCCCTCAGCCTCTCCCCAGCAGCCTCTCCCTCCAGTCCCTTCCCCAGCCTCGTTGCTCCTCTGCACCTGCTCCAGCCCCTCCATCTCTTTCTCGAAGCAAGGTGCCCAGAGCAGCACAGAGTACTCGAGGTGAGGCCTCAGCAGTGCCCATGTCAGCGGCACTGGAAGGAGCAGAACTGGAGAACCACGAGGACTGTCCGACGTCAGAAAGACCAGACAGCACCCTGAGCAAATAACTCGTCCATCTCATCCTCCACCGCCTCAGCGGCAGCCCAGAGCCTCCTCCTCCTTCTAACAAACATGTCCCTGAGTCCAAAGCAGAAGACAAGAGGAGAACAAACTGCATTTACCTTGGTGTAAGAAAGGAAAAGACGACAGGAGGGCAGGAGAAACCCAGCCAGACCAGAGCCAAACCTTTGCACCGTGAAATTCCCCACTCCCAGGAGACACCGGTGGTGAAGACATCAAGGAGGTGTAGCTGACCTCTAGCTGTCAGCCTCCCCCTCTCTCCTCTCCCCACCTTCTCCTCTGCCTTTGGAAGCACAGCGAGTGGTTTCCTACCTGTGACATTGACCTCCACCAAGCCTGACCGCGTCCCGATGGCGTTGGAAGCCTCACAGACGTAGGTGCCAGCCACGCTGTAGGTGACAGGCCCTTTGAAGTAGATGGTGTTGTTCTGGATTTCCACGCTTCCTGGCAGAGTCCCGTTTGGCCTGGAGGAGAAAAGATCATGGTTGAGCCCAGCAATGACCCTCAGGAGGGTCAGCAGCTCTGCAGAGGTGACAGGGAAATGCTGGACCTTTGGGAAGGTCCAGAGTGTGGTGGTGCTGGCTGGAAAATCATAGGATCATAGAATCCTGAGGGATGGGAAGGGACCTCGAAAGATCATCCAGTCCAATCCCCCTGCCACAGCAGGATCACCCAGACCCAGTCACACAGGAACACAGCCAGGCGGGGCTGGAACGTCTGCAGAGAAGGAGACTCCACAACCCCCCTGGGCAGCCTGGTCCAGGGCTCTGGGACCCTCCCTGGGAAGAAGGTCCTGCTGAGATTGAGAGGGAACCTCCTCTGTTCCAGCTGGCACCCAGTGCCCCTTGTCCTGTCCCCAGATGCCCTTGAGCAGAGCCTGGCTCCATCCTCCTGACACCCACCCCTCACATCTTTATAGACATTCATCAGTGTTGGTGGGATCTGACTCTACCAAGACAGGGGCACATCAGAGCCTTGTGGTCTGGGATGCTATTTTACCCAGTCTCACTTGTTTGTTCGCACCTTCACTTTCCTCTTCTCATCTTCAGCTGCTCTCCAGCCTTCCTCTCCCTCTCCTCACATCAATACTCTCATCCTCAGTTCTACGTGACCCACCAAGTGTGCACAAAGGCAGAGGCTGGAGAACCACGCTGAAGTGCTATCAGGCTCAGAAACCCACACTCTTCAATTCTCTCTCCATTCTTCTCCCCACAGCTCCTTCTCAAAGCAAAATATCGATGCTCTCAGCCTCTTAGCCTGGAGCTGCAGGCTACAGACAAATGGACATCCACACAGCTCGTGGAGACTCCACAGCAAAGCAGCTCTGCACAGTGTTTAAACC
Source organism: Upupa epops (assembly GCA_013397515.1). Lineage (NCBI taxonomy): Eukaryota > Metazoa > Chordata > Aves > Bucerotiformes > Upupidae > Upupa > Upupa epops. Next base: position 598,054 of record VZRI01004037.1, on the reverse strand, counting down.
CAACACTGTCAATCACACAAGCACAGAAGGGCCAACGCGATGCCTGGCTCCAAGATGTTCTGTTCCAAGAATCTCTTCTGCCAGAGCTGGATTTACTGCTGGTGCAGAGAGCCAGGTGTGCAAAAGACACCATGGATCCAGCCTCAGACACTGCAGCATCGTGCTCAGCCCTGACACCTGCATCCCCTGCTGCCTGGGGGCCTGGCTGGGAGCTAACACCCTTTCCTGCCCTGGGCTACAGAAACAGCCCTAGGATGAGGTGCTTGACACCTGGTTGCTTCAGCATTGCTTTCCCAGCAGGAGCAGACTGCATCAAGAGATCAGCAGGGTACTGGTGCTGCTGGTTGTGTCTGCACAGAGCAACAGAGCTCCTGCCTGATGCCCAGGAGAGCTCAGCAAGTGCTCAGCCTCCAGCCCCACATGTGAGCAGCAGCAGAACAAAGGGATGGCATTTCTTGTCCCAAAGCAGAGAGCAGCCCTGCCTCCTGTCCCCAGCTCCAGCTCACAAGCTCTGCTCGCCAGCCTTACTGCACATGAACTGCCTCAACTGACATCTCCTCTGCCTTGGGTGCCACAAGAGGCATCTTGGCCTCTAACACTTTTCCTGGCAATGTTGTGAGGAACCCAGCGAGCCTCCTTCAGCGTTTTCAGTCTAACTGGCAGACCCAACAGAGGGAGAGAGCTGGGGATGATGTGAACTAGGAAAAAAAAAACCACACCAGAAAAACAACCCTCTTCGGGTTTTCACCGCAAACAGTTTGATCTGGGAAACGAAATGAGAGCGACTCTGCTGAGCTCCTCGCAGAGTCATTTTGAGAGGCTCTTTCCCGATGACAAATGCCAGCTGAAAAGAAGAAAGGCTGCATTTGATCTCGCCTCTATTTTTTTTTAAAGCTACACGAGTGCTTCTATAAAAGAAAAGAGCAGGAGAGAGAGAACCACATCGAGTCGCATCAATTCCCATCCGACACCCCTCGTTCGCTTTTCAATCCCTTTAGTGTGCTCAGCCGAAAGCTGAGACCCTGGACGAGGAGGAATTGCTCCTCTCTGCAGAGAGGAGGCACTTACAGCTTCCATTCATAGGTGTGAGCTGGGGGGTTGGCATCAGATTTGCATATCAGCTTCACATCCTTTCGGTTGAGAAACCAGTTGCCGTCAAAGCCCTCAATAGTGACCTCTGGCTCATCTGCAGGGGGATGAAATAAGAGAGAAGGGCAAGGGGAAAGGAGAGGAAAGAGTTATGGTCAAGGATAGGGCAAAGCATGGAATAGGAAGGGATGAGGGGGTAGGGATGGGAGGAGGATGGGGATTGAAAGGTGGGAAAGACAATGGGATGATGAATGAAAGGTGAATGAAGGAGAGAAGAGGAAAGATAAGGAAGGGGAAGAGAGAGAAAGAAGGCATGACAAATTAATCCAAGGGATCACTTCAGTTTGCATTCTCCAGACAAGAAAACGCAGCCCCTTCCACCAGACCAACACCTTCCCCTGAGAAAAACCCTCTTTCAACCCCCACCCCAGGGGCTGCCCGCAGCACGCTGCTCCCCAGCCCACTTACACTGCACGTTGAGGGTCATGCTGTCGGTGAAGCGGTCCAGCTGATAGTTGACCACACACATGAGCTGCTGCCGATGGGCTTCCCGGCTCGGCACCAGCCGGTACCGGCTGATCACCGTGATGGTGCCGTTGCTGTTCCGGATCTCCTGAAACTCCGCTTCCCCCTTCAGCTTGGTGTCCCAAGTGACGGTGCTGGGGGGCTTCCCGTTAGAGGAGGTGCAGGTAGCTACCAAGATCTTTTCTGTCCTGCCAGACTTAGCAATAAGTGGCCGCTTGGTGGCTTCCATCCGGTGGCTGGGCTTAGCTGCAAGAAGGGTGAAAAGAAGGAAGAGAAGAGAGGGGGACAAAGGGAAGGTTAGAACAGCAGTGCTACCCTCTCTACTACAACCCAAGAGACACCTAGTGCCGTCAGTAGATCTAGAGATGCTGTGATGGAGTGGTAGTCCTGTCTAAGATGGGTTTTCAGCCCTGTGTTGGCATGAGGAATAGAAACTGGAGAGTAAATTCACCCATGGACAAGTTCTACTTGGACTTAGGCTCTCTCTGTTGCCTTTTCTCTGTTCACTTGACAGCCACCAGATGACCACAGTTCACCACTCGATTAGGGAACTGGAACCTGAGTTAAGGGACAGGGGAACTGAGGGACTGCAAAGAGAAAGGGGTGCTCTTGGGATAGCTCAGTGAACCTCCTTCCCTGGGCTCCCTGCTCTTCACCCCTTTACAATCAATGAAGGATCACCACAGGTCAAACTTGCCCCCCCCAGCTTTCCCCTGAGCTCCCAGGTCTCGAGTCCCAGTTCCTCCAGATCAGTCTGACTGGAGACGATGGTTCCCAGTACTCAGCGTGTCCGGTAGCTTACCCAGCACGGTGAGGTTGAGCTGACTTTCCCGGTTGCCGGTTGGGAAGGTTGCAAACTCACAGATGTAAACTCCCTCATCCTCCAGCTCTAGCCGGGAGAGCTGAATGGATCCATCCTTGAAGGAAGGATTCCGGAAAGTCACCCGCTCTTTGTAGGGAGAGAGGATTGAGACCCCCATGGCAGGGTTGTAGATGGCCACATTCTGCTTGGAGCCGTTGCTGGCTTTCTGCCACGTCACCTGCGTGATCTTCACGTTGGGGAGCGGGTTGGTGAAGCTGCAGTGCAGGACCACGTCTGTCCCGATAAATCCCGAGACGGTGTCATTGACTAAGACAATCTGAGCTTGCAGCCCTGCAACGGAACGGAAAGGCATGGCTATAGACGGACATCTCAGACAGAAAAAGGAAGGTTGGTGGACACGGGGCCAGCATGAAGAGCAGTATCCGCAGCCACCCGCTCCTCACAGCACAGCATATCCCACCACGTGCTGACGTGTCCTCAGACAACCGTCTAATCCTGCTGGCAACGCAGCAGTAATGAAATGAGCTGCAACGCCTCAGCCCCATGGCAGAGCAGCAATAGTTCCCACGAAAGAACAGACTGACGGTAGTCCCCGCACACCTTACGCGATCCACCTGCACCATCTCCGTTGTTCCCGTGGCCTTTTTTTAACCCCAGAACTGGCTGCATTTAGGAACCTTCCGTCTTGATTCTGAGGTGGGAAGCGTTTGGGAAACGGGGTGGCTGCTGTTCAGGACTTGGCTGTTCTCTCTCAGGTGATTCCTCCCAACGGCTGGAGGAAAACGTCGCCCACCAGGCTGACCCTGAAACTCATCTTTAGCTGCCCCTGTGGGTTTTCTTCCCCCCCTAATCTGTATGTTTAGCGATAACGCTGTGGTAATTACACAGGCAGTATTTCTATGATAAATACAATAGAGAAGCAAGGTGGCAGGAACAAGAAAAGCAGGTTCCGCTCACTGCTCCTGGCTGAATCAGGAATTGGATGAGTTCTGGGAGGCTGAGAGGGAAGGAAAGGAGTAATAAACCAGAGAAAGATGTACAAAGAGTGAGGAACATGAAAGTGTAATGAAAGAGAGAGAGGCTCAGGAAGGAAAAAAAAATGCCTAACAAGAGGAAGAGAACAGAGTCTTCTAACTGAGCGCTGCTCAAATGTCACCCCTACCCTGTTCTTCCAGGGATGAATGGGCTCCCTGTGCAAGGTCGAGATGATCTTCTCATTCTTAGCCCCCACAGACCCCTGGCAGGTGCAGCTTGTGACTTCTACACATGAACCCAAGCAACAGTCTCCTTCCTGCAGCTTCTCTCACACCCAAGTGCAGGCACCCCAACATCTTCTCACCCACAGACATCACCTTTGTCGTTGCCTCATCTGCTCCCACATTGCCCCCTCATGCCGAGACTGCCCTGCTCAGCCTCATCTCACTCATCTCTACCTCTTCTCTCTGCTCCTCAGCAAGGCTGTGACCCTGAGGACAAGACTCAACAATCCTGCCTGGCCATGAGATGCCACCAGCTGACTACAGGCAGCGGCAGTTCAGACCCAAACTCAGTCTCCAGAGCTTCGTGTGAACTTGCCCCCCTCCCTGAGCCAGGCGCTGCTTTGCCCCACACGCTATCGCTGCAGCTGGGCGCTGGGGAATGCCTTCCAGTGCTGCTGCAGCCACAGCAAAGCACTGGTGCCCTCCTGTGCCTGCATGCATGAAGCCACCCAGCCCTTGGAGGCTGTCAGCTGAGCTGAAGGAGTAGCTCCATCCCCCTGGCAGTACAGCCAGGGCCACTTTAGCCACCCGTGTCTCTCCAGGAACCAGAGGGAAGGGATGTCCTGCTCCGGACTGGATGCCCTTTGGAGATCCTTTCCAGCCCTGTGGTTCTATGGTGATTCTCTGATACCTCTCCATGCCAACTGGAGGAGGATGCCCATGCACACGGTGAAAGACTTTCCTGACACCCATCTGGCCATGCCGCACGGGACCATGTGGCTGACAGTGGTCTTCCTGAGGAAACGAGGGCACCAAGTGCCAAGCAGGGCTCTGTTTAGCTACCGCTGTGCTGGGATTTGAGGAAAGAATGGGTGGAAGAGGAGGGAGGAGATGGCTCAAACACGCTCTGCAGCATATGCTGCTCCTTCTACCCTGGAGGTTGAGAGAGCCTCTTGCAGAACTGCCCACACCTGTGGAGGTGAGCAGCAGCTTTGCCAAGCAGTCTTGCTCTGAAGCCTTTAGAGCCTCCCAAACGTGTGGGAGCTTGCCGGAGAGCAGAAGCAATCATGTAGAGAAGGCTCTGGGAACAACCTGCCGCTGCCTGGCTGTAGGTGTGCTCAGCACTCCCTCCTGCTCCCAGCAGCTCCTGAATTCATCATCAGCATCGGTCCCCACCTCTTTCATGAAGGGCCCATGCCCCTGAGCACAGCCCGCCCGCGGCTGAGGCGATGGCATCACTGGCTCTGCTCCCACACAAGCTCCCTGACCCCCCCAGGCCTCAGCGGTTCCCTTTGAACCTGGCTTTTGACTTCCCAGCAAAGGAGCCCCTGATCACGACAGCAGGAAGTCATGGCCAGCACCTCCTCACTGCCAGGGGAGCAGGAGATGAGCCATAGCCCAGAGAGGAGAGAAGGAAAGCCACCAGCTTCTCCTCAAGTCACCCTTGCAGGGCAGCTGGGAGGACAACCCATCTCTCCAGCAGGGAGTGAGGATGCAATGCTATACAACAGGCAGTGCCAGGCTGAAGGCTACCACTGCCCAACAATGGGTACCCAAGATGGCTCAATCACAGAGTGTTAGGGATTGAAAGGGACCTTGAAAGGTCATCCAGTCCAGTCCCCGGGCCACAGCAGGAGCCCCTAGATCCAGTCACACAGGAACAAGCAGGTTTGAAATGTCTCCAGAGAAGGAGACTCCACAACCCTGCTGGGCAGCACCTGCCAGGGCTCTGGCACCCTCACCAGCAAGTTTCCTCTCATATTGATGTGGAACCTCCTCTGTTCCAGCTGACACCCGGTGCCCCTTGTCCCAGCAGTGGGTGCCCCTGAGCAGAGCCTGGCTCCTTCCTCCTGACCCCTGCCCTTTCCATCTTGATCAACAGCCATGGGGTCCCCCCTCAGGCTCCTGCTTTCCAAGTTCAAGAGCCCCAGCTCCCTCAGCCTTTCCTCAGCAGGGAGATGCTCCCCTCCCTCCATCATCCCTGTGGCTCTGTGCTGGACTCTCTCCAGCAGCTCTGTGTCCTTTTGGAACTGAGGGGTCCAGAACTGGACACAGGATTCCAGCTGGGGTCTCCCCAGGGCAGAGTAGAGGGGGAGGAGAACCTCTCTCAATCTCCTAACCACCCCCCATCCAATCCACTCCAGGATGCCATTGGCCTTCTTGGCCTCAAGGGCCCATTGCTGGCTCCTGGCCATCCTGCTGGCCACCAGGACCCCCAGGTCCCTTTCTTCTGTGCTGTTCTCCAGGAGATCAGTCCCCACTTATTCCTGGTTGCTGGGGTTGTTCTTCTTGTGTCCTTTCAATGGTGATACTGCTGGCCAAGCCAGGAGAGACAGATGCAACTAGTGACAGCTCCATCCAATCCCAATCCCAACCCCAGCATCACCGTGCCCTTCCTTTATGTTGTTTCCTCACAAATGAATGAATGATCCTTTTAAAAACCAAGTGCTTGTTACTGGTGTAGACTGGTAGCCACTGGTCCCAGACCTACGCTACCCCTGACACAGGATCCATGCCTGAGCACAGCCTGTACCTGAGCAAGAATTGCAGAAGAGGCAGATTTTAGCGCTGCTGACCCTGACCCAGACCCCAGACCCCTCCTCTGCCCAGATGGAAAGAGTCAGACTTTTGGCTGGGGCAAAAGCCAGTGCCAGCTGAGAACCCTCCTGCCAACCACAAAAAGTGCTGCCAAAGCTGGGATTCGGGCCCCTACACGTTGAGAGCTTTTAGAAAAACACATTCCAAACTTTCTAGAGGCTTCAAGGGGGGGAAGGAAAGAGCAACTAAAACCCCAACCCAACAGAAAGGCAGCAGCAGAACTAACAAAACAAACAAATGCTTCCCTATCCCCCCCTCAACCCCCCCCAAGCTCGGTGTGGAAATGCTGTTTCCTTTCCAGGTGACTGAGTAACTCAAGGCTCTTCTGCAAGACAGGACAAACTCTTTCTGTTCTGCTCCTCCAGCCTCTCACCAGGGAGCCAAAGCACCCGTTGCCCCTGCTCTGCACCACCCACACCCCAAAGAGCGATGACGGGGCTGGGGAACAGCTGGAGCAAAGGGGTTTTGCAAGCTGCTGGATCAGTTGCCCGTGGTCCCTATCCTGAATCAGAAGCAAGAGGGCTGCTGTCATGCTCTGGAGAGCGTTTGCTTGCCAGGTGACTCAACTGGGATGGCAGGTTGGGTCTTCCCTCACCCCGTTACGCTCACTAATTCATCAGGGCCGATGCCTAGATAATTGATGGCAATGAGCTCGCAGGGCTGAGAGAGCAGGAGAAAATAAAATCACTAATCAGCCTCTGGAGAGGCTCGAACATACCCAGCAGGATGTGTGAGCACACGTGCAGAGCTGGGGCTGGCCTTACGTCTCCTCTGCATCTGAAGGATGTGTGTGGTCGGTGCGTCAGGGAGAAGGCTTGGGGTGCACCCTGCCATTGGCAGCTGCCAGTGCCCACCGGTGCGCCCCGACACCTGCCAGGGGCAGCTGGCACAGGAGGAAGGATTAGCTGTATAGGTTCAAGCTTGTTTTACTCATGAGGTGTTTGGGGTTTTGTTGTTAAGGACCGAGAGAAGGAGAAGAGGCCCAGCCGAGTGCCAAAGACGTGTCGGTGCCAAGACCTCATTAGTGAAGACCTCTGAGATCCTACTCCTCCACCTTGGCCTCTGAAGTGGTTTGTGCCGATGCCTTTCCCCACGATCCCAAACCCAGATAGTTACTAGGTCATGCAAGGCCTTCGGGGAACCGAGCAGAGCTCCTGGTGCCCTGCGGCACAGGCAGCGGGCTGGGAAGGAAGGTCTGGGCTCCCTGGACGTGAGGGATGCTGGGCAGGGAGCAGACTAAGTGGCAGCTGGTGGCTTCTGAACTTGAAAACCCTTTCCCCTAAAAGCCCGGGAGGTGCTGCTACACCGAGGCTCCCGTAACTCGCCAGTCTGGTTCTCTCTCCCCCGTACAGAAGGCTCTAGAAATGATCTCCAGGCACCGCCGAGCTCTGTCACAACAGCCAGCCTCCAATCAATGCCTCTTTGTTAAGAGCCATGTGAACCCCACACTGCTTTGCACAACCCACGGCTCTGCTGAGCCTCTCACCGATTCCTCTCCCTCCTTTTCTCCTTGATACTCATCTCACCTCAAGGGCACTGAAACAGCCCTTGGCAGAGTGTGATGAGCCACCCTTTGGTGTGGCAACACCACGGCTGATGCAAACGGGAGAGGAATCAGTTCTAAGAGTCTTTGCATCACCCAGAACTCGAGCGAAGGGTCACGGTAGGACCTTACAAAAGGGTAAAACAAAGCGCCACACTCCCACTCACAAAAGACTCTGCGTAAAGCACCTGATGTGGAGGCAGCTCCCTGCATTCTGCTGTGACTGTGGGCAACGATGTCCTCTAAGCCTCAAAAATACTTCAAACACATCTCCACAATGTTTTCCATCAGGGCAAAAATGGAACAGAGCAGGAGCTCTGAACCCTCCAGCTGGAGACAGTGAGATATTTTCCTCCTGGTGTCTTCTGTGTTCTAGTCTTTCCTATTTTTAAGTGGAGGTCAAGGTCTGAAGTGCAGCCTGTGACATGCACATTAGGGTCACAGAATCATCAGGGATCAAAGGGACCTTGAAAGATCACCCAGTCCAACCCCCTGCCACAGCAGGATCACCCAGACCAAGTCACAGAACAGAACATTATGGATGGGCAGCGACCTGGAAAGACAATCCAGTCCAATCCCTCCACCACGGCAGCATCACCCAGACCAAGTCCAATCCCCCTGCCACAGCAGGATCACACAGACCAAGTCACACAGGAACACAGCCAGGCGGGTCTGGAACGTCTCCAGAGAAGAAGACCTCACAATACCCCCCAGGCAGCCCCCTCCAGTGCCCCGTCACCCTCCCTGGGATGAAGTTATAGAATCAGTCAGGGTTGGAAGGGACCACAGGATCATCCAGAGCACCGCCAGCCTCCAGCAGCCCACAGCAACACCACAGGTGTGTAAGGTGGGGTGGGAAATGGGAAAGAACATCCCGAATCCATTCCCATCACGGGAATTTCAAGTGGCAAGAAGCAAGGATTTGAACTGGAGTTTGGCCAAGCTGTTGGGGTTAGTACCTTTCCTTTTGCCAGAGGGACTCTGTATTGATTGCCAGGCATTCAAATCAGTTCCCTGCTGCTCTTCCAGCAAGGCACAGCCTCGCCCTGCTTAGTCAATGGCTTGTAGCCCACTGCAGCCACCGAGGGGTTGGTCTCCAGTGACTCACCAGCAAGAGCCTCCTGCAGCAGCACCTTTCACTGGAGGTCTCTCTCTGATTCACTTCTGCTCTACTCAGTTGTTGAGCTTGAATACCAAAAGGATTAGAAGAGGAAGATGGAGTTTCCAACACCAGAGGAGAGGAAGAGGGAGTTTCCAACACCAGGGGAGGGGAAGAGGGAATTTCCAACACCAGAGGAGGGGGAGTTTCCAACACCAGGGGAGAGGTCCTTAGAAAAGATGAGAGGATAAGGGATGTGACAAGATCACAGCTCCAGGTGACACAGCTGAGATAACACAGTGTAACACAGTGATCCTGGGGTCACACCGCTAGAAACTGCATGACCAAGCATCCTAGGAACTGGGAGCTTAATGGGAGCTGATGGGAAACAGCAGTGAGGACAATGGCCCATCTGGCTCTCCATCAAACCCCTCTCAAAAAGAAAGAGCAGGTATGGGTTTGACTTGAAATGGGAAACACAGGGCCTTCTACTCTCAGTCACTGGTGTGGTGAGGTGTTGGGTTGAAGTTTGGCCTTGATGATCATAGAGGTCCTTTCCAACCTTAATGATTCTGTGATCCCCAGAGCCAGCACAGAGCAGCAGCAGAGATGTTATCACCCAGGGACCAGTCCATGGCTTGTGGTAAGGGATGTCTTCAGCCAACCCTTCATTGCTGAAGACAGGGCAGTGGAGATGCCTTTGGATAAAGCAGGGCTGTCGTCTCCTGCCCATGCACTGCATCCTCGCTGGGTAATTTGAGCACAAAGCAGATCCAGGATCCACTTCACTGAAAGACCTTTTCTGAGGATGCTCTACTTGTTCTGCTCAGGGTTGGGGTGTCCTTGAGCTACCACTGGGATTCACACAAAGGCCATGGCCATGTTTGTCCTAGGTGTTCTTCACAGAAAGAGATGAGAGACCGGGGTGAGACCGACCACAGTTAAATAGAGAACTGAAAGCAGAGATGATCAGCAGAGTAAACCACGACTTCTTGCTGGAGAGCTTGCAAAAAAGTCGTTGCATCTGAGGCTGGGGGATCCCTGGACCAGGCTGCCCAGAGAGGAGGTGGAGGCCCCATCCCTGGAGCCATTCAAGCTCAGGCTGGCTGGGGCTCTGGGCAATCTGAGCTGGGGAGTGCTGGCCCTGCTTGGTGCAGGGGGGTTGGACTGGATGCCCTTTGGAGGTCCCATCCAACCCTCTGATTCTATGACTCTATAAACAGCCTCCACTGCAGCCAACCTTCTGCTTCTGTAGGAAAAGGGCTGCACACCAGAGGTGTGGGAACAGCCATGCCTGCCTTTGCTGCTGCCTTTCCCCCCAAGTGAAGGGGAGGGGAACGTGCCCCCTGGCAAACTCGGGAAGGCTGGTGGAGCAGGGCTCCTGCAGAAAGAGCTGACACAGCACTGGGAAAGGCCTTCCTGCAATAAAGCCATGAAACCCCATGCTCAGCAACAAAGCACAAAGGCTCCTCAGTCACCGCCAGCTCCTGTTGCCCGCCCCACCCCACCAGCATCTCAGCTAATCCTTCGGCAAGAGCCACCGGTTCCCACACACCTGAGCTGCAACCCAGGCTGCCCCTCGTCTCTACCTGACGTGCACCAGCTCAGCTCCTGGCCCACTTTCCCAGCCTGTGCCTCCAGGCCTTTTGGACTGGACTTTACTCCAGCTCCTTCATCAGCGCTTTTCCCACTGTGAGCTCTTACTCATGCCTGTCCAGCACCTGCCTTCAGAAGACTCTCATCTCCCTTCCCCTGTGGCCTTGTGTGACTCGGTACAGCTCTCACATCTCCCTTCTGGCCTCGTTAGCTGTCTCCATCAGCCAGGAGAGAACTGCCTCTCAAGCTGGGCTACAAGGTTCAGTTCTATGACTTGCCCTGTGTCCACGTTAGTCTCAGAAAGTTTCCCACTCATCTTGTGTTCCTCCAGCATCATCACCCGGACCAGTCTCTTCTCATCCTTGGACACTAGTTCCTCTGGAGGGGCACCAGAGAACACATCCAGGGTGATAACTCTGCACTAGGAAACGCAGCAGCTGGCCAGGCAAAGACAAGGGTGGGCACAGAGCAAGAGAAAACCAAAGACCCCTCTCTCAAGGGTCATCCCGTTGCCTGGCAGCAAGGAAGAAGCCGGGGTCTCTCCTTGTTTACCACCCCCTCACCTGTGAGCACGACAAGACTGAGGGCAGGACCACATTGAGAGCCAATGCTTATTTGGTGGTTGGGTGTGGAAGCAAGGGCAGAAAAGTACTGTGCAGCTGGAAAATCAAGTGTGGAGGAGGGGAAAGAAGCTAAAGGGGAATCTAATTAAGTCGAGACTGCCCCGAGACCTTATCTTGATGGGCTGAGTCCCCAAAGGTACAGGAGTGTTTTCTTGCCTCTTTTCTTGGACTTCCATGTCGCCTTGGATGTTGTTCAAGGAGCCCTGGTCCAGAGCTAAATATTCCCCCTATTAGAGCTCTCCAAGAGCTAAGGAGGAGGGATTTAATGAAGAGCTGTGAAGAGGGGATCAAGATAGTAACCCAGAGAGAGTCTCATTTCCGAAGCGAAGGAACTCGAGGCTGAAGAGATTCAATAAAAACAAAAATAAACCTGATGGCATAGAATGAGAGAATCAGATCCTTCCTTCCCTCTTCTCTGGGCTGCCAGCTCAGAACTGGAGCAGGAAACCAGTAAAGCTCTCAGGGCTCGGCGCGTGGTGACTCACTCACCTCCACAATGGGAAAGCGACAAAGCCGAAACTCTGCTGACTCAGGCATGACTTCAGGGCCTGGGTTAGGAGCTGGGAGCCCTCATTCCACTGCCCCCACCAGCCTCACCACCCCGTCATTCTCTGTCCCCACTCAAATCCAGGCGTTTTTATCAGAGGGCTAGACGCCAGGTCATGGGCAATGACCAAAGGACACAAACTCTCTGGTCTGCTCTCCAAGCCATCGCTGCCAAACCACGCGGTACTGGCCAGCCCGGAGACGTCAGTGAGGATCAAACCTCCTACTTTCCTGTAGTTGAAACACATGCTAACCGGTCACAGCTTTCTGCCTGTGGTCTTAACGTCCTCTGGTGTTTCCTCCCATTATTCTTTCAGCACACAGGGCATTAGAACCATAGAGTCATTAAGGGAGGCTGCAGACAGATGGGGGTCAGGCTGTTCTCCCAGGCACCCAGCGCCAGGATGAGAGGGTAGGGCCTGAAGCTGCCAGGAGAGGGTTAGGTTGGCTGTTAGGAAGCCCTTCCTCAGGAAAAGGGTGCTCAGAGCCTGGACTGGACTGCCCAGGGCAGTAGTGGAGTCCCCGTGTCTGGAGGTGTTGAAGGACAGCCTGGCTGTGGCCCCGAGTGCCCTAGTCTGGCTGCTGGGGTGATGTTAGGAGCTGGGCTGGGCTGGAGGAGCTCAGAGGGCTCTGCCAGCCTCAATCATTCAGTGATGCTGTGATTAAGGTTGGAAAAGACCCCAAGATCATCAAACCCAACCAGCAAGCCCAAAGCTACCATTACTTCAGCTGAAGAGAAATGTTTTCTTTGCAGTGGGGACGCAACACTCTGTTCCAAGATAAAATCAACAAATCCCTGTTTGTGGCCAGAAAAATGTGATAGAAGTTCTGGCAGCTCATTACCCATCAGAGCTGACAGCTAGGAACAATCTTTGCAAACACCGCCAATGCAAACATGGCCCTCAACAGATGCAATGGGCAGACTCCCTTCACCGCCTGTGATGTCTCTCTCCTAATGTGTTTTATCCCACCCTAGAGATATTTCTGCAAGGAAATGGAAGAGACTCAGCCCTTCGTCTTTCGAGGTCCCTTCAGATAATGATTCTTTGAGTGGGTTGCTGAAGGATCCCTGCCCACACACTGGGATCTGTTTTTTGTGGTCACTGTTTTTGGCCACAAAGGACCCAAAACTCAGTGACCTGCCTGATGCTCTCATCTCCAGATCCCTGTGCAGGGAAGTGATGTCACCGATTTCCCCTCTTCCCGGATTTCCCAGGAGTGACAAACAACAGCTTCAGCCCTACCTGGGCCCCAGCTGTCTGCATATTTATGGAAAGCTTTGCATCTTCAAAAGGCTCTTCAAGCAGCAACTAATTAATCCTCTAACACCCTGAAAGGCAGGGAAGTATTATTACCCCTGCTTTCAGGGATGGGGAAATCAGAGGTGCTGAATGACAAAGAGATGATGCCTTTGCCACCCAGGCAATCACTGGCAATCTCACTTGAATAGCTTGGTTGTGGGTCTCTGCATATTAGGGTGTCAGTTCTTACCTCAGGAAGGAGGGATGGAGGTACCTGTGGTGAGGTCTGGCAGCTCCACCTCACCGCTCATGCAAATAAAAAAGGGCACCCTCATTTTTATAGCTGAGGAAACTGAGGCACGGGGAGATGAAGTGGAAAAGCTCCTCTACTGGCAAAGCCTGGAAGGGAGCCTAAAGGTGATCCACATCAACAGGTAGACAGACTAATGCTTCCCAAGAGGTGGCTCCTGTTTCTCTCAGTGATGAGCAACCCAGCTGAGACCAATCCACAACATTTTCGATTCAGAACCTGCTAGAAGCTGTGAGAGGTGTAGATGCTGGTGGTGAACGACTCATTCGGCCTCTGAACACAACCAGCTCTGCAATTCCAGTCCTGAGCAGGGCAGATTGGGGTGCACAGGAGGCCCTTTGACTCCAGACCTCACAGCAGCTGGTGGGGTTGAGCAGAGGGCGGCTGGCAGAGGCTGACTCCATGCTGGCTGGAGATGCAGCACTGCTATCTATTAAGGTCACAGCCCCCATCCAGGCTGTCTCAGCAGTGATTGCTGAGCTTCCAAATGGCTGCACAGGTGGGGGCTTAGAGGAGGCTGCTGAGCTTGTAAGACTCAGGACTGTAAACAAGGGGTGAGACCACCCATTAAAAGCAGCCTGTGCTGGCCCCAATCACGAGCATCACAAGCAGGGGGGGAGGAAAGCAATGAGGGAGGGTCAGAACCTGGCTGGGAGGCCCCCCATAGAGGGTCATACCCCCTGCCTTGCCCTGCCTGGTGCACAGATCTGTGATGCTCTGGGGATGGTAAAGGAGACCAACAGGTCTTAACTGCCCAGAAAGGTGAGAGCAGCCAGCAAGGGCTCACTGCCCTCTAAGGACAGACCATAGAATGTGTTGGGGAACTCCAGAGGTCACCTAGTCCAACCCCCCTGCACCAAGCAGGGCCAGCACTCACCAGACCAAGCTGCCCAGAGTCCCAGCCAGCCTGACCTTGAATGGCTCCAGGGATGGGGCCTCCACCACCTCTTCATGCAACCAGGGATCTCCCACCCTTAGATGAAAGAACATTTCCCTAATGTCCAGCCTCACTCTGCCCTTTTCCAGCTGCAAACCATTCCCTCTCATCCTATTGTTCCCTGCCCTTGTGAACAGTCTTCCCCAGATAACACTTAGCCCAGGGCAGAGAGTGAGGCAGGAGGAGCAGGAGTTCAAAGGGACTTCTGTAGGAAGGTGATGATTTGTCCTGCAGAGAGGAGTTTACAAAACAGAGACCACATCACATTTCCCTTTGTTCTTCCTGGAAGGGCGAATAGGGGTGACCGGGAACTTTCAGCTGAAGAGCTGTATTTACTTAGTGATTGTAAAGCAATGGGGGAGACAAACAAACTTCCAGGAAGGGGAACTGAGGCTTTCTCCACGCCTTATTACACCCTCCTCAAATAAGGGGGTTTTGTGCTTCCAGGTAGCCCCAGGCTTGTGATAGAAACTCAGGGGAATGTGATGACAAATGACTCTGAGGAGGAGGAATGACACGCTGTGCTGAGTGACTCATGGGGGGCTCTTATGGCCATGTACAGGGACACCCCTTCTCATAGAACCCAGGAGGTATTTCAGCTCTGCATCTCCAAGAGTCTGATGGATGCAGCAGCAAGCAAACTCCAGGTTTGCTGCTGTTTGGGCTGATTTTGGGGGTCTCTCTTAGCACGTTTCACTTTTATCCCCAGTTCTGGGGGTGCTCAAGCAGGAGGAGTAGATACTAACGGATAGGATCTGCAGGTCTGAATCCCTAAGGCAGGCTTGAATCATGTATTTGCTCTAAACCTAACTAGAAGTCTAGATTCACCAGAGACAAGCCAGAGCAAAACCACCCCAATCAGTTCCCCATAAAGATCTATTAACAGTTGACAGGACAGCTCAAGCCAAGAGTCAACATCCCATTTCCAGCCTCACGCTGGAGAAAGCAAACCCAGAGAGTGAGGGTTAAATAACTCATTTGGCCTTAATTGACATATTTCATTGACTCACATAGTGATTTCATTGACTTCTGGTGAAACAGCACCAGCACCAGGCTCTCTGTTCCCTCCTCATGCAGCAACAAGCCCGTGGTTGGATGCTGGTGTTGTGACCAGCATCTGCTCAGCAGGGCAGATAGATTTTCCTCTGTGGCACTGGGGGGAGAGCACTCTGAGTCATCCTGGGCTCCTAAACCCAGCAGGTCAACTGCTCTCCTAGGACTTTGTCCTGACTGAAACTGGGGATGGACCAAGTTGCCACAAGAATGGAAAGAATGTGAAATAAAAAACACCCCCCCCTCCCTCTCTACCAAACCCCTAACTAGAGCTCCTGGAAACTTCCAACACGGCGTTCCTTTTTCTGATGGGAAGTGCTGTTCAGTCCAAGCCACAACCATCCGCTGGAACTTGCTGATTTTAGTAAATTCAATTAAAAAAACCTCCCACAACAAAAAAAAAAGCCTTTGATAAGGCTGAAATGGTCTGTGCTAACCTTGGAACGGAACGTTTCCTCTCTGTGTGCTGGTAGTTTTTATCGTTTTTAAATAAGAAGAGGGTCTGGGTGATCCTGCTGTGGCAGAGGGATTGGACTGGATGATCTATTGAGGTCCCTTCCCATCCCTAAGGATTCTATGACTCTCAACTCTACGGAGCAGGTTGCACTGCAATGGGATTTCAGATGAAGCCAGGCCACACTTTTCTTTTGAAATTTCATTTCCCCGGGATTTTTGGGTGTCAACTGGTTTCAAAGCAGAAGGAAGAGTCATTCTGAAACGCCCAACTTGCCCACTTGCAAGCCCGTTCTGTGTCTTAGTCATCTGCACAGCTGACCTTTCCAACAGCTCATACACCCAAAGAGGCAGCAAGCACATCCCGCCTGCCCAGGCATCTCCCCACCTTCCTTCTCTACAGCCCACTCTGAGCTCCAGTCTGTCTGGATTCATTCTGTAGGAGTCTCATGCCACCCAGATCCCGGGTTTGATGTTCTCCGGGGCCTCAGTGCAACCCTCACAGCAGTGTGATGTAGCCCAGGATGGATGGGGCTTTGCACTCCCTGTCTTCTCCTCCTTCCTGACAGACGGATTTGCTCCCACCCTCCACCTGCCTGCTGTGCCCACCTCCTCCTCTGTCTGCTGTTTGTGTCTTCCCACTTGCTAACAACATCATGGGAGCTATTTCAGAGAGATCACGTTCTTTTCAGATTGGAGAGGGGTAAAAAAAGGACCGGGAGGGAGAACACAAAGCAGACTGCTTCATTTGCTAGCAGACACGACAGTACGGACTCGGCTCCTGCAGAACCTTTACCCCAGAAATGTCAGCCAGCTCCCCTGGTGATAGGAAGAACGAAGGAAAGAAGAGAGCCCTTTGGGTTTCCAGCAGAACGTTTCTATTTTCCCTTTGGGAAGCTGGAAACAACTGGGCGAGATCTCTCAGCACCTGGTCAGGAGAAGGAATGCTTGGCTGGTGCACGTGGCAGCTGCTCCACTTGGGTCTCAATGATCTACAGAAGGACAAAACAGCCTGGCCAGGGCTCCCCTTGGTGCTTCTCCACCTCTGGGCACAGCAGCTGGGCTTGAAGTGCTCGTGGGCTGCACAGCAGCTCGGTGTCACTCACCACCTCTGCTCTAGAGCAGCCAGGGCTCGAGCTCGCAGCTGTTCAGAAACGTCTGCACTTGTTGCTTAGGTACCAGGGTGACAGATATAACACAGCTGGATGCTCGACTCCCTGCGAAGATGGATGGAAGGATATAAATAGCTAACAGCAAAGAGAAAAGAGGACAAAAAGTCCCATCTCCAATTTTATTCGCACAAAAAAAAATGACCGGAATAGGAGTGGAGAAGGATTTCCAGAAATAACCCCCCGGGGATTAAATGGAAAGGAAGACAGGAAGGCAGGAAAGACGGAAAGGACAGAAAGAAGAAACAAAGGAAAGATGAAATGAGAGGAAAGTGATTAATTTGAGCTCCTTCTTCTGTTTGAAGAAGAAGTTGATGTCGCTTGGATGCCACAAATGGTTACGGTACCCAGATACTTCAGCGTGTGAGGAGTGACGGGGCAGGCAGTGGGGAAGGCTGATAAGTCTGTAGATAAATGTCATTAACTCCTATTAGTGTGGGGTTAGAGGGTTCAAAGGGTCAAAGGGTAGAGGTCCCATGGGCTGTGTCTGGCAGCAGAGGTTTGTCTGTAGAAACTCTGAGAGGATGCAATGGTAGGCAGAAGGAAAGCCCGGGTTTGGAGGCACACTGTGGCCTCGCAGCAGAGCAGGATGCGTTCTGCCCAGCACAGGGCCATGCAGGGCTAGGTTAACTTGCTCATTAAAAGCTCAGGCACTGTAAAATGTCTCAGCCATCATTCTGGTAAAGGATTCTACTTGTGCTAAGCAGCCTGGTTGAGCTAAGCAAAGGGACTGGTGCCTTGCCAGCACAGCCACAGGTTGGATGGAACAAGAGAATCACTAATGAACACAAAAGCTGAGCTCTGATACAAGCCAGGAAAGCCAACAGCATCCTGGCTTTGATAAGGAGTAGGAAAGTGATGGTTGCCCTGTACTGGCCGCTGGTGGGACCAGACCTTGAATACTGGGCACCACAGTGTAAGAAAGAAATTGAGGTGTTGGAGCAAGGATAGAGATGGGGAAGGGCTTGGAGAACAGGTGAGGAGTCTGGGGGAGCTGGGGTTGTTCAGCGTGAAGAAGAGGAGGCTGAGAGGAGACCTTATTGCCCTTTACAGCACCCTGAAAGGCTGGTGTTGGCCTCTTCTCCCCAGTAACTGCTGACAGGAGCAGAGGAAATGGCCACCAGTTGCTCCAGGGGGAGTTCAGATTGGAAATGAGGAAGAATCTCTGCAGGGAAAGAGCAGGTGAACACTGGCACAGGCTGCCCAGGGCAGCGGGGGAGCCCCCATCCCTGGAGAGGTCCAGGAGGCAGTGGATGTGGCTCTGTGGGACATGGTCTGGTGGCCGTGGAGATGTTGGTATGAAGGTGGGACTTGCTGATCTTAGAGGCCCTTTTCAGCCTTAATGATTCCCTGATTCTGTTTCCTCCTCCTTCTGGAAAGGCAGCAGCCTTGTTTCTGATGCAATCACAGCACCAGATCTATGACGATCATAGAAAATTGATCTTTGGACTCTTGACTCTGAACAGATCAATAGCGAGGTGAGCAGACTGGTTCTTACTGGAATAGCCCGTACACAAGTGATGGGTTAGTTCTGCATCTGTGCCCTGACCCAGCAAACACACAGGCAGTGAGATGGAGGAGACAGAGCCCAAGAAGATGAGACTCATGTGCCCTGAAGGGCAACGAGGAGCCTTCACTGAGGGGAAGAACACACCTTCCTCTGGAGAGCTTCCTTCAGAAACAAATAACAGCCCTGAGATGGAAAATCACTGCCTCTTTGCAGGGCTGAAGGCACCCTGGAAGGCCAACCCAATCTCCCAAGGCTGTTTTGAACCCTGTGGGTTGTAGAAGCTCAACAAAGGACTGGCTCTCCCTGCTGCGGATCTCCTCAAGCCAAGGATTTGGGCAGGGAAGCAGCAGGAAGCCCAAGAGGAAGAGGATGTTTACAGCTGTCCTCAGAAAAGTGAATGTAGACTTTCCTCCCAGAGCTTCCCTATCCCGTAGGAAAGTCGAGAGCCTCCATACAAGTCTGCACAGCACCCCTGGGGAGCCTGAACCTCAGGCCTGACAGCTCCCTGGCACAGGGTGAACCTAAAGGAATTGAGTTGTTTGCTCCAGGAATGCTCCGTGTACTTGGCATGACAGCTATGGAGACACCCAGTTCTCCCATTGGACCATCCACAAATCCCTAGGAGATCTACAGATCCTTCCACATCCCTAGGATCTGGGGATATTTTCCCTCTTCTTTCTGTTGCCCTGATCCCAGGGAAAGGTGTTTGAGTTCCTGCCCTCCCTCTCTCTCTGTGTAATGAAAACCTCTCATCCTCCAAGCAGTTCTGGGGTTCTCTGGAGCAGACAGTGAGGTCCCCTGGGCGTGAAGGCAGGTTATCTGCAGGTAGATGTTTGGGCTGTAGGGTTAAGCTGTTTTAATTACGTGGAAGCAGAGCACCAGCCCTAGGTCTGGTCAATGTATAAAGCAAACCCCGCTGTCCCAGTGGGATCGGGCTGTCTGCTGATCTGGTGTTCGATTAAATGCTTCTGCGAGAGCCAGCCTACACTTCTATGGCAACGAGGATAACGTCTTCCTGCACCCTAGCAGAGCCCGTTGTTTGCTTTGGGGCAATGCCTGGGATCCCGGAGCAGCTGCAAACCTCCCGGCCAGCCGCATTACTAACACACCCTGGCAAATCCCCGCAACGGGGACTCCAGCAGCGCTGGAAGTCGGTGCTTTTCTGTTCCTATCACGGCCATTCCCTCCTACTCAGAGCCCTAGAGCTGCAGGAGATCGGTTTGGCTTCCAGGATGTGTCATCCCCAGGAAGAGCTATTGCTGGGCCACAGGCAGGCGGCTTGGGGTTCAGCCCAGGAACCCCACACAGCTGACACACAGTAAGGCAGTCGGAATTTTTCCTTCCAGAGTCAGGATAAATTAATTGGGAAAAGATATTCATGAAGCTGCGTCCTCAACTTCCCATCTGCCTTTTCATAGAATAGAATCCTAGGATCCTTAGGGATGGGAAGGGACCTCAAAAGATCATCCAGTCCAATCCCCCTGCCACAGCAGGATCACCCAGACCCAGTGGCACAGGAACACAGCCAGGCAGGGCTGGAACGTCTGCAGAGAAGGAGACTCCACAACCCCCCTGGGCAGCCTGGTCCAGGGCTCCGGGACCCTCCCTGGGAAGAAGCTCCTGCTGAGATTGAGAGGGAACCTCCTCTGTTCCAGCTGGCACCCAGTGCCCCTTGTCCTGTCCCCAGATGCCCTTGAGCAGAGCCTGGCTCCATCCTCCTGACACCCACCCCTCACAGATTGAGAGACAGCAATGAGGTCCCCCCTCAGCCTCCTCTTCTCCCAGCTCCAGAGCCCCAGCTCCCTCAGCCTTTCCTCATCAGGGAGCAGCTCTCCTTCCTTCATCACCAACACCCTCCAGCAGCTCTGTGTCCTTCTGGAACTGTGGGGCCCAGAACTGGACACAGCACTCCAGATGTGGTCTCACCAGTGCAGAGTAGAGGGGGAGAAGAACCTCCCTGGATCTACTAACCATCCCCATTCTGATCTCCCCCAGGATGCTGTTGGCCCTCTTGGCCACCCCTCTTCAAGCGCCTAATACAACCTTATCCTCATACAGAGTGTCCTCAAGTTAACTGATGCCAGGCCAAACACCCTTCCCATGGCTCAGCCCAGGGCTGCACGGGAACGCAGGACGGAGCTGTGCAAGGGGACTGGCTCTGTCATGATCCCATCTCACCCACGCAGCAGGTTATCTGCACCTCTGGGCTCCATCTGCCTATCTGAGTCCATCTGTCCCCAACCAACCTCACCCTAACCAACTCCCAGTAGGTCACCATGGCTCCTGGTCCCCACATGCTCTGCCAGCTCGCTCACATGCCCACAGCACACCCATGTGAAAGAAAGGGGTGTTTGGGTTTGTTTCTGTGTGGGTAGAGAGAAGGCAAGGACCAGATCTTTCCCAAGAGACTAAGATGGGAGCCAGTGCTGAACAGTAGCTCTTCCCAGTGCTGGGATGGCCCTCTCCCTGCCAGCTGGGTCACCCTGGCCCTGCAGGAAGTCACTTGAGGCCATGGCAGCGTTCCCCATCAGCAGCTCCAACAGGTCATACGTGGCACACTGCTTGGCACGCTGTGCCTCTAGTGGAATTCCCGCACATGCCTGACTTCCCTCCTTCCCTCTCTGCTCTCCCCTTCCTCCTTCCCAAACCCTCTGCAGGACCCTCAAGCCCTGTGGATGCAGAGCATCCAGCAACCTCCCAGCTGGCAGTGGCTCTGCTGCACAGACCCCACGTGGAGCAGCCCTACACAGGGCAAGGAGCTGTCTTAGCTCCTCTTGGCTCCCCTCCTCCTTCCCTCCTCTCTCCATGGTTTCAGGTATTAGGAAAATCACAGCTTGGTCCCACGGGACTCGGGGTCTCAGGTGTTCTCCTGCTTCCCTTGCCCAGCCATGTGGGAAGCCACACCTCGACCTCTTCGAGCACTGACTTGCTTTTCCCAATTCGACTGGTTCTAGGTGGGACGTGCTGGGGCCTGCCGCCTCCTCCCTGTCCCTTTGAACACAGACACGTAGGCTGCAGGTAGCTGCAGACTCCGCAGGATCCAGCCCTCAGACTTTCGTGGGGAGAAACCACAACTCCGTGAGTCACCCAGATTCAGCAGGGGCAGAGCCTGCAAGAGTTCCTGCTCTCTGCCCTGTCCTGGTGGGACAGATGTGCTCCCTAAGACACCGTGACAGCCTCAACCCTCCCACCCCAATAACTGACACCAGCTTTTGAGGGGATCAGACTCCTGCCCGCGGGGTTGTGGTGGGCTGTGGGCACAGGATCTTGGCCCCAGACCTCAGGATGGGTGAAGAGGAGGACTCTGTACAACACAATGTCCCTGCTGTGGGAATCCTAGAATCCTTAGGGATGGGAAGGGAACTCAAAAGATCACCCAGTCCAAACCCCCTGCCACAGCAGCGTCACCCAGACCAAGTGGCACAGGAACAGCCAGGTGGGTCTGGAGCATCTCCAGAGAAGGAGACTCCACAGACCCCCTGGGCAGCCTGGAAAGGACAAGGAGAGGAAGGCCAAGGGTGTGTGATGCCACAGCAGAGACCCAGAGAAGGTGGCCACCTGCAGAGCAAGCCACGGGTCACAGAGCCCTGGCACGCTTCAGCCTCAACCCTGCAGAGGAGTCTGCCTCACCTGGGGGGTTCTCCATGCTCTGCACAACCCTTCTCCCCTTCCCCTGTCCCCCTTAACCCCACTATCATCCCCCTCAGACACCCTGCTCCTTCCTCCAGCTCTGCAGTGCCTCTCCAAGGGTTAAGGGATGGGGTTGAACTGGGTGTGGGAAGGTTCTTGCCCAGCACTGGAGGTGCCATCTGGCAAGCGGGGCAGGGAGCAGGGTGTGTGTGGAGAAGACGTTTGAGGGAAGAGGAAAAACAGCCTGTATCACACACACCCGGGGCTTGGCACCGCCGTTTCTCAACTTCCTCAGCCGGGCTAGAGATCCCCACAGAGCCCATTTTCTCAGCCAAAGAGCCAACAAAGATAGAGCATAAACAAGCCGGTAGGGTTAGCACCCAGGTACCTGCCCCCCTCTGCTGCCTCTCTTCTCCCTCGGTGAAGCCGATACTGCTGCGACACCAGAGTGTAATTAGGTTAATGAGCTAAGCATGGATTTTAATTGGGATTCGCCCATTTACTGGTCTATCTCCTCCTTTTGTTCTACCGGTGGCTCCTAAAAGCTGCCCTCACTAAAGGCTCTGATATCAGAAAGGACTTAGGGATCTTTAATTGTATTTAATCATCAAGGTAATTAATGATCCTTGAGCAAAACGGAGATTGCATCTCGAGTAGTTCCAGTCTTGCCCTTCAGCATCTGTTGTGTCTGGGCAGAGACACTCTGCAGACATGTCGGAAGGGAAAGACAAAAGGAGAGTGGAGAGAGGAGAGGGATGCCAAGAGGAATAAAACCTCCAACTCTTTAAGATGGAGAAGGAGATGAACAGATGAAAAGTGGGGAAAAGGAATGGGCACCATTCCTCTGCATCCTGTGCCAGCACTGTCCTGGCTCACGGCTGATTCTTGTGGTGGAGGGAAAGCAGGTCCCTCAGCCACACGTTCCAGGTGCCTGTGATGGTCCTTCTTTGCAAGTTACCCATCTAATCACAGAATCATAGTCATAGGATCCTTAGGGATGGGAAGGGACCTCGAAAGATCATCCAGTGCAATCCCCCTGCCACAACAGGATCACCCAGACCCAGTGGCACAGGAACACAGCCAGGCAGGTCTGGAACCTCTCCAGAGAAGGAGACTCCACAACCCCCCTGGGCAGCCTGGTCCAGTGCTCTGGGACCCTCCCTGGGAAGAAGGTCCTGCTGATACTGATAGGGAACCTGCTCTGTTCCAGCTGGCACCCAGTGCCCCTTGTCCTGTCCCCAGATGCCCTTGAGCAGAGCCTGGCTCCATCCTCCTGACACCCACCCCTCACAGATTAAGAGACAGGAATGAGGTCCTCCCTCAGCCTGCTCTCCCAGCTCAAGAGACCCAGCTCCCTCAGCCTTTCCTCATCAGAGAGCTGCTCTACTCCCTGCATCGTCTTCATTGCTCTATGCTGGACACCCTCCAGCAGCTCTGTGTCCTTCTGGACCTGAGGGGCCCAGAAGTGGACACAGTACTCCAGATGTAGTCTCAGTACTGCAGAGAAGAGGGGGAGAAGAACCTCTGTCTACTAACCATCCCCCTTCTGATGCACCCATGGCCACCAGAGCACACTGCTGGCTCAGAGTCACCCTGGTGTCCACCAGGTCCCCCAGTTCCCTTTCTCCTCCACTGCTCTCCAACAGGTCATGATCAGGTAGCTATGACAGAGAAGGCTGCAGCCACTAGGCCAGGGGGAGCCTGGCTTTCACCCCTAGATCTGAGACCTCAAAGGCAGAGATCCAGCTGTGCGAGAGCCCTGGGAGCTCAGAGCACCTTCTTGGGAGCCACACAGCCCTGCCTGAGCTACCAGTGCTGTGCCAGGGGGGTGGCACTTGCCAAGGGGCCAGGCAAATTTCATTTCACTGCAGAGCCTAGAGCTCCAGCTCTTGGGGGAAGCCTGGTCTTCCAGCGTCTCCGAACTGTCCAGCCTCGACAGATGCCCACACTGCAGCAAGTTTACTCCTGCAAGACAGAACCATCTGCCTCTGCTGTTGCCCTGTTTCCTTCTTTGCTCCCCTCTGGTCCCATTTCACACCCTATTTTTTTGCAGGAAGACCTTTCCAAAGTTGAGGGAGAGAGGGAGCAATGGGCAGCAAGTTGCAGCACATCCTCTCAATCCCAGGCCACAACCATGCAACTCCCATCCCAGTTGAGACCTGCAGCCAACCTATCCATTTGTCCCAGAGCACAAACAAAGCCTGTCCAACTAGAAACCGGGCTGCCTGCTCCGACTCGCCCCAGCAGTGCAGCTTTAGTTCGAAATGAGAACAGAAGGGCCACGGGATCGGTCCCCGTCGCTTGGGACCTATCAGGCCATCGCAGTCACGGGGATGGGCACAGCAGGGAGAGGAGCTGCGTGTCGGGAACGAGGGGCTGTGCTGGCTTGTTGAGGAATGTGCTCTGGCTCCCAGCCCCAGGGACAAGGGGTGGTTTTGTACAGAAAAACCATTGCCCTTCCCTTTCTCCAGCCCCAGCAAGGGTGGGCAGGGTAAACGCAGCTGCAGATATTGGACATGAACCAGGGGGAGGACCGGTGGAGCTTGGTAGTGGGGTGGTAGTCAGGACTTGGTGAGCTCTCTGTAGAGCTAAAACCCAGCTGTCACCACAGGATCCACCAAACAGTGGATTCTCATTCCTGTTCTGGTGGGCTCTCCAGGGCTGAGCACAAGCAAGAGGTCCTGGTGTGGTGCTGGGATGAGCCAGACTTTACTCTGTCATCATCAGTGAGCCCTAGCTTGGCTTCAGATGGGTCCCACATAAGCTCAGTGAGTTGTGACTTGCAGAGGGGAGTTGTTGGGTTGGGCTTGCATTTCAAACTGGGCATAAACTGGGTTCACAGGCTTCCTCAGACCAGCAGCATCCCAAAGTCAAAGTGAAGGGCTGAAGGCAGAGTGCTCCTCCAGGTACCAAAAGCCCAGCTTTCCCTGGAAACCTTGGGCTCCGTTTCCATGAGAAAGGGGATGTGCAAAGCCACTCCTGACTGGGAATCTGCCCCTTCCCACCCTGGAACGGATCCTCCTCACCAGGCAGGTCTCAGCTTGCTTGGGCAGTCAGCTTGGCGGATCTCATTCTAGTGGGTTTTGTAGTCCTTTATTGCCTTCCTATCAGCCCCAGGGCTTGAGAAAAAGCTGCCTCCTTCTTTATATCATTAGCCAACCTGCCAGTTTTCCCCATTTGGAATATTTCATACACAGGCCCTTTTCTCCCACGCTCACTCCCCACCCTCCTTCTCCATCCCCTGTGCCACCAACAGCTCCAGCCTTGTGCACTCTGGTGCTGGCAGGTGCAGGCGAGCAGGCACTGTCTGCCTCTTGCCCCTGTTCACCCCTCCAACCACAGCACAATGGAGCAAACAGCAGTGCTGGGTGTGAAAACCACCTCAGTTCTGTGTCCAGTTGGGGTCCCCTCTGTACAAGTGAGATGTGGGCAGGCTGGAGAGGGTCCAGAGAAGGGCCATGGGGATGATCAGAGGGCTGGAAGCCCTGCCATGTGAAGAAAGGCTGAGAGAGCTGGGTTTGCTCAGTGTTGTGAAAAGAAAGCTCAGGGGGGACCTTATCCCCAGGTCCCAGCACCTTAAGGGGACTAAGACGATGGAGAATCCCTTCTCACAAGGATCCCTGTGGAAAAGCCAAGGAGGGGTGGGTCTGAGTTACTGCTGGGGAGATTCCCGTTGTAGTCCAGAAGAAACTCCTTCCCCATGGGAACAATGAACCCCTGGAATCATCTCCCCAGGTCAATTGCCCTGCACTGGGCAGTTTTCACACTCAGCTGGACAGGCTGCTGGGACAGCAAATTTCAGCTCTGTTTTAGCTGGAGAGGTTGGGCTGGATGATCCTTGGGGCCCCTTCCAACCTGGGATTCTATGATTCTATGAATCTATGAGATACAGGGAGAGGCAGAGCTCCAGGTGTCACCCAGACACAGGGGACAAGGAATAAGCCCTCAAAAACGCACAGAGGATGAATGGGAGGAAGCTACAGGCTGGTGCATGTCCACAGTGATGGGTCTTGATAAACATGGCTCTGAGGTGGGGAGAAAGGAGAGGGCTGGAGGACTGGGACAGCAGCAGCATGATGCTGGGGTCAGTTGTGGTCCCAGAAAAACCTCCCCTCCCNAAGAAAATCCTTCCCCATGGGAACAATGAACCCCTGGAATCATCTCCCCAGGTCAATTGCCCTGCACTGGGCAGTTTTCACACTCAGCTGGACAGGCTGCTGGGACAGCAAATTTCAGCTCTGTTTTAGCTGGAGAGGTTGGGCTGGATGATCCTTGGGGCCCCTTCCAACCTGGGATTCTATGATTCTATGAATCTATGAGATACAGGGAGAGGCAGAGCTCCAGGTGTCACCCAGACACAGGGGACAAGGAATAAGCCCTCAAAAACGCACAGAGGATGAATGGGAGGAAGCTACAGGCTGGTGCATGTCCACAGTGATGGGTCTTGATAAACATGGCTCTGAGGTAGGGAGAAAGGAGAGGGCTGGAAGACTGGGACAGCAGCAGCATGATGCTGGGGTCAGTTGTGGTCCCAGAAAAACCTCCCCTCACTGCAGGCAGAACAGGGTCTGGGTGTCCCTGTCAAGGCTGATCCTTACAGACCTTGATCCTGAGAGCAGCTAAGCTGACTGCAGCTGGATCAGCCCTCTCCTCCCTTCCAACATATCCAATTGTGATGTAAATAAAACAACCAAAAGAGAAACCCAGCCCATACATGAGACACCCTCCTAGAGACCCAGCTCAGCTCAGAGCAGCTGGGCAGAGCAGCAGGAGAACAGGGCTGGTGCTTCCTGGCCTGACCTCCTTTGTGCAGCAGAGAGCATCAGCATCTTCTCCTGGACCAACAGCCCTGCTGGCAGAGCCCTCAGGGTGCCATCTCATCCCACAGGGGACCTGGTAGAGGGGACCCTTCTGTCATTACCCACAGAGCTGGGACATCCTGCTGTGAAAGGAGGAGGTGCCAGGTTCCTCTAGTTGCTAAATTCAGCCCAGCTCTGAGGAACCAACTCCAGCTGTTCCTGAGAGCCAGTGGCAGGGTCCCCAGCCTCATCCCACCTTCAGCCAGGGCTGTTTAGCACCAAGGGAAGCCCAGGGCTCTCTGTATAGCTGCTCAGCATAGCCGTGGTGCCAGGCCCCGCTGGCAGCAGCCAGTGCCTGCTCCTGGGGGATGGCATGTGGGGGAGGCAAGCTGTGCTGGAACTGTTTGCCTTGGGGTTCCTGCCAGCGCGGTGATTTCCCTCTCGCGTGTCAAGGGCAGCCAGCAGAGAGCTGGCTGTGAAGCTCCCCCTGTGTCTCTCAGTTCTGTCTTCCCAGGAGGAAGGGGAAGCAGAGTCAGGCTCTGAAACATGGCCCAGTGTGCACAGCTGCACCTGCAGGACATTTCCTAACCCATTTTTGCCCTATTCTCCCACCTTTTGCTCTGTCCTTCTGGCACCTCCACCCCCAGCAGCTGTCTTTCCTCAGCAGGAGTAACCCAAGCAAACCCTGAGCAGCACAACTCAGCCACAGCATCCAAGACGCTGGGTGAGTGGGACGGGGAGAGCTGAGGAGGCTGGTTTGACCTCATCTCACTGCAGAACCATTTCCTTGCTGACCCTGCCTTGAAACATCTGCACTTAATAAACTGGAAGGCAAAGACAGCCAGCGGCGGGGAGCATCGTCATGGCTGAGCCCACGCTGTCCTTGTCTGCTGCTGCCTGACGGGGAAGGATGGGGTCCAGGGGTCCTTGCAGCATGCAGGGAGCTTGTTTGAAGATTGATCTCGATCCTCTGCCTTTGTTTTCTTACAGAAAGAAAACAGAAACAGAGCAAAAGACTGAAGGGATGCACGCAAGCCCTGCACTGAATAGGCAGCCTAGGAAACCTCACAGAGACCTTGTGGAACCTCTGAACTGTTGATCAAATGGATTTGAAACAGTCCCAGCCCTCGGTAAACTGAGAAATGAAATGAGCTAAGAAATTTGCAGTGCACACACGGAGGGTCTGAAGCCAGGGGATTCATCAGCACGTTCTGACATCCCCTGGGACTCCAGGATCCTGCTCATGATAGTGTGAAATCACAGGTTAACCGGAGCAGAAGAGCACTGGCAGTGCAAGGCCTCCCAGCCACGGGAGGTACCACAGAACCTGCTGCCAGTCGTGCTCAGGAGACTTCAGCTTTCACACTCAGCCCCTTCTTTAGTGGCTCCTGCAGTGCAGACGGCAGCTTGAAGCCAGGTCACTTGGCTTGCGTTGTCCTCTGCATCACTACTGCATCTGTCCCAGGGGAAGAACCATAGAGGGAATCACCCCAGGGAGCCAGCAAGGAGAGGACGGCTTAGCTTCTGCTCAGTCACTCCTGCTCTGCCTTACCCTCAGCTTGCTGTGCACATGCAGCCTGGGTGCCAGGATGCCACCATGCCCAGATGTCACTGTGCCCTGTCTGCCTCGGCTGTGTGTTTCTCTCTTCATCCCTCTCAGAGGCTCTTCTCAGCCTCCTGTGGACTCCTGGGACCCAGTCCCTGGCGTGTGGGAAGCCAGGCAAGGAGATGAATCTTGGAGGGACAGTAATTACTTGTGTCATACTGATAAATTAATACATCTCATTTATTCTCCAGATTTAATTTCCCATTCCCTTGCTTCCCTGTCACATGAACACGCACCTAAAAACGTTGGAAGGCACAGGCAGGCATGGAGAGAAGCAGGGAAGGGGTGAAGGAAGCTCCAGGAAAGGGCCTCTGCCACCCTGGAGAGCTGTTTAGCATCTCCAGAACATGATGCCAAGCTACTGAAACGACTCCTAAAGTTGCAGTGGTGGAAAGGTGAGAGGAGCAGAAACTCTGCCTGCCCAGCGAGCAGCCCCAGCTGTGGAAAAAGATGGCTCAGACCACACAGTGCAGAGAGCTTCCTCTCAGCTGGGTGTCTGCACCCTCTGTGGAGTCAGTGGGGAAAAATTCCAACTCATGATTCGCCTCTTTATTGCCCTGGCCATGAAGGATGGACAGGACCAGCTTCCTAGTCCCAGGATCACCCAGACCAAGTCGCACAGGAACACAGCCAGGCGGGTCTGGAATGTCTCTTCCCTGACAGGGGTTGGAACAGGCTGCCCAGGGAGGGGAGCAGTCACCATCCCTGGAGGGGTTCAGACGAGTAGCTGTGGCCCTGGGGGACAGGGCTCAGTGGGCAGGGTGGTGTCGGGGTGATGGCTGGACTGGTTGGTGTTGTAGGTCTCTCGCACCCTTAATTCTGTGACTCAGCCAACTGCTCAAAACTGCTTGTTCAGGAGACTCTGGCCCAGGGTTTCTGAAGGGGCTGTCTGGCTGGGCACCTCATTCCATGAGGATCTGGTCTTTTGAGAATTCACTTCTGAAGCAGTGTCCTCAACGAGTCTTAAGCTGCACTGCCCTCATCTCAGGCCACAGGGAGCCATCAGCTGAACCTCAGCCCTCCTGCAGACCCTCCACGGCAGAACCAGTTCTTGCCCAACTTTGCAAGCCAGGTCTGTTTTCCTCTCCCATGCAAACTCCCCCTCTGTGAAAACTGACCCTGCCTGTGGATCACATCGCTGACTCATCACTTAAAGATGAAGCGTTTTGGCCCAACTCTTCATCCAGCCTCTGTAAAATGATGCTTGGCCTCATCTCCCCGCCACCCCCTCCCGCACAGCCACTCCAGGGCAGAGGCGGTGGGAGCCCAGATGCATTTGTTGCAGGGGAGGAGGCACTGACAGTCTGATGCTGTGAGGACCTGCTGATATTTCCCAGCTCAGCAAGGAGAGAGGGACTCTCAGGGAGCATCCATTTAGCACTACTCAGAAGGGGAGGGAATTTAAGATCCTACTGGGGAACATGAGGTATTTTCCATTAGGACAGCACACACCGCAGCATCCTACAAGCCCTGACCCCCCACCTTGCACTTCCCAACCTTGCTTGTGATTTCCTGCTGCCAAAACCTCAGGCAGACTCTAGATGGGAGGTTTCCTGCCATAAAGTACACGGTCAGAGCAGGAATAGGGGCAGAACTCTGCTGCTCAGCGTGTGCACCCACAACAGCAGGATGCTGGTGTGTGCAGGGCTGAGCCAACACTTGCTTTCCTCATCCCTTTGGGAAAACAGAGGGGACACCCCCCAAGGATGGCCCCAACCTGGCTACATAAGGTACAAAAGCAACAAGAAGCGACAGCAGCCCTTCCCTGCCCCCCTCCCTGCAGATGGCTGCTGGCTAATCCCACTGGAGCATCCTCCCTGGTCCTGGCCAGGGAGGGGACCCAGAGGGAGGGGACACAAAGAGCATCAGGGTTGGGGGAAGGGGACTGGAATGGGTTGATCAGCTCCTGCCTTGAGCACGAACAAAGCGATGGGGCCAGGAATTCAGAGCAACCAACAGCATTTCGATGCTAATGAGAGCTCCCAGTTAGATCCTGCCGCCTGTGGCAAATTGGAGTGAAAATCCAGCCTTGAAAGGATGCAACTTGTACGTCCAACGAGCCTTGCTGGGCTCCGATAGCAATCCTTCTCCCTCGGTTTATTTTTAATTGACTCCTACTAAGCCAAAGGACGTTTTCATCGCTTCCAACCAGAGCAGCTGTTGAAACTGAAAATCAGCATCATAAAGTGCAGCCGAATGTATTTCGTGGTGTTCACTCCCTTTTCCAACCCTCAGCAGGCGGCCTGGAACAAAGGATGCCCTGGCAGAGTGTTAACCCCATCGTACAACCCCCTGCACCCCTTCACACAAGGGCTGTGGGCTGGATCCAGCGTCACCAGCCAGCATAGGGATGCAAGGTCCCACAGGCAGCTCACAAAGGTAGTGACACCAGTCAGCCCAGTGCTCCAGCCCCAGCTGGAGCGTTTTGATCAGCTAAAGTCTCCCGTCTTTGCATCACTGTCCACCCTTTGCCCTCAGAAACAAGATGTGATGCTGCACTGGCACCCGGAGCTGGACTTCTGGACTCCCTGACCTAATACAATCGCTGCTTTGGAGCAGGGATGATGCTGTGATCACCAAGCAGCAGAGCTGACACTCTGGTGCCTAGTTCTTCTTGCAAATCAACCATGGCCTCCTACACAATGAAAACACCAGCTGGCTAAGAGTTGGCCATCCCACTGTTTAGTCTCAAGAGAGAGTCATCCAGAGACCTGGCACTGCAAAACAGACTGGAGAACCCCACCGACTGCCAGATTCCTACAGCAGCCGTAAGTCAACATGAAAATGTTGGAAACGGGACCAACTGGGATCCAAACTGGGATCCATCAAGCAGGGACTGAGCGATCTGTGAACACAGTACCGTGGGGTCTGGCTGGTTCTGGCTGTAGGGACAGTGTTCACACACAGCTCCCTGGAAAGAAACCCTGCAGTCTGAGGTGAAGAGAGGGAACAGCCCATTCCTAAGGCTGCTGTGCCAGGGTCATTCCCAAATAGAAGGGCAAAAGAAGCCGTGAGGATCAGGATGCTGCAGAGCGGCTGGTGAGCAGGATCCTACCTCTAGTACTCCAGCAGGTTCAGAGCTTGGGATGAGGAGCGTTCCTGGATGCTTCTCCCTAAATTACAACTGGCACCTTCCGTTTGGACAACAGCCCCCCTCAAAATCCTGGCTGTCTCCTCTGTTCCCTCACCTTGGCCTGGAGGAGTCAAGAGGAAGAAGAGCAGAGCAACGCTCCAACCATGAAGTCCAGCTGTGGAGACCTGCTGGAAGCGTTTCTGCGGGCAACCAGAATCGCTAATGGGGGAATCAAAGCTCAACCTTCCTCCTTCAGGAGCGTGCAGCGGGTTTTCTGCACTCACAGTTGTAAAGGGCTTGGCTCCCTAATACCAACAAAGCCAGAGGGAAGACCTCCTAAGAAAGCTAGATCCTGTTTCACACCGGGGTCACGCTGGCTGCCAGTCCTTTCGGATGCTTTGGCATTTATGAGGGTGGTTTGCTGGGAGCCGAGATGTTTGGAGAACCTGTCCCTAAGCAGCGAGCTACAATCTTAAAACAACTAATTAATTAAAAGCTGACCCTGAGCTTGATTAGTTTAGAGGTTGGTGTTTTATTTCCAAGCCTGTCCCTATCCGCCCAGCTCTAAAAACAGAAGAAAAGCCATTTCTCCTTCTCTCCAACCGAACAAATGCAGCTTCAGACCTCTGATTAAATATTAACCGCTCTGCACAGACCACAAGCGAGCTCCACAGCTATTTATTGCTCCAAAGGCAGCTGCAGCAAGAAACAAAAACAAAACAAACAAAACCAGCCAGGACTGAACGGTGTCATCCACATCAACAAGTTTCCCATGTGTGCTTGAGTCAGCTCCAAGCCAGGAGGCATTTAAGAGCACGTTTCACTGGGCTCGGCGCTCAGGGACCCAGAGCGATGCTCTGCGAAACCCAAATGCCCCCCAGCACACCTCCCGCTCCTCCCCGCACCGCATGAGTGAACCCACTGCCTGCCCGATCCATGGGCTCCTGACGTCAATGATCTGCAACTCTGGAGCTCGCTACAAAAGCTCTGCGGTGCCTGCAGAGCTCCTAGTGCTTTGGGAGGGTGAAGTGGTGGCTGCCTGATTTATCCCGCCCCGTTTTCATCCCCTTTTCAAAGGGTTCAGGACCCGCTGAGGCTCAGCAATGACATTTGGAGATGCTGAAGGAGGTGAGTGGCTGCTGGAGGGCAGGGCTGCTCCTCTCTGTCGAGCTCAGAGCTCAATGAGGCCACCATGGCTGCATGTTTGGCCCTATGGTAGGGCTCAAGTGTAGGGCACTGATGGTCACAACGATGTCCCCGTGTCCAAACTCCCTATTAAACACTCGATCACACCATGTCGGAGATGTGGCTGTGTTAAAACAGCCTTCAACAACTCAAGGTCTCGAGCCTGCGGCACTGGCTTGGCTTTGACCCGTTCAGTGGGTAGATGGTGTTAACCCCCCCACCCCAAAGCCTTTGAAGGGTTTTCC
Source organism: Upupa epops (assembly GCA_013397515.1). Classification (NCBI taxonomy): domain Eukaryota; kingdom Metazoa; phylum Chordata; class Aves; order Bucerotiformes; family Upupidae; genus Upupa; species Upupa epops. The sequence continues at coordinate 565,202 of VZRI01004037.1, read as the reverse complement.
CCAGCTTTCCCAGTATCATCTGATGCCCTGGAGCAACAGGACAAAAGGGCATTGTTCCTCATCTTATTTCTAATTATTAATTGGAAATTAAAAGGCAGCTGGGCTCCTAATTTGGGCCCTAAGCCAGCGCTGGGATCCCAATCCCACTCCCCCTCCCACTCCAGCCTGATTTCACAGCCATGCGCTCGGGTTTCTGACGCACGGCGATCAAATAACCCATCACTCAGGGTAAGATATTATCCCCTATTACCAATTCAATGCAAACAGCTCTCGCCTTCCCCAGATTAAAAGCCAATTAAAGAACTTTGCTTTTCAAGGGGAGAGGAAACGGAGAGGGAGGTGGAGGGCTGATGGGGTTGGTTCTGTTTGGTGTCTGGCAAAGGAGGCAATATCCCCCCTCCCGTCAGCGGTATCGATGAGTTTTTAAATCCCATTGATTGTGCTCAGAAGCATTTGGGGCTGGTGTCTGCAGAGAAAACAAGGAATAGAAAGAGGACAAGAAGAAAATCTCAACCACTCGGGTCTTAAAAAGGAGAAAGCAAGGAGTCTGACTTGCTGGAGGATCTGAGGTGTTTGCTTAAGTCAGCAATCGGTGTTTTGGGTTTCAAAGCTTTCTCAGGACAAGGGAGCCTTGCTCTCAAGGTGAAAAGAGAGCTCATAAATCTGGGAGAAGCTTCAAGACCAGAATATGCTGATTCCCCACTGCAGGGAGGGCAGAACCTACAGGAAAAGGGCATTTGCTCTGCAAACAAGAAGCCGGATGAGCGCCTGTAAATCGCTGGTCACAAGGGAACAGGTGACATTCAGCCACGCTGCATTCAGGTCTGGGACACGAGGGGAAGGGAAAGGTGACTTTAAGGCAACTCTGCACTCACCAGGGCCACACAGGCTCCTCTCAGCTCCCAGAAGAGCTCAGTGAAGCCCCAATTCACCATCTCCCACAGCTCTCACTGGGGAAACCAACACTTGAAGGCAGCAGGCTTGGCCCAGACCCCAAAAAACCTCCCCTCACAATCATCTTGGTTGGAAAAGCCCTTCAAGAGCATCCAAGTCCAACCACCAGCCCTACAACCCCCAACCACTACTCCATCTCCTTCAACACCCTGGTTGCCCAGTTGTGGAACCCCCACTCCAGGGACAGTGCCCTCTCTGGGCAGCCTCCTCAGTGCCTTCCTGCCCTAGGAGCAGCCCCAGACAGAGATGTGTCCGTTGCAGAGGTGAAGCCAGAGCTCGGAAGATCTCTTGGCTGGGCTGCAGCCAGCACAGCGGGACTCCAGCACAAAGGTACACAGTGATAACTCGTTTCATCGATCCCGTTTCCCTAGATTTAGCAGAAACAAACAAAAAGCCTCATCGTGGAAAACCATAGCCTGCCTTTCCAGTCAGTGCTGTTCCCTAAAGGAGCTCTCCCCCAGCCTCCTGCTGCCTGACCCACTGCCTTGCCCAGGTCCCACTGCCACCAGTTTGCAGCCAGGGTGCAGGAACAGTCCTGGGCTCAGCCCCACAGCTCCTGCTGCCATGGTCTTGCAGAGCCCTGGCACCTTCCAGGGTGTCTGCAACAAGGTGAAGGACTGTGGGGACCTTCACAGAGGGGTTTAGCTCACTGATCGTCTTCATCAGGTGGGGAGGGTGTCTCCTGAGCAGCTCTACAACCCAAACTATGGGCTGTTGCTGTCAGGATGCTCAATGAGCACAAACCCATGTCTGTCTGTCTGTCACTCTGTCAGTGGGTGTTCATTCCATTTTCCCTCACATCACACATCAACCCAGACCTTCGTGTCCATAAGCAGACACTTATTTAGTGTTTCCTCTTGTTCTCTGTTTCTTTAGAGCTGTTTCCACCCACAACAAACACAGCCACACACAGACACAAACAGCAGGGCACCGCTCGCACCAGGTTCACCCTCTCTCTCCCTCTGTTGCAGCCTCATTTAGTGACAAAGACTGGCAGTAACTTGGTCTGACAAGTGACTCTCTGCATTAAACCCCGGAGCCACCCAACTGTCACAGCCTCCTCCTGGCTGCACACATGGGCAGGGTGAGGGGATCTGCCCAGCTTCCTCGGCACAGCCCGGGCTCAGCTGGTGCAGCGGCGGTGCAGGCAGCCAGGTCGTGTCTGTGCTGCCAGCAGCAGGTCTCGGCCCATTTACCAGCCCACACTTGCCCACCAGCCAACGTGTTCCCATGCAACCACAAGTTTTGCATTGGGAGAGGAGGGGTCTGAGCACAGCCCAGCCAGCAGGAGCCCAACAGCCAGCTCCCACCGTCTCTGGAGGCTGAGCATGAGTGAACCAAGCACCCACCTGCAGGTATCCTGGAGGTCCTGCTGCTCAGCACTACAGCCCCTCCTTGCAGCAGCCTGCTGTGGGACACCTCCAGCACAGCCACAGCCCCCAGAATCATGGGCTGGGTTGGGTTGGAAAGGAGCTCAGAGCTCAGCCAGTGCCAACCCTCTGCCATGGGCAACAACACCTCTCACTAGCCCAGGGTGCCCAGAGCCCCATCCAACCTGGCCTTGGGCACTGCCAGGGACGATGGAGCAGCCACAACCTCCCTGGGCAACCTGTGCCAGGGCCTCAGCACCCTCCCAGGGAGGGATTTTCTGCCTCAAATTCACAGATTCCTAGAGTGGTTCAGGATGGAAGGGACCTTCAAGACCATCCGGTTCCAAACCCCCGCCATGAGCAGGGACACCCCCCACCAGACCAGGGTACTCAAGGTCCCTTGGCCTTGAACACTGCCAGGGAGGGGGCAGCCACAACCTCCCTGGGCTGGTGCTGCTGTGCATGGGCACAGGATGCTCAAACTGGAAGGAACGGGAAGCGAAAAGAGAGCAAGCAGAAGCCTGGGGACAGGACAGCTGTACAGGGAGGAAGGAAGGGATCAGCCATCCTGTGCCCTTCATCCTTGCCCAGGAGGAAGCAGACAGGCTTGTCCCTGCCTGGATTCTTTTCCCGGCGTCCCCTGCCGCTGCTGGTGAAACCCCATCTCAAGCCACCCCATCACCATGGCAACGGGCCGAGAGGAACAGATGGCCCCGGCGAGCCAAATCCCAGTTTGTGGGGGAGTGATGCTGGGGTCTGAGCAGGGCAGGAGTCCCAGCATCACGCTTGGAGGAACTAGGAGGTCATCCTTGTCACAGTCCTCTCTGTTGTCCTCCAGCCACGGGGAGACATCGCTTGGTGCTACCCTGGGCTGGTTGGCAGGGTGACCCCTCTGACCGTGTTCTCTCTGAGACCCAGCATCCCATGCCCTGACCTTCCCTGGCTATGGGGAGAGACATCTTCTCAGACCATCGCCTTTCACAGCCCCAGGACTGGAGTCTGCAGAGCAGGAGGGTGCAGGGAGCAGAACTTCTCATCTGCAAAGCGAGTGGGCACAGGGCTCAGCTGCCACAGCCTCGCCAGCTCTCCCAGAGGGATTCATCTGGGCAGACTGGGATGGGTGAAGATAAAACTCAGCCACTAATCTCCCTGTGGATTAACTGTCAAGCCAGTCCACGTGGGGCTGCGCTGTGGGGCTCTGGAGCAGACAAACAACATCTAAGACCTCTTGGAGACTCTCAGGACTCCTCTGGAGTATCTGGAGGGCATCTGGAGGGTGGCGGGCAGACACAGCCCAGGCACCCAGGATGAACAGGGTGTTTCTCAGGGGCACCGACCATCAGATCTGCAGAGTCATCTGCAAACCCCACGTAGCCTGCAGTTGTCAGCCCCACTATAGAGACAGCACTAGGGGGAACAGAGCAAAGATGGAGATGA
>VZRI01004037.1:545221-561362 GCA_013397515.1 Upupa epops | reverse complement strand
TGAACCCCCCCCCCGGACTTGGTCTGGGTGATCCTGCTGTGGCAGGGGGATTGGACTGGATGGTCTTTTGAGTTCCCTTCTGATCCCTGATGACTCTGTGATTCTATGATAAAGGGCTGTGCTTTGGGGGAAAGCAGTGACTGTGCAACTGCACTTAACCCTACAGAGCTGCCCCCACCTGCAAAGGGGAAGGACTCACTGTGGGGAAATACAGGCTAATAGAAGCCAAGGGACACTGCTGCAGGACACTGGCTTTTCCTTTGTGTTCCTGAGCTCCTAGCACAACGCTTTCTCCTGAAGAACCCACACCTGAGTCCCCAGGGCCAGTTTAGGAGCTGTTGCCACCACTCTCCTTCACTCCAGACAAGTTCAGTCTCTGTGGATAATGTCTGGGTCTTACAGCCCCGTCCCCAGATCCACAGGGACCAGAAAACTGCTTTCCCCAGACCCCTGGGGAGCTCCTATCCCACCTGGGAAGCAGAAGAGACTGAGGATGAGAAGCAGAAGGTCCCAGAGTGAGAGATGAACACGCTGAGAGGCTGCAGGGAGCTGGGAGCTAATGGCAATCACTTCTCCCTGCGCCAAGCTGCTCCCTTTCCCTTGGCCCTGGCATGTTCACAGAGGTTCTGGCCTCGGGGGCCCAGCCTGGCCCAACCGGCTCCCAGCCCACACCCGTGAGAAGAGTGAGAGCCTGTCCTGCCTCTCAGGTGTGGCCCTTGGCCTGCGGGCACCCGCCTGGGAGAGCACCGGTGCCAGCTTGGATGTGGCCACTGGTGCTGGTGAAGGAGCTGCTGGGCAGCAGCACCCTGCCAAGGGAGCCCTGTGCCAGGGAGGCTGCAAACCTCCTGCTGTGGATCAGGTTGTCTACAGAACCCCTTTTCTGTGCTGCTTCTCCTGCAGAGGGGGCTCCCAGATGCTCTTGGGGTGGGTTTTTATTCCTTCAGCTGGTGTCTGGGTTCAGCCCTTTCTTCTCCAACCCAACAAGCCCTGGAAAGCCACATCTTTTCTCTGCAGAACAGGTTGGGTGCTGAGCAGCCGTACCCGCTTCCCACGCACCCAGCACACACCCTCCCCCTGCCCCAGAGCCCAGGTCTGCTCTTCTTCCACCCCTCTTCCAGCCCTCTGCTCCCTTTCCCGGATGGAAGTTGGCACCCCTCCCTCTATTACCCACAGTGTTCAGCTCCTGGATAAGAAGCTCTCCAGCATCTCTTTATTAATCCCGCTGGAGGAGGCAGCGAGAAAGGGCTCAGCGTGGCCAGGACAGAGACGAATGTTCCACCAAACACCTCTGCACAGAGCAGCACGTCTTCTTCCCAGCCAGTCCCATAGGAAACTCGGCTAATAATTAACAATTACCGAACTTTAAACCCTCCATCCTTCTCTCCCTGTCCTGACCAGGAATCTGTAATAACTCATCCAGTCTCCAACACTCCCAGCTTGGCTCGCTGGAGCGGTAAAGGAAGGGGATGCAGCCAGACTCCAGGGCAGGCAGGAGGCAGCTGATGCTGCTGCTTTGCTTTTAAACAGAGCTGCAGCATCCCAGCTCCAAGCTTCCAAGGAATCACAGAATCCCAGAATGATTGAGGCTGGCAAAGCCCTCTGAGCTCAGCCAGCCCAGCCCAGCACCTAACATCACCCCAGCAGCCACCCCAGGGCACTCAGGGCCACAGACAGGCTGTCCTTCAACACCTCCAGACACCGGGACTCCCCCACTGCCCTGGGCAGTCCAGTCCAGGCTCTGAGCACCCTTTCCCTGAGGAAGGGCTTCCTGACAGCCAACCTAACCCTCCCCTGGCAGCTTCAGGCTCTGCCCTCTCATCCTGGCACTGGGTGCCTGGGAGAAGAGCCTGACCCCCACCTGACTGCCACCTCCCTTCAGGGAGTTGGAGGGAGAAAGTCCCCCCTTTTGTCTGAGTGACTGAAGCTTGGGGGAAGAAAGGAAGTAATGCTGCATTTTTCTGTGCCCAGTACAAGGTACCAGAGCACTGGACCAGGCTGCCCAGGGGGGTTGTGGAGTCTCCTCTGCAGACATTCCAGCCCTGCCTGGCTGTGTTCCTGTGCCACTGGGTCTGGGGGATGCTGCTGTGGCAGGGGGGCTGGGCTGGATGATCTTTCCAGGGCCCTTCCAATCCCTAAGGATTCTATGACTCTATGATACAACATAAAGAACTCAGAGCATGAAGTATATATAGCATAAGCACACTTGTTTTAATCCTTCTGCTGTCTGAGGTGACTATAATGACTACCATGCCAGGACTTGCACGTGAAACAGGTTAGATGGGTCATAGGGCCTGGATTTACACTGCTTCCTGCTCCGTCTGAAGGAAGGACCCCAGAGTTTTTGGGGTGTTCATTCACGCTGTGTTTCTGTTATCCTGCAGCCCACAATGGGGCTGCTCAGGCGGTCCAAAAGTTGCTCACGGCCACCTAGGAAACCGATGGCAACTGCAAACCATGTGGCAGATATGTGAGCAGTTATATTGCTTCCCCTCAGCAGGCAGCCATCACTCCTGCCTCAGGATTCACAGCTAAAGCACCAAGGGCACGAGAAACAGCTGTCACCTGTCCTGTCTGGTGTCCAGCAAAGAGCTGAGGTGTGGGTGGGAGCTGCCGTGCTCAGGGGGTGAAGGGCTTGGAGAAGAGGAGGCTGAGGGGGGACCTCATTCATGTCTAGAAATCTGTGAGGGGTGGGTGTCAGGAGGATGGAGCCAGGCTCTGCTCAAGGGCATCTGGGGACAGGACAAGGGGTGCCAGCTGGAACAGAGGAGGTTCCATCTCAATCTCAGCAGGACCTTCTTCCCAGGGAGGGTCCTGGAGCACTGGACCAGGCTGCCCAGGGGGGTTGTGGAGTCTCCTTCTGTGGAGACCTTTCAGACCCACCTGGCTGTGTTCCTGTGCCACTTGGTCTGGGGGATCCAGCTGTGGCAGGGGGATTGGACTGGACTAGATCTTTTGAGGTCCCTTCCCATCCCTAAGGATTCCAGGATTCTATGAGTGTCCATCCCTACCTCTCACCTAGCTGCAACCCTCCCCCAGATAGTGACTGGAAACCAGCAGTGACCCAAATGCAAAACTAATGGAGCAAGAAATCCAGAGGCCTTTGCATGAAACCAGCCGGGGAAGCCAAGGACCATGTCCACCCCCTCCCAGTCCACGCTCAGAGCAGTCAGAAACCAGCTCGGGTGTTTGCACTGGTGGCACCTTTGTGCCACGGTCTATGCAAAGTGATTTTGTTCTGTTCTAAAATCCCCGGGTGAGCAGTTGTGGGCTCCTGGCTGCTAGAAAAGTTAACCAGAAGAAGAGGGAGGTGGAGGGTGGAGGGGAGTCACCTTTCCCTGTGCTTTGCAAATGGCCTCCTGCTTGTGCAGAGCAATGTCAGTCAGCAAGATCCGTTGTGTGAGGCACCCTGCGGACACAGGGCAAGGTGAGCAGAAGAGAGAGGGACTGCTGCTGGCAGCTTCTGACAAGGAAAGGCACACAGAGGTGAAACGAGCTCACCAAGGATATTCCAGGGAGCTTGTGGCCAAGCCAAGAAGTGATGCCAGCCCTTCTGAGCTCAGCCTGCCTTTGCCATCACCTCCAGGCCATTCTTTCCCTGTGAGTAAAAGCTGATTCATGCCTGGTGGAAGGCACTGTGAGGCAGCAGATATTCCCACCGCCAGGAGAGCGGGGCAACAACTACAAATAAATACAAATCTACCTAAAAATGAGTGATTTTAGCCTTTGATGGGCAAGGTGAGTTTAGAGCTAGATCAATACCAGCACAACTGCAGATTGGATTCTTCCCTCCCCTTCACCACAGCAAAGGTACAGCTGAGACAGCATCTGCACACGCAGCCTGGCCACGGGCTCTGCCAGGTGCCTCAGTGCTGACCTTGAGGAGCTGCCTTGAAATGTAAGAGGGAAACTCCCCCTTCCTTCCTCCCCACTTCCCATACAGCCCCAAGCTTTTGTTCCCCAGCAAGGAGGTCACTGCTGGTTTCTTTCACTTGGGTACACTCTGTCCAGAGAAGAAACCGAGTCTCGACTCTGTCCTGACCGAAGGAACTGAGTTAAACTCACTCCACAAGCCCACCAAGAAGACCTGCTTCGTTGTGTGGGTAGAAACCTCAGGGGTTCAAGGGGAAAACGCAGCAGATTCTGAGGCAAAGCCAGTCCTAGAGGGATCTTAGCTAGCAGGCTGGCTCTGGTGTTTCAGGTGGGGAGATGCAGTTACCCGTTGATGCACTCCTCTCCTGGCCCATGTGCTCAGCCTCATGCCCCAAGGACCTTTCACAACTGCATTATAGGTTGTCCTCATACAAAGTTGGGATCGATAGAGCTGTCAGGCTTTGGCCACATTATCCCTGCTAATTGAAATTACAATCGGCAGAGGCTGCAGCTCTCGTTCCATCTCTCTCTTGCTTGTCATAACGTAATCAAAGCCTCTCGCGTGCTCTCTTCATCATGGAGCGTGATCGGAGCAACCGTGTGGCCTCCAGAGACTGCAGATTCCTGTGGATCAAACCAGGGCTGGGAAGCTCTGTCAGGGAGTGGGAAATGAGACCCTCACTGGGCAAACTCTGCAGCCTGTCTTTGGCCAAGGAAGCCAAGAGCAGCCACAGGCACAGGAGTCAAGCAGTGTCAATGCTGAACGGGCATGGGGGCTTAAGGAAGGTCCCTTCTCCTGTCTTTGGAGCAGCTCTGCTGTGAGGACAGGCTACTGGGGATGGGGCTGTTCAGCTGCAGAGGGACTTTTTATGAGGGACTCGTGTTAGGACAAAGGCAATAGGGTCAAGTTAAAATAGGGGAGACTGAGCTGAAAACTGAGGCAGAAATCCCCCCCCTGGGAGGGAGCTGAGGCTCAGGAACAGGTTGTCCTGGGAAGATGTGACTGCTCCACCCCTGGCAGTGTCCAAGGCCAGGTTGGATGGGGCTCTGGGCACCCTGGTCTGGAGAGAGGTGTCGCTGCCCATGGCAGAGGGTTGGCACTGGGTGAGCTCTGAGGTCCCCTCCAACCTAAACCAGTCTGTGATTCTGATCCTCCTCACTGCCTCGGGACCTCCCTGGCTCCTGCCTCCCCAGTAATGCTTAACCAGCTGCCAGAGACAACAGTGAGCAGGGGATCACGGCTAAGCAACGCGGCAGCTTGCCACCGGCACTGCACTGGGCACTGACCAGGACTCGGGTGGCTGCACAGGAATGAGCCGAAGCTTTGTGCTCACAGGAGCAGCTTAGCCCTAGTGCAAGCAAGGCTGAGATCATCTAAAGGTTGTGGCGATGTTAAGGTCATAGAATCACAGAATGTGTTGGGGTGGAAGGGAGCTCCAAAGGACATCCAGTCCAACCACCCTGCACCCAGCAGGGCCAGCACTCTCCAGCCCAGGTTGCCCAGAGCCCCAGCCAGCCTGAGCTTGAATGGCCCCAGGGATGGGGCCTCCACCTCCTCTCTGGGCAGCCTGGTCCAGGGATCCCCCACTCTCAGATTCAGGATCTTTTCCCTCCTGTCCAGCCTCCCTCTGCCCTTTTCCAGCTTCAAACCAGGACCCCTCATCCTGGCGTTCCCTGCCCTTGGGAACAGCCTTCCCCAGCCCTCTGACAGCCCCTCTCAGGGGTTGGAAGGTCCTTGCCCTGCTGGACACTGTGCAGAACTCCTTACCCCAGCTCTGCGCTGCCTCACACCCCCCTGCTCCCTAGTCCTCTCCCTCAGGCAGTAGCCCCAGCAGCGAGGGCTGTGCACACCCCGTTCACTCCAGCTCCCAGAGCCCGTCCAGTTTACGGGGCCGGGGTGATACACGATGGAGAGAGCCAGCGTCTGTGATTTGTTGATCATAATCAAACAGCCATAACGCAGGGCTTGAATTATCCAGGCAGCCCAGACCTACTCCTCTCCCCGGAGACTGGCCATAAACAAAACTTAAATAATTAGAGTGCTTGGGCGGAGAAGCCTCCTCTAAGTAGTCTCAGGCTCAGGCAAATAAAGGAAATAAATTCTTGGAAGGTGCCAGGCTGGATGGGGCAGAGGGGAGGCTCATTTTCCACATCACTTGAGAGCAGCCGTTATAAATCTCGCTGCAAGATGCACCTCCCCGGGCTAACGGTATTTTTAAACTCTGAGAGAGAGGGGAGAGGGAAAGCAAAGGAAAAGAAAACCCCGCACGTTTCAGTATTTACACCACAGGCGAAAAGGGTATTTAAAAATCAGAGTGCATTTTGGAAAGTCTGTTCCTGCTACGCCAGGAAAGGGAGAAATCATTTTCTCTCTATAATGGGATAGCTGGAAATATTAGCCCCAGAGAATTCATCTCCACCGCCACCGTTCTGCTGTGAGCTGAGAAATCAAAATCCCAGAAGGACTCGGGGAGATGGAGGAGTCAGGGGATGGAGGTTCTTTCCCTGGCAAATTGCTGGTTCTGTTCTCGACTGAATTGGTAGCAAATGCAAATCAGCTCCTCTGGATCCTGAGGGGTGAACTCTGTGCTGTCTCTGCTCACATGGGCTCTGGGAGAGCATCCTGTGGGAGCTGAGATGATGGGACACTGGGACCTGCTCATGGTGTCAACTGAAGGATGCGGTCCTGGAGCTGGAGCCCCATAGAATCACTAAGGTTGGAAGAGCCTACAAGTTCATCCAGTCCAACCATCAACCCGACCCCCATCCTGCCCACTAAACCATGGCAACCTGGTCTGCTGAGTGCTGGCCCTGCTTTTTTCAGGGGTGTTGGACTGGATGACCTTTGGAGGTCCCTTCCAGCTCTATCATTCTCTGTTCCCTAGGTCCCAGGGGTTGTGCATGGCAAGGCTACTCGAGGTTTGGGGCATCGGCTTGTGCAGGGCCATCAACCCAGTTCTCCTCCCTCATGTTCCCCTGGGTCACTGGTGTTTCCTTCCCTGCACAGGGTGGCCTCCCTTTGTAACCCTTACCTAGGAAATCCTGCCACAGGCTGACTGATCACAGGTTGACTCACATTGCCCAGCAACACTCTGCTGCAGGAGGTGTAAGAGAGAGTGCTCAGCCTTGCTCTCAGAGGGGTCCTCTAGGATTAAAATTGCCAGAGCTCTGCCTTTCCCTGCAGCCACTGCAGCTTCCCTCTCTGAACTCCCTACCTGTTCCTCAGGCACTGAGAACATCCCCCCTTTTACAAGACTCTCTCCCTCCCACCCCCTCCCAGGACCTCAGTCATCCTCCCAGATTCAGCTCCTATCAAAGGGATACACCAGCACAGCCAGTGCACATCAGAGCATCAAGCAAATCCCCGAACAAGCTACCTCCGAAGATCAGAGCACCCTGTAATCACTCCTTCTGCAAGGGGATCCCAGCAACTCTCGCCCACTTTTCTCTGGGCTCCTGCTGAATCTGAGCACATGAGATCCTTCTGGCCAGCTCAGCCCCATCACTAGTCAAACCTCTTCATAAAACTTGCACACACAGAACTCCTGGCCTCTCCCTGCTCCCCAGAGATCCCAGGGAGAGGGGAGCACTGGCAGCAGCTGGCCACGGCCACACAGGCACAGACACCAGGACAGAGGTGACACTCCAGTACCTGAGCGCTGATTCACATGTTGAGGCACGTGAGCATCTTTCATAACCCTGGACTTGAAGAGCAAAGCAAGAAGCCTTCTCTAAAGCCTTTCGTAAGACACCATGTGCTTCACCAGGATGACACAATGAGCAGAGCACTGGGCTTTGAAGTCATGACAGTGCTGTCCTACACGTGGTCAGAGACTGCCCTCTCAGCTCCTTGGTACTCAGAACTGAGCTCATCCTCTTCAAGCGAAAATGCAGAGCTCCAGCTGTGGGGAGCAAAGGGGATCTTATATCATAGAATCACAGGCTGGTTTAGGTTGGAAGGCAGCTCAGAGCTCACCCAGTGCCAACCCTCTGCTGTGGGCAGCGACACCTCTCACCAGACCAGGGTGCCCANGTAAGACACCATGTGCTTCACCAGGATGACACAATGAGCAGAGCACTGGGCTTTGAAGTCATGACAGTGCTGTCCTACACGTGGTCAGAGACTGCCCTCTCAGCTCCTTGGTACTCAGAACTGAGCTCATCCTCTTCAAGCGAAAATGCAGAGCTCCAGCTGTGGGGAGCAAAGGGGATCTTATATCATAGAATCACAGGCTGGTTTAGGTTGGAAGGCAGCTCAGAGCTCACCCAGTGCCAACCCCCTGCCCCAGGCAGCGACACCTCTCACCAGACCAGGGTGCCCAGAGCCCCATTCACCCTGGCCTTGGACACTGACAGGGATGGAGCAGCCACAACCTCCCTGGGCAACCTGTTCCAGGGCCTCAGCACCCTCCCAGCGAAGAACTTCTTTCCACTATCTAATCTAAATCTCCTCTCTTTTAGTTTGAACTTGTTCTATCACTAGAATCCCTCGAGTCCTGTATCCAGTGGAAGCTCTGACAGCTGATACCGATTACAGTATGGCAAGGATGCTGCTGTAACACATCCCTGCTCCTTAATGGCCATAAATGGGCACAACCTTGGTTCTCCCCTGCATCCAGAACATCTCCCTCGCTGCAGCTCAGTCCCTAACCACCGCGATGGTGCAGCTGGCAAGGAGAAGAGCATGAACAAGCCCAGTAATGAACAGCTTGTACAGTTGTCACCGCTGTACGCCACCACATCACTCACTGTTGCCTTGTGTTCCAGCCCTTAAAACAACAACATCGCTTCCCAAATGACACAGGCCTGGGCTGCTGAGTAAGGTGACCCAGGCGAGAGTGGCTGTGTGCCGCAGCCTCTTCAGAAAGTGGGGGATCTTTCCCTTGTGTGATCTCAAGGCCCCTAAACCCATCCGTAACATTCCCTCTACTCTTGGCATCCCCAGGCTAGGAAGGACGTGGGCACCACCACTCTGATGGGAATGGGACTCTGCCTTTGCCTGCAAGCAGCTCAGTACTGATGATCTAGACCAAGGAAGGTCAGAAAGCAAAGCCCACGAGAAAAGATGTGGTCCAGGCTTGGTGCAGCTTAATTTCCCAGTGAAACCAGTGTACTCCTGTCTGCAGGCTTCGTATGGATGTTTAATGCACTGGTAGCAATGCAAACCCTTCTCCTGCCTGCAGCAGCTGTAGCCCTGGCAGTTAGTCAGGAAAGCTGGGTCTGTAACGCTGGTGCAGTCACGTCATTTCTACTCAGTCCTGCGATAGGGTGAGATGTTTCAAGGCAGGGGAACCTCCGTCACGGCCAAGGGTTTGGGTTAGGGGTGAGTTATGACTCCACAGCGTGTGATAACTCACCCAGCCCTGGACTCTGAGCTCAGCCTGCTCATTTGTTTGGGATGTTCAAGGGCAGGGTTTGTTACTTCCTCACAGCTCACTCCTGACCCCGGTACCACAGGCCAGCACAGCCACCGAGCACTGAGCTAGCTGCTCTGCACAGAAACCTGGATAAGATAGTGACAGAACCCCTGACCTTTCCTCCTGAACTCCTCAGTTCTCTGTTTGTGCCTCCAAGTAAACCCTGTTCATCATATTAAACCCTCCCCTAGGTCTACGACTTCTGTCTGCCACAGCCCATCGGTAACCCCTGGCTTTGCCAGTGCACTCAGCACAACAGCCTCTAATGATAACCCTCTGCTCGAGCTCCTGAGTCCCAGCACCCTCTTCTACACATTAGCATCAGACCTTGAGTCCATGGCCACAGCTCTGCCCCCCGCCTGGCTTTCTCAGGGTCAGCAACAAGGAGTAACCCCGTCAGTCCTGGGATAGGGGATAAGAAAGGGAACCTGATTTTGCCAAGTGTGGAACCCTCAGTGCAAAATGTAGACCCCTACAAGGCCACCTGAAACCCAGATCCCTCCTGGATCTGCATGATGTAGCCACACAGCCTCCACTGCAGGAGCCTGCTCTGATACTGTGCCTTTAGCCTCACAGAGAGAACAGGGCTAGTTCTGCTCTCAGGTGGCCACACAGGACTCTGCTCCAGTCCCCTCATCTCCTGCACAGAGGGGTCTTTGTGCTGGGAACTGCTCTTGCCTGTCACCAGAGCAGAAACGCTGGATGTTAGCCACTGCCTGGAACTGCATGGACCCTCTGTCCCTCCCGGCCCTGCCTCCGGATGTCTCGCTCCAGCATCAGGGCAGGAATGGATCTTCCATGGGAAAGGAAAAATAGACTCCAGATCAGCCTGACTATGTGGCTTCCCCACATAGGGAGAGAGAACTGTCGACAAGAGGGATGGAGGCAGAGTCCTCTTGACTAACCAGGCTTGGGAGCACCTGCTGTCTCATAACCAGGTGGTCCATCTGGTACCTGCTGCTGCTTCAAGGCAGGGATGTGATTTGCAGGTCCTTCTGTAACATCCCTGCATGGTTGGGAGCAGATGGGAAGCACTTTGCTATTTCCTGCTGCTAGAAAGGCAAACAAGCTGGAATGGGGAACAGAAAGCCCCATCCCTACTTCTCCTTCAGCTCTGCCCACCTGTAGGGCACCTGAATGAAGCTGGACAGCAGTGCTGCATACCAGTGTCCAACTGGTCTGGCTCAGAGCCAGGGAGGGCAGGGCTGGAGCAGAGTGAGGGATAAAGGCAGAGTTGGGTGGTAGCCTCCTGCATCGCAGCACATAATGTCAAAGGAGGATTATAAACCTCCTGCAGGGACAGCTTTATGGGGGGAGAAGGGAGAAGAGATGGTTCATCAGGTTGGGTCACTTCCATGCAGCCATCTCCAGCACCCCACAGAGATGCAGAAGGGATGAGTGACTTCTGGCCACATTCTGCCTGGCCCTGGCTGCTGCAGAGCTGTGGCACGCAGGGCACACCGGGGACCTCCTGTCTTCTTGGGCTGGACAAACAGCAGAGGACTGGCACTCTCTCTGCCCATCTCATGCTGCTGCTCATTGCCTTGGGACTGCTGCAGAGCCCAACGCTGCCACAGCTTTTCTGATACCAGCCTGCACGAACGGCTGCATCAGCCCTAGAGACTGGGAGAATTGATGACTGGGTGGTGTTACACTCCCCCACACCTCCTCAGGTGCCCATGGGGGCAGGGACAAAGAGGAATGACAGCTCAGGGCAAATAAAACACCCCCATGCTGGGAAGGGTTGTCCTTGTGCCTGCAAATTTCACTTCCCATTTCTGTGCGTGACAGAGCAGGCACTGTAAACGCAGGACTTTAACCCTAGCGTGGAGGAACCCTGGAAGGACAGAGAGGCACCGGTCTGGCTGCCACGGGCTGTCCCTCACAGCTGAGAGGAAGCAGCTCTTCCTCCCATGGATGAAGCTTTGCATTTGAGCAGCTTAGGCAGGAGTTCCTCTTCTGCCATGAGGCCAAGGGGGTCCATGCTGCATCCAACCAGCCCAGACTAAAACTTCACTAGGAGAAGCAAATACATCTGAGTATCTGTAGCTCAACATCAGCCAGGAGGAGAGCAAGGGGATGTCTCACGAGAGGTCCCATTCCTTAGTTAAACAAACGTTCACCTCTAACAACAATCTGGGTTAGGGCTCCCTCACTGCAGAGCGCTGAATTCTCTGAGCTGGGATGGCTGTGCCTCGGTAATTAAGGCAAAAGGTGTCTCCAATGCAAACTGGGTCCCAGCTCCTGTGGCTGGCGGCACCAGCTCTCCCTGCATCAGAGTTACCCTGATTTAACCTGACGTATTTGAAAAAGCAAGAGGATCTCTAGGGGTTGCTCGGATGGAAGTACCTCTGTCCCTCTCTCATTTGTTTCTGGTTTCTCCCTTGCTGGCCCATTAAAAGAGCCGAGCAAGAGCCACCATGACCTTGAGCAATGATGTTGTAAGATGCAAACCTTTGCTCTGAGGCCCCGAGGACTGTTACCATCTATCTGAGGCCACCAGCGCATCCCTGCAGTGCTCACAGGCAGCCTGACTTGAGCTCTTCCAAGAAACCTCTTCCTTTGGTGCTGCCCCACATCTCTCCTGTCTGCTGGAGCTTGGAAAGGGCCTTGTTCACAGCCAAGCTAACAGAGGGCAAGGGGTGCCAGTGGAAACCAAGCCTGGGAAGCAGGTCATGACGACCGGCTCTTCTGGTTCCCTTCATGATTCAGCTGAGGTGTGAGCAGTGCCCAGAGGATCCTCCTGGTGCCTTCCCGTAAGCTAAGCTCTGGCTTTGTGGCTGGTACAGCTGCAAGTCCAGAGGAGGGGCGATGCGAGGAGAGAGAAGTGCCAGGCTCCGCCAGCATCGGCATCTTGTCAGGCACCGGTTAATCACTGGATGTGGTAATGGCCCTGCTTCTGTACTCTGCAAATGGATTCATGTGCACTGGGCTGCGAGCTGCTGCTTGATTAACGCTGCCGGTTCAGAGAGCAAACAGCACTAAGCGCAGTCGTCCCCTGGCTCTGGCCATGGAGCAGAGAGCGTCCTGCTCAAGGGCTGAGCTGGCTCCCAACACCGCCCGCGCTGACACCCGCGTGAGCTCATCGATTTGGGCCAGGTTCACACTGGTGGGTCAGTTCCACTGTGATGAGAGACGGTTTAACGGGGAAACAGCAGCAAAGGAGACACTCTGGCTTCCTGGAACAGCCCCATGCGGTTGGTTTGGGGAGGAGACAGGTGGGGGGAAGAAAAACTGACGATGAAGAACTCAAAGCAAAGGCTGAACAGAACTCTGGCACCTTTTGGAAACTGATGTGGGATATTAAAGCAGGTCTGGAGAGTATAAGAAGGACTAGGTCCTGCAGGGAAACACTGCAGTCCTGTTCCCAGCACTCCAGAGAGCTGTTGTACCTCCCCAAAAAAGAACCTTCCCTCCAGCTGCAGCCAAGTTTGCCCTAAGGTCTGCAGGTCACCCCAGCTCAGCCAAGGCTGCTTTCATTGCTGTGATGGAAAAACCTTGTGTCAAAGCTTCAGACACCTCTCCAGCTCTCCCCTGCTGAGGATCTCAAAGCACTTTGCAAAGAAAGACTCAGAGGCCCCTCTGGGAGCCCAGGAGGCAGCCGGGTGACAGCAGACAGGAATTTATTCCCAGACAGAGGGGAACTTTTGGAAAGAGAGGCCCAGGTCTGCAGATGCAGGATGAAGCACGGGATGAAAGCCACTGCTCTGCGTGGCTGCATCTTGGGCTGCACCGAGTGTCACGGGGGGGACAAACTGATTGCTAAGACATAAAACCCATAAATTTAGCTGCAAGTGTTCCTAACCTCTGCACATCAGCCGTTTAGGATCTGTCATCCCCAGAGGGCCACAGCTTTTCAATAAACCCTGCTCCTAGCAGGATCCCGAAGCCCTGATGTCATAGCCTGAGCTGACACCTGGTTAATGGTTCTGAATGGACACAGGCAGGAGGATTTGCATGGAAGGCTGCAGGAACCCTGAATTGAATCTGTTCTGGACGATTGAGCCGATCACATTAAAGGCCACTTTGCAAAGCAGATTTTTTACAAGGGACTCCTTACGGCTTTTACAGCAGGGAACTTTTATTTCCTTATCAGAAAAAAAGAAAGCTAACATTGTCAGAAGGGGGAGGCAGTAGACGTGGATGGGAAGGAAATGAATTGCATTGATCAGAGGAGCACGAAAGGTTTTCCACAAAGCAGGTAGCATTCTCCTGCCTTCTGCTCATTTTTCTCGGGTCTTGGGTACCAACCCGCTCTTCCAACCAAGCCCACAGCCACCAACTCGCCTAAGGTCCCCTGTTCTCGATAAGCAACCTCATCTGCATTCAGACCTTATACCGACGTGATCATCAAGGTTGGAAAAGACCTTCGAGATCATCGAGTCCAACCGTCCACCCTACAACCCCCAACCATTAAACTATTTTACACCCTGAGCTGATTTGGGAAGAGCACGTTGGGAATTTGAGAGACTCCCTGCCTCGGCACGGCGTTCAGAGCTGCGGTTTCGTAAGGTCCATCTGCTGCGCGGGGCTTTGTACAGCACCTGGTTCAGTGCTGTGCTGCTCCTTCCCTGCAGCTCTGGGATGGCTCCACAGCACAAACAAACTGTCCTGGTTTTGGCTGGGATGGAGCTGATGGTTTGTCAAACCACAACATAAGCACACGAATGAATGGAGCACAGCGATCTAACCGAGGATCAGACATTCCTGCGAGTGTGGGGTGCACCCAGCAGCTGAGTTTCACCCACAGAGGCTGCAGGGTACTCAGAGACCACAGAGAAGGGTTGGGAAGGATTATCCTCCCAGAGCATTGCAGAGCTGGCCGTATCCTTCGCTTGGCAAAGCACCACGAGAGGCACCACTGGCTTATCCTGGCAGAGCTGTCAGCGGGACAGTGCAAGACAAACTACCAGGCTGCTGCGGAGTGGCAGGAGACAAGATTGCCCGAGTCCTGGCAGCCTCGACAACAGCCGAAAATAGGATAAGTGGAGGAAAAACATCTCTCTTGGCAGAACAAGGTGAGATGCCAGGCTGCCCCAGGGTCACTGCCTGTGTGTCTCCTCCTTGGTGAAAGCAATTCCTAGAGGGACTGGGGGAGCACAAACACCTTTTGGTTCACCCAACAGCCACCACAGCATGGCTCCACCTCCCTTGCCTTTCCCAGGGGTTGTGCTGAGGGGTTCCTGTATGCAGCTGCCCGGTGAGGGGGTGAGAAGGAGAGAAGACCAAATGAAGTACAGCATGGAAAGTTCTGAGCCTCCTCCTTGCAAGGCACCAGAGCTCAGCCAGGCACCTGCCTGGAAGCCCAGAGGGAGCCCGAGGCGGTCCCTTCCATCACCTTTTTGCGATACACACTGCAGGTCCCTTTGTCCTGGGAATACAGAGGTAGACACAAGCCTGATGCCCCATCACCCCAATAACCTTTTCCCTCTCACAGTCTCCCCAGTTTCTTGCCACATACGCACTCTCCCCCCTCCCTCCTTTTCATCTCTGCTCATTTTAGCTGGTCCACCCAACCAGTGCGCTCTGTTGATCTCTGGATGTTATCACCGCTGGGGAAACCTTGGCCCTGGCATTTGCCGGTCCTTTGGCCCAGATCTGATTAACTACAGCCACATCCCCGAGTCACAGCCCAGCCAGCCCGGCTGCAATGCCAGCACTCTGCCCCAGCCCAGCGAGAGGAGGAGCAGAAACACTTCCACCCTGCCTCGACTGACTGCAACTTCTCCGGTCCAACCGCAGATCCCACTCCTCCTGCAGGCACAGGCTGCCTATTCCCGCTGCCAGAGGCTGGGCACCGACCAGGGGAAGGGGACGCGTGTGCCCGCTGCCACCGGGAGCCTGGCCCCGAAAGGACAAACACCCCTTCTGTTTGCATTCCCCAGTTCATTCACCAGCGCTGCAAACCCACGCTGCTGGTTCCACTCTTCCCCGTCTCTGAGAACCGAGTCCGGAAAGCTCTGCCGGCTGGCGTTAACCCCTTCTGCGCTGGAGCAGAATGCAAGAGCCTCCCTCCGGGGCACTTGGAAAAGTGGGTCATTCTCTCACTCTCCCACTCTTGATCTGCAGCCCAGGGCAGGACCAAGCCCTGGGGTGCGGACACACGGGCTGCTCTGCCAGCACTGGTCGAACGAGCCGGGACCAAGTCACAGAATCACAGAAAGTCCATCCCAATCTCCTCCTTCCCAGGGATGGATCAGAACCAGCGGGCTGGCTCAGAAGCCACCCGGCACCTGCGGTGCAAAAGCAGCGCAAGAAAGGTCTGAAACGGGATAAAAACAAAGCCCCTTGGAAGTGGGGGTGTTGGGGGGTCTGGGGCTGTCGGAGAGCTGAAACCTCCCCTCTCTCTCCTCCGGAAGCATCAGCGCTGCCTGCCCAGCCCCGTGGCTGCCTTGCCCGGGCAGCCTGGCTGCTGCTTCTCGCTAGACGGTGGCTCGATCCAAGCGAAAAAGCAAACAAACCGCCTCAGCTCCCCGGATTCCGGAGCCCACTGCCTGCAGCTGCTTCCAAAACAAACGATCGTCTTGTTCCTCTCCCAAGCGAGAGATGAAAACCGGTTCCGACTCTCTCCCACCCTCCCGCAGATGCTCCCACACCNNNATGCGCCCACCCCTGCCCCGGCCGCGGGCGCGCACCCCAAAAGCACCCGCCGACCCCACGGCGAACCCTTCCCACCCCACCTAAGGGTATCCGAGGGGACCCCCCACCAGGGGGTCCGTCTCACCTGGGAGGAGCGCGGCCACCAGGATGCAAACTCCGATAGTCCAGCAAGATGCGCGAAAACTTGTCTGCGGCCGTGAAGCCATGAGAGTTCCTTAGGAGTAATGGGCAGGGGTCGGTGTGGCAGCGTCGCT
>VZRI01004037.1:520547-544754 GCA_013397515.1 Upupa epops | reverse complement strand
GATGCGGGGGAGGTGGGGTGGGTGGTGCGGGGGTCGGCCCGGGGTGCGGGGCTCGGCCGGGCTCTCGCACACGCGTTCACGCACACGCAGACGGGGCCGGGCGGGGCGGTGGCGCTCGGGCTCCGCTGCGTGATGTCAGCGCTAGGCGGGAGGAGGGAGCTGCGTTAACCCTTTGCCTGCCCCGCAGCCCGTGCCCGAACCGACTGGGCTCTGCCCGCTGCTGCTGGAGTCGCCGTCTCTTGGAAGGATTGACCCGACGTGCGGAGCTGGTGCTGAGAGCCGTGGGTTGCGGTGACCTGGCAGTGCTGGGTGCAAGGTTGGGTGATCCTAAGGCTCTCTTCCAGCCGAACTGACTGTGGGGTTCCGTTTCGTCCCTCCAGCTGGGTGCTGCCGGCAGCTGCCTTTTGTCTGGAGCTGGCAGCTCCCCGGTTGGGGTCCCCAGGGGCTGCTGCTGCCGGCTGGGTGCACTTGAGAGCGTGCTTTGCCGTTCCTTTAGGGCTGGTGGAAGGCGGGTAGGGACAGCAGCCTGGTGTATGAAACCATCGCTATGGTGTATAAACCCCCCTTACATGAAACCATGCCGGAGAGGGACCCAGCTATGGTGTGGAACCCAGCTGTGCACTCCCTGAATGGCAGGGGCTGGATGGGACCCCCGAGGAGCATCCCTAATCCAACCCCCACCCAGGCAGAGCAGGATCAAAAAGGATCCTAAGTAATACAGAGTGTTTTCTCGGGGCCTGTCTGAAAGAAGGAGGATGTTCTGGACTCAGTGTGTGCTGATAAGCGACTGGATTCAGAATCAGCACAAGGGCTGGTGCGCTGGAGGAGGGAGGCTCTGCTTTGCTGTGCTGTGCAGAACAGCCCTTATTATACGGACACAGACACAGCCTTTGCGGATCTTTTGCTAAGGAGGTGTTGAGCCTGTCAATGCCAGCTCCTGAGCTGCCCTGGCCTTCCTCCGCAAGGATGCTGAACCCCAAACAAAGATGTGAACAACAGTGACAACAACCAACAACAAAGTCACGTTGATTTCAAGCTCCATTAGAACAACACGGGAACAAATCAATGCCTGGCAAGCAGGAAAGGACAGAACCAGTGGGGAAGTATACCACACATAGTGGGAAAGGGAAGAGAGGGGGGAGCAGCCAGCAGCTATTAAAAGATACCTCTAAGGACCCCTTCGGCAGTCTCCTCCTCCTCTTATTTCCTTTAGAAGTTAATTCTTGTTGGAGGGAAGGATGGGCAGCTCTGTGACAAAGCGGATTAGCCAGATACAAGGTTTCTTCCAAAATAACAGAAGTTATTACATAGTAATGAGGTTTTGTGAATAGAGTCACAGGCTTTGGGGACCCTAGGATTCCTCTGGACATCTCCCTTGTAGAGCTGAGGCTGCTGGCTTTGCCCCAGTGATTTCTACCTCCTGCCTCCTCTGTAGAGCTGCAGTCCGGGGCTTAAGCGAGCATCCCCCAGTCCTTGTGGTGTGAAGAACTCCTGGTGTCCTTGTTTCAGAGGGTGATTTTCCTGTCCTTGGAGTGTTCACCTGGCTGCTTTCACCTTTCATCCATAAAATCTCATTATTTATTTTCACAACTCCATTAACGAAGTAGCATCCAATGAGACGTCACTCCCTTGGGCAGGTCTCTTGGTGTCTCAGGTGTCTCTCACGTTGCACGATATTCCAACTCCTGTTTTTCCCCCCTGGTGTGTTTTTGCTCCCCCATCTCTCTTTTGATGTCTTGCCACTGGCACCTGAGCTGAGAAAACAAAGCTGAGGATTGATCCTATCGTGATCTAATCAAGGTGACATATCAGGGCCCCTTCTGGGGTGGGGTTAGGGTTTCCTTTCAAGGACAGGGGGAGATGAGGTAGAGCCTTGTCCTCCCAAATCACCTGGAGGAGATTGAGGGGAGACCTTATTGCTCTCTACAACTGCTCGAAAGGAGGTTGTAGAGAGGCAGGGGTTGCTCTGTTCTCCCTAATTGCTATGAGTGATAGGATGAGGGGCAATGGCCTAAAGCTGCCCCAGGGGAGGGTCAGGCTGGATATCAGGAGGAATTTCTTTCCTGGAAGGGCTGTCAGGCACTGGAACAGCTGCCTAGGGAGGTGGTTGAGTCACTACCTCTGGAAGCATTGAAGAGAAGGGTAGATGTTGCATTGAGGGACAAGGTTTAGTGGTGCTGATAGGGCTGAGAAGAGGTTGGACTCAATGATCTCAAAGGTCTCTTCTAGCCGAATCTGTTCTACAATTTGAGACAAAACCTGCTCTCCATAAGCAGCAGCAGCAGGAGGAGGAGGAGCAGCAGCAGCAGCAGCAGCCCATCAGTCCTGGCGCATCAGGCCCAACTTCTTGAGCCAGAATATGTTATTTTCATGATCCTGTGCAAAGCAAAACCCATCACATTCGGCACAGTTCTGGCTGTTAACTTCTGAGATTTATTACACAGTGCCATGGGGCCCCTGCTCTGCAGCTTTTTGTGAGTCCAAAATTTCCGTGAAGCCCAAAGGGACTTGTGCATGAGCAGGAAAAGCAGGAGCGGAATACTTTGATTTGGCAGGTTTTGTTATTTCTAGGGAAGGAAGATCATAATATTTAACGTATTTAATGGCACTGTACTCATGCAGATTTGTTTTGGGATGGCCGCTGTGTGCCTGTCCTCTGAGGAGCTGGTGGGGCTGCCCTCTGCTCTGCTCTACCAGCGGCTTTAGCCAGTTGTCTCCTTGTTTCTACCCCTCACAGCTGTAAGAGCTGGAGCCCTGACTACCATCTATTCCATAGTGCCTGCTGTAATTGGGGTTTCAAGGGTTGCCCTTTCCTAGTAGGGGAACACGTGAACCTGTTTGAGGGTCAGAAATCCTTTTCACTCATCTATAAACTTGTTTCTTGAGAGACAAAGAGAAAACACCAAACAACCTGGCGCTTCTGAGAGACCCAAGGACTAGGCTGTAAGGACTCTCCAGTATCCCCGAGTCAAAACCATTCCTACTGCACTACAGCAGTGATGTTTACTCCCTCTCAATTTTTAGGGATGCTAGAAGTCTTATTTTAGATGGCAAGTAGCCATCAGCACAGAGATCCAAAATTTGAACGAGCCCCTTCCTCTGCACCCCTGTGAAATCTGTTTTAGGCACAGAACCTAGAAATGGTGGAGGAACTTGGCCGACACTTAGATAAGTTGTCATGCTAATATAGTTCTTGAAAATTGCAATTAAAGCATGAAACAACATTTGGCTGTGAAGAAAAAAAAAGAGGGGGGTAGGGGGTAGGGAAAAGAAAGACTTGCTTGTATCCCAGCTCTGTTTTGTCCGCCCAGCATTTTGGCTGTTCAGCCAGCACGAGAGTTTTCTGCTGATGCTGACATGTGAGGTAACGTCTCTGCAGCAACCTGCTGTAATAGGACCTCCCCAAAAGCCCTCCCACCGGCTGTACGTGGTTGACCGTGGTCTTCTGGCACTGTGCAGGAGGACATGGGATGGGTTTGGTGAGGGTGTTGCAATGATACAGCTCCTTCGGATGGGGTCTGTCCTGGCAAGCTGACACACATCCTTCCCCTGGGCTGAGTGGTTGCTGGGCTGGAGTCAGGGCAAGGCCAAAGCTTTGTAAATCCAGCTCCTGTCTGCTCTGGGATGAGCAGAGAACACGCTCAGGAACAATAGGGCTGGCCTGATGGATGGCCTCTGGGGAACCACCGCGTTTCCATCCTCAGGGCTGCTGCTTGCTGCAGAGGAGGACATGTTACCCCGGCATTCACTCATGCTGGTGAACTCCAGTTGCTCCAGTGAGGTCTGGAGCTGTGCCTCCACAGCCCAGCCCAAGCAGTGGCCACTCTGCAGTGGCTCCCTGTGCACACACACAGGCTGGCGAGACCCTGCGACTTGAAAGACTCAGTGGGAACCGACTTTGGGTAGTATTTCTTACCATTATAATTACCAGAGGGGACTGGATGGAGGGAAGAAGAGGGGGAGGGGGATGTGTGGAGAGGATTTACTCTCTAAAACATTCCTCAGTGGGTTTTTTCAGCTGCTTTTGTTTGGTGAAGAGCCCACAGCAGAGGCCTGTCATTCTGAGCTGGGAGCGCAGTTGACACTGCTGTCTCCAGCGTGTACCTGGGGTGTATTTGCTGCAGTGCTGATTACATTAACTCCCGTGTTTATAAACATTTGGAATCAGTGCAGAAGGCTGTGCTGAAGAGAATTTCCAAGCCAGCATCAGTTTTCTTTTTGCTTTTTCATCTGTAAACACACATAATGTGTCTACAGCACAGTCAACAATGAGGGATGAGAGGTGCAAAGGGCTCCCTGAGCCGATTCTCTGCTTGGCTTCACTTCTGAGCTCTCCTGATACATCCTCCTACATGCTTACGCTGACACACATACATACAGACACACGTATACCCCGAGCAGGCAGCAGACACTCCTCCAGATCTGAAAGCACCATCCTTTTAAAAAGGCAATTCAGGGATGATACTCTCTCCCGTCCTGCTGTTCTCTGGATAGGGCCAGCAGCTGGAGAAGAAATTATATCTGAACTGGTGAGAAAATTGCCTCCTAGTTAATGGAAGCTGAAGCAAGTTGTAAGCAGTCTGCAAACAGCAGTGGGGTTTTTCTGTCCCCCTCTGTTGAAGGGTTTGTAATAGCCTGGCTGCAACGCTATCTGAGAGCTTTAACCCTCTCAATCCCCACAGCACCCCCTTGTGAGGCAGGAATTAAACCATAATCCTCATTATACGTGGAGAAAAGAAGCCCAGGGAGATTAGGAATCCCAGCCTTGCAGAAAGCAGTGTGAGTTCTGCTATGGGCTTTCAGTGGCAAGTGGCTGCAGTGCCAGGCTGGTGGGCTTGGGGGTCAGACCACCGCATAGCATCTTTTCAATCTACACGGTCCCTCCTGGCCAGCACCCACTTCCCACTCCAGCCCCTGCCAGCAAAATTCCTGCTGGGAGATGATTTTCTTTTTGGGAAGTGAAGGGATGGAGGCTCCTCTAAAGGTTAGGAAAAGGATACCCCAGTTTGGGAGTGATCTTGGGGCATCTCCTGGCTCACTACTGCAGGGATGGGGGTCACAGGATGGGATACGGCTGATCCCATCCTTCCCTGGACAGGGACCCTGGGGGCAGAAAGGACATTTCTGGTGGAGCGAAGGGTCCCAACAGCTGGCAGGAAAAATAAGCAGGTGGAGCTGGCCAGTGTCTCTGTGCTCACAGGAGCCCCAGAGTCGGCCCAGGGCATCTCTGCCCCAAGCACAACCACCGAGCTCCATCTAGTGCCAGTTGCTCCCCAGAGGCAGCCAGGGCACGGGCAGGAGCTGGAGGTTCGATGCTGCTTTACACCTGCTCAGGATCCAGCTCCACTGGAGCCATCCTCACTCCTCCTCAGTCCAGGCAGAGTGAGGTGTGTATGGGGGGCACACAGGCAGCAGGACCCCCAGGATCTGCTGTTCCTCAGGGCTCTGGGTCTGTGTGAGAGAGCTCTGTGCCAGTGAAGAAAAATGGCTCTGGCAAAGCTGCTTAAATGTGCGATGGAAGGAGCGATCATCTTCCTCGATGGTGCTGACAGCTGAGGAGGAATGAGGTCTGAGAGCATCAAGGAGGTGAACCTGCCTCTAGTCTGGGCCCTGATGGGACTGCGCTCTCACTACTGGGTGCAGTGTTGGGCAGGAAGGACTTGGAGGTGCTGGAGAGGGGGCAGAGGAAGACAGCTGGGCTGGTTAGGGGACTGGAGGACAGGTCTGAAGGGGAGAGGCTGAGGGAGCTGGGACTGTTCAGCTGGAGAGGAGGAGGCTGAGGGGAGACCTCACAGAATCCTAGAATCATTAGGGATCATAAGGGACTTTGAAAGATCGTCTAGTCCAATCCCCCTGCCACAGCAGGGTCACCCAGACCAAGTCACTCATGGATGTTGATCAATATGGAAAGAGTGAGTGTCAGGGGGAAGGAGCCAGGCTCTGCTCAGGGGTGTCTAGGGACAGGGTAAGGGGCAGCAGGGACAGGCTGGAGCAGAGGAGGCTCCATGGAAACAGAAGAAGAAGCCTTTTCCCTGTGAGGGTGACAGAGCCCTGGCCCAGGCTGCCCAGAGAGGCTGTGGAGGCTCCTGCTCTGGAGCCGTTCAAACCCAGCCTGGCTGTTCCTGTGTGACCTGATCTAGGGGATCCTGCTCTGGCAGGAGGGTTGCACTGGATGATCTCCAGAGCTCCCTTCCAACCCCTGATGTTCTGTGACTCTGTAGAGCTGCTTTCCTGAGCACCTTGGCAGTGCCCACACATAGCAGGGAAGGCAGGGCAGAGTCCCAGGACTTCTGACTGAGGGCTTTAGAAGCTGTTGTGCAGTGATCCATGAGGGAAAAGCCACAGAGAGGATTTCTTCTGGTCTTCAAATGCACCGACACGCTCTGCTTTGGATTTGAATCAGGATCACAACTTGCAGTAAATTTACAAGTGGAAATAAACCCTTTGCTTTTAGGAGGTGGACAAATAGGCTTCTTTTCTTGCATAAGCTCTTCTGGGACCCAATCTCTGGATTGCAGGGTGAGAAGTCAAGAGGTTTGCAGGCCTGTCTCATTTGCAGGCTGTCAAGTCAATAGCAGAAGGGTGGAAATGTGTTGCTAGGGCACAGAGCCGCTGCTGTAGATGGGGAACAATGATGCTGCAATTGGGTCTGGAGGGGCACATTGCCATCAGCGGGGTAACTCCACCATCACCCTGCTGGAATCCCTGGAGCTGGACCAGATCACCTCCCCTCCCATCGAAGCAGAGCAACTCCAATGCATTGACCTCAGCAAATCAAGCCCAGACAGGGGAACCGTTGGTGTAAATCCAGAGTGAGCTGAGCGCTACTGCTGCTGTGAACATGGAGCAGAGCCACCTGAGGGGTAGCGGGGCAGCCCCCAGTCTGTGCTGGTGTGGCTGGACCCAGAAGACATCCCAAGCTGTGTTCCCAGCTAGTGCAGCCAGGCAGGTGTAAGTTTTGTTGAGATCCACAGCCAGGCTGGGAAACACTTGTGCTGCATAAGCATCTTCGAGTAGATGTGGCCCTAGGGAACACATTTTAGTGGGTATGGTGGGGTCAGGTTGACAGTTGGACTGGATGATTTTGCAGGTCTCTTCCAACCTTAATGATGCTGTCATCTTCCCTATCGAATCCTTGCCTTTTGCTCCTGCTTCCAGTCAGGGTGTTAATTTGTGGCTGTCACAGACTGCGAGCAGGACCCTGTGCCCCCACTGCACCAGGAGAGGTGGGGACTGGCCTTGTCAGCATCAGAATCTGCCACAGGAAACAACGCATCGAGGGGATGCTGATTTATTGCCCTCTGGGTTGTCAGCATAACTACTTGATAAATACAGATATGAATAATACAGGGTGAGTTTACCTTGTTGGCAGTAATGAATTTCCCACTGGCGAGCAGGGAGGGCTCGGTGTATGCAGCGGAGGGCTCCCGTGCCTGCTCCTCCACCATCCCATGAAAGCCAAAGGGTTTTCACTCCAAACTGGGGATGCTGCAGCCTGTTTTGTAAATGCCAGCCAGGCCTGGCTGATGCCTATTCAGAGGAATTTTGCTGCAGTCTGAGGAGTTAATGGTGTGAATTTGGAGGGACTCCAAGGGAAATGTTTGTGCCAGCCTGGAGTGACTGCAGAAGGGACCAGCGAAATGACATTACTGCTCTTTCAGAGGACAAACCTCTCCTCACAGGGCAGTTTTCTTCTCCTGTCTAAAGCAGTGGGAGCGATCCTTTTCCTCCATCCATGAATTCCTGCTTTCTTCTGCAGGTGCTGGAGGAAGGAGGTCACCTCATTGTGAACGCTGCCCCGGGGGGGTCTGGGGAGTCTCCTTCTCTGGAGATGTTTGAAACCCACCGGGGCTTGGTCTGGGTGATCCTGCTGTGGCAGGGGGATGGACTGGATGGTCTTTCCAGGTCCCTTCCAATCCATAGTGTTCTGTTCTGTGATGTTCTGTGGCTTGGTGTGGGTGATCCTGCTGTAGCAGGGGGATTGGACTGGATGATCTTTCAAGTTCCCTTCCCATCCCAAAGACACTGGATAGGGAGGCTTTGACCATCTACCTGGGAGAACCTGGCACTGGTGACAGCGTTCCCATGGCAAATCTACCCAGACTTTCACTGATCCAGCCAAGGAGCCAAACTCTGGCTGCTAATTCCTGCGGGTTGTGGATTTCATAGGAGAAATTTGCTAGCTCTGTGCTCCTTGACAGCCTTCCCATGAGGAAAATGGGTTCATACAGGCCTGGGACTTGAAGATCCAGGTTTATTTTCCCTAGCTCCTAGTATCTGGGGATGATGTGACTTATACAACAAAGTCCTGTGAGACCCTGCCAGCCTGGACACCCAGTAAGAGCTGTGCAGTGACTTAATGAGTCACTGCTTCCCAAGCAGGGAGAGAAATGTCACATTACATTCTTGTCTGCACATTTTTCGGATGTGTAGCTGGAGTTTAGATGAGAGCACAGCGGAAACTGTCTGCAGGGCTGGATTCTCCATGGCCGTGTGTTTTGGGGAGATTTGGTGATGCTGCTGGGTTCCAAAACCCCTCTCGTGGAGTGACAGCTAAGGCAGCGACTACATGGAGTTTCCCAGTGGCAAAATCCAGGATCTCCTGGAGATCTTTGGCAAGAAGGCAGAAATCTTTCAGGAGCAGCAGAGGACTCCTCAGCTCAGTCTGTATTTTCCCATCTAGCTCTCCGTGTGGTGTTTAGGGCTCAGGAATATTTCCCTTTGCACTTGGGATGAGAATTTGCATCAGACCTCCTGCCCTACCCCTACTAATGCCTGTCTCTGATACCTATTCCTCTCATGTATCTGAGCATCCAGATCCAAGTCTGAGTCTTCATTACCTTATGCCTCAGTTTACCACCAGACAACAAATCACAGCTAACAGGCAAGTGTGGAGGCCAAAAAAGCCTTTAGTGCCTGGAATGTGCTCAGGCAGAGCTTGGATAAATGAATAGCTGGTTCCCATCTGGAGCATTAAGGGGGACTGGACCTCTCTCGAGGTGCTGCGGTGTGAGGTGGATAATAGCAGGGTGCAAGCTGTTAAGGGCTTTCTGTCCTCCTGCAGTCAGCAAAGGCTTCTTTTATCTTTGAAGATAACCTGAGAGGAGTAGGACTACGGGCTCACTCCATTCGTCAAGTGATTTTTAAAAATGTATTTAAATACTTTTACAGTGTCTCTTAATGAAACTTGGGTGGTGACCCTGGGGCTCCGGAGGGAATCCATCTGCATCTAATTGATGGAAAATGAACTCGTTAATGGCTGGGGCCTGCTCAGTCAGTATAGGGAATCGATCTCCAGTGATGAAGGGCTGGATGGGAAGGGGCTTGGCTAAGTGGGTTTTATCCTCATGATGGGTGGGTGATGCTGAGCAGAGCAGAGTGATGACTGATGGAGAGAGGATCAGATGGTGGCTGGGAAAATGCTTCATTTTTACTTCTCACTGCAGAGATTTAGATTTGCCAAAGTGAAGTACTTGTGCCTGAAGGACACTTGGAATCCCGTGTAAGATCTGATTGCAATCTCTCTGCTTCTCTTCTCGGTGCTTGTACCCCACCTACCACCACGGGGGGTCTTCTGTCTCTTTCTTACAAGTTTCCCTCTGGGAAGGAGATGTCTCTCCCAAACCACCCATCTCTGCTCCCATCAAACTTAATTTCCTCCTGTCACAAATGATGCAGCATGGGGAGGGAGTCTTCAGCTCCTGGAAGGGCTCACGCTGTGGTGGTAACAGAGGATAAACACTGGTGCTACCAGAAAGCACTGCAGCAGGTCCCTGGCTCCTCTGGGAAGTGCTCTGGAGTCCTTTGGATCATCTGTTCTTCATCTAAGAAGGGTTATTTGGGGGAAGAGCTTGTCCTGAGGATAGTAAACGCCCATGAACTTTATTTCCAGGGACTCGGGGCTTCTGTGTCCCTCACTAAGCTCCTTCACCTCCAGCTCATCCCTTTCCTCAGCCTTTGCACTGCAACAGGGTCCCTTGTGCTGTACCAACCCTGTCTGTGAGCAGGAATCACAGCTCCAAGGGTAATTGGAGTGGTAGAGTCACATCATTAAGGGGAAGATGCGAAGAGCAGAAGGTCAGAGCTGGCTATCTGGCAATTTGCTGCAGGACATGGGAGTTAACTGTGTGGCTGTGGAACCCCATCACTCCTGCTTGAGGGGAGAGGTTTGAAGGTGGATAAGAGGATGACAAATTAAAAGAGGAAAGAAGGGAGCAGGAATCATCCTGTTATTGTATCTATTCCTGGAATGCTGCATCCAGCATTCCAGAGAGAGAGGGATCCACTGGAGAGAGTCCAACAGAGGGCTATGAGGATGATGAAGGGACTTGAAAACATTTCTCTTATGAAGAAAAGCTGAGAGAGCTGGGGCTGTTTAATCTGGAGAAGAGAAGGCTGAGCGGGATCTTGCTGATGGCTGTAAATATCTGAGGGGTGGGGGTCACAGGAAGGGGCCAGTCTCTTCTTGGTGGTGCCCAGTAACAGGACAGGGAATAACGAGGATAAGTTGGAACAGGGGAAGTTCCACCTCACTGTGAGGGTGACAGAGCCCTGGAACAGGCTGTCCAGAGAGGCTGTGGAGTCTCCTGCCCTGGAGCCATTTAAACCCAGCCTGGCTGTTCCTGTGTGACCTGATCCAGGGGATCCTGCTCTGGCAGGGGGGGTTGGACTGGGTGATCTCTACAGATCCCTTCCAGCCCCTCACATTCCATGATTCCTGCATTTGGGGCTGTGTGTGCACAGCCCTCCCGTACACACCATCTGGTTGGTGCACTGGTGGAACCACACTGAGTGTTTTAAGAGCATTGATCCACCTTTTCATCCCTCATGCAGGGCAAAACTTAGACCATGGGGCTGGGAATGGAGCCTCAGATGGAATAAATTGGTCGTGTTCTGCTGGTCTCCACAGGGTGATGCTGATTTTCATTACAGAGGCGGCTGGCCCAGGGAGATCAGACCATAGGGCTGACTGTGCTTTTACTCTGAATCCCTTTACACCCCCTTCCCTCTGCTTCGGGGGGGATCGCCCTGATTTAAAGCAGCTGAACTGCAGTGGTGGTGGTGGTGGTGGTGGTGGGGTTTAGGGGAGGGGTGGAAAAGGCAAGTTTGGAAATGTGAGCGAAACCTCGCTGGCTCTGAAGCAGCTTCGGATGCAGCAGCCAGTTGGGCCAAAGAGGAGCAGTTTTATTAGGATGTCTGTGGTGTTACAGCCCTCAGCCATCCACACGTCCCGTGGGTCAGATCCTCAGCTGATAAAAGCAGGGAGAGCAGAACTGATCAGCTGCAGCAAGTCCACATTAGACCATTTTGATTAAGAGTCTGTGCTCTCTCTCTCTCTCTCCTCTCTCTACTTGCCTGTAGTCACTAAAATCTGCTTCATTAACAAACTCTCCCTAATCACCGCTCCTGAGCAGCGGAGCACTTCGCCCGGTGGGGCTGTGTGCATGGCTCCTGCCCAAGGACGGTTGCACGGAGGCTAAGGCACATTTTAATGACTTTGCTTCTCCTGAGCCAGTGGTTGGAGGAGATGGAGCAGTGACTGTGCAAAGCAAGCTGTGCCGGGAGTCTCTCATGGGTGGCTGGATATTGGCTGTGAATCTGCTCGTGTCATGAGCCCTCTCTAAACGGGGCACAGACCCGTGGCCAAAGGCTAGAAGAGTCAGAAAGCAGAGGGTAGGGGAATGCTGGAGGTGATCCTGCAGGGTTTAGCATGTCATGGGAAGAGAATAATCGAATCATTCTGGTTGGTAAAGACTCCTGAGGTCAAGTCCGTCTCTTAACCTCACCTTACCAGGTTCACCGCTAGACCCACTCTCGAAGCACCATACCTAAGCGATCTTTAACCACCTCCAGGGATGGATCTTTCAGGATTTCACTCTCACACCAGGATTTGGCTGGAGATTAAAAAAAACCCCACGCGACAAACCTTCCAGGAATAGCAGTTTCCTGATCTGGAAGTGATTAGATTTTGGCTGCTCCAGGAGGAAGAGGAAGATGGGTCTTGAAAAGAGCAGTTTCAGACCTGGAAGCTCAGCAGTGGCTGTTGATGTTCTCCACCCCATGGGTTGTGCTTGCAGAACTGCTCTGGCTGAAGGACACCCGCACTCAGCCCCATGATGTGATGTGAAGAGGATCACTTAAGCTGTTTTATCCCTATCCTGGCATGAAACCACTCATTTGGGATGTCAGAGTCTCCCCACACACACAACTCCTTGCGGCAGTGCTTTTGCTGTTGGGTGCCAGGCTCTCGGTGGAGGTGCAAACAGTGAGGAGCAGCCCAGTGAGCATCATCCTGTGGGCGTCTTGTTTTCCATCCTTCCCACCCTCTCAGTGATGATGAGGCCTATTTTTTTCTCCCCTTCCATGTGCAGAAATAGCTTATGTCTGTCGTAAATCACCTCGGCTGCAGATGGTGAGTCACTGGTTGATCAAAGGCAAGACCCTCTTCTAGGTCTGGGCGGAAGACTAGATGCTTCAATAAATCATTAGGAATCAGCAGTAAAGAGAGTTTCCCTTGGGTTTAACAAGAAAACCTCACCACCCCCTGCCTTTTCCCCCTGGCTTGTGCAGTGTAAATTGCATATTTTAGTGACATAAATGAGGGAGGCTGATTTAGGATCCCTGGTGCAGCTATTCCTGGGCATCAGGCAGTAGTTTTCTGCCCTAACCAGTAAGTCTGCACAGCAGCTAGGGGGAAGAGTGCTGTAGCTGAGGGGATGGATGTGAGTGAGCGCCTGTGAGTGAGCAGGGAATAAGAAAGGACACAGAGCGTCAGCACGTGCCATTCACCAGCAGGCAGCAAGGGAAGGACCGCAGAGTCCAATGGGATCAGCATCAGCCATGAGCTGACGGGAGGTAGCACAGCGGTGACAGCAGCTGGGATGCAGAGGGAGATGAAGCTGTGACATAATAGCATCAGCTTCCAAGATGCCACACTGGGCACCTATTGCAAGGTGGAATGAGGTGGCACCAAACCACTTGCTGAGATGAGACAAGGAGCTGTGAGACTGCAGCGAGGAGAGGAGGAGGTGCTGCACCCAATCGATGCATCTGCAAGAGCTAAGATAGCAGTGTCCTGCCCGGGAGACAGTGCTGGGCTGCTCCACCATGTGAGGGCTGTCAAGGAGAAGGAAAGGCATGGAATCTTTGGATTGGGTCCAGAGAAGGGTAATGAAGCTGGTGAAGGGCCTGGAGAGCAGATCTGATAAGGAAAGGCTGAGGGAGCTGGGGTTGTTTAGTCTGGAGAAACAGAGGCTGAGGGGAGATCTTATTGCTCTTAGCAGCTCCCTGAGAGGAGGGTGCAGGGTGGTGGGGGGTGTTGGTCTAATCTCCCCAGTCACCAGTGATAGAACAAGAGGAAACAGCCTCAAATGGTGCCAGGGGAGCGTTAGGTTGCACATCAGGAGAAATTCCTTCCCCGACAGAGCAGTCAGGGTTGGAACAGGGTGCCCAGGGAGGCAGGGAGTTGCTGTCCCTGGAGGAGTTCAAACAATGAGTAGCTGCGGCCCTGAGGGACAGGGTTTAGTGGACAGAGTGGGGGTTGGGTTGCTGGTTGGGCTGAATGATCTTGGAGGTTTCATCCACCTTAATGAGTCTCTGATTCTAATTGTTCCTGCACACTGCAGACTCCTCACCACGCTCCTTGCAAGTCTCAAGCCCAGCCTCTCTGGAAAGGAAGGGATCAATGACTCTTGAGTCAGAAACTCTGCTGAAAGCTGAGCAGATGAAGGGTTTGCCATCTGCGAACAAGTTGTTCTGATCGAATTAGGGAACATTTAACATTTACAGATAATTAGAAACAGCCACCCATTACAAAGGGAGCAGAGCTGTGGCAGCAGAGCAGCTTTTGAAAGGCGATGGGAAGCTCCTTAACTCCTTAACTGGGGCAGGGGGGGCTTTTTCAGACACAGCTTGAGGTGTTTCCAAATGCTCTGTGCTCCTTAAGTCCCCAAACCTGGGCAGCCATGTCCCTTTCTCTGTCCCTTCTGTCCTCTCCATGATTTTTAGCTGCTTTTTGCTCCCAGCCCAATGCTTTTCCGTGGGGCTTTAGCAGGGTGTCCCTGTTGGTCACACACTGGGCTGTCAGCTGTGAAGCAGAAGAGAAGGGAGTTTGCTTTTCTCTTTCGTGAGTGCCACAATCTCCTTGGCCTGGAGTTGGCCCTGCAGACATAGAATTATAGAATCCTTATGGATCGAAGGGATCTCGAAAGATCATCCAGTCCAATCTCCCTACCACAGCAGGATCACCCAAACCAAGTCGTACAGCTGTGTCTGGAACGTCTCCAGAGAAGGAGACTCCACAACCCCCCTGGGCAGCCCCGTCCAGGGCTCCAGGACCCTCCCTGGGAAGAAGGTCCTGCTGAGATTGAGAGGGAACCTCCTCTGTTCCAGCTGGCACCCAGTGCCCCTTGTCCTATCACCAGATGCCCTTGAGCAGAGCCTGTCTCCATCGTCCTGATACCCACCCCTCACAGATTTAGAGACGAGAATGAGGTCCCCACTCAGCCTCCTCTTCTCCCAGCTCAAGAGTCCCAGCTCCCTCAGCCTTTCCTCATCAGGGAGCTGCTCTCCTTCCTTCATCCTCTTCATTGGTCTATGCTGGACACCCTCCAGCAGCTCTGTGTCCTTCTGGAACTGAGGAGCCCATGGGGTGGCACATCTCTAAGTGCAAACGCTTCTGTGCTCTCCTGACCTCTACAGGGTAGACCTGGAGGTAAAGCTGGTCAATATTTGTTTTCCAGTGAATATTATTGCATTGCAAGAGAAAAATCCTTGGAATAGAGGGAAAAACCGAATTCATTATGAATTTTTTAAAGAAGTTAAACTAAAATATGTAAATCGGTCTCTTTCCCATTCAGACAACAGCTTCCATTTTACCAATTTATCTCCTTTATTTTTTTCTTTAACTATTTTTTTAAAAACTTTTCTTTCCCTAGAATGTTTTCCCACCAACAGTATTAAGGAAAGAATGATTCTCCTACTTTTCTTTTGAGATAAAAAGAAGCTGGTGGGAATTGAAACTACCCCAAAACACAAAAAGGAGATGATTTGCTTCCCAAATTTCCTCAGAAAAATAACTGGCATTTCTCAAGCAGTTGGAGCAGTAATTGCAGTTACAGCAGCGCCGGTAATTGCGATGCATCTGCTGCTCAGTTACCCAGGAGGTGAAACCATAAAGCTGCAGATGCCCTCTCGCTGGAGGAAGCCTCAGTGATGGATCTCCGGCGATGGCCCCACGACTTGACCTCTGCTCCCAGTGTGAGGCGACGAGAGGAGGCAGCTGCAGCCACCACCCCCTCCCAGCTGGGACTGCTGCACCCTGCAGCTCCCGCTCCTCAGGTGGCCCAGCCTCGGTGGTCCCCCTTCTCCCTGCCATGTGTGGAAGGGCTCCCACCATCCCTCAGGCAGGGACTACCAGTTGGTTGCTTTAAGGCAACTCTGGTTGAGAGGGAGGTTGGAGTAGATGGGCTCTGAGTTCCCTTCCAACCTCAGTCAGTCTGTGATTCTGTTTTTGTGTGAAGGTGGTTGCCTCCTCGTTCCTGAGCCTGCTGGTCCTTCCAAACATGATGCTGCCTATGCAAAGCATCATCAGCCTTGCTCTGCATAGATGTCTTGTCCTCACAGGATGGATTTTGGGTGATCTGCTCCAAGGAAAGGCTTATTCGATGGTTGCACAGCTCGGTTTGACCTTGGCTGGTACTGGAGCAGCATCTTGTGTCCACTTCTGGGCCTCTCAGTTCCAGAAGGACACAGAGCTACTGGAGGGTGTCCAGTGCAGAGTAATGAAGATGATGAAGGAAGGAGAGCAGCTCCCTGATGAGGAAAGGCTGAGGGAGCTGGGGCTCTTGAGCTGGGAGAAGAGGAGGCTGAGGGGGGACCTCATTCCTGTCTCTCAATCTGTGAGGGGTGGGTGTCAGGAGGATGGAGCCAGGCTCTGCTCAAGGGCATCTGGGGACAGGACAAGGGGCACTGGGTGCCAGCTGGAACAGAGGAGGTTCCATCTTAATCTCAGCAGGAACTTCTTCCCAGAGAAGGTCCCGGACTCCACTCCCAGGGGGGCTGTGGAGTCTCGTCTGGAGATGTTCCAGCCCTGCCAGGCTGTGTTCCTGTGCGACTTGGTCTGAGGGATCCTGCTGCAGGGGGATTGGACTGGTCCCTTCCCATCCCTAAGGATTCTATGATGCTGTGATCTTTTTGATGTCCCTGTCCCCACGACAGGGTATAGGTGAAGCTCTTCTAAACGAAGAAAGAGGCACCTTGCTAGAGGTGATGTCCTGAGAGACATGTCCAAACCTCTCAAAACAGCTGTAACGAGAGCAGAGAAGGGTTGATGGCACACGGAGAGCATCTCAGCTTCCCTACACTTCTGAGAAGGAACTGAATGGAAGATCGAGGGGTTTCCATGTGTCCAACGTATCCCAGCTGGGATAAGGAAGTGGGAACAGACCCAGCTCTCTGCACAGCTGGCACTGCAGTCTTTGCCTCTTGTTCACCAGGGCTACCCCAAGCAGCCCGTGAGTAGGACCCTGACAGACATCTAGTGGCATTTTACTACAACTACAAGCGCAGGAGGCTAAGACAGGGGCTCCCCAGAGAAGCGATGGGGCATGGTGGTGAGGAGATGGCTCTGCTTCCTTATTAACAGACCTCAGCCACTTCACAAGCCCCTGTCCCTCGCACTGGCATCCAGCTATGGAAAGGGAAAGAGAGAGTCCTGTGAGGTAGCCACATTATTTCTTGGAGAGTCTGAACGCAAAGGAATCGCTGCCAAGGGCTCACCCTACACAACCCCATCCCATTGCCACTGATGGTGGGGAAGGAGGAGGGTCTGGAGGGCAGCTCCCCATCAGCACTGACTGGGCACGCTGTGGGGAGCTGCACGTGCCCACGTCTCGGCTGGGAGCGGGAGAAAATGCCTCCAAGGGGGTGTCAGACACGGTTAGAGTGAACCACGATATTTATAACAACGTGTGGGGGAAGGTGTCACATCACATTACGCTGACGCCCGGGCGCCAGAGACACGGGGACAATGCTGCTGAGTGGGGTGTGGGGAGGACCAGCAAGCAGTGGGATGACTTTGCGCTGCAAATGCTGATTCTTCACTGGAGATCTGGCAGCGTGGCACTGCACAGCCTTCCTGGAGGCAGTGGGGGAGGATGAGCCTCTGCTGGGCAGAGGCATCAGCTTGTGGTGTCACTGGGCTCTTGCATTCCTGTGCCTGGCTCTGCTCTGAACATCAAGGAGACCCTGATGGTAAAATCCCAGCATCTCTGACACCCCTAAACACTGGTTTCTTTTTTGCTTTTCTGGATTGATATAGAAGCACAGAATGAGTAGGAAGGGACCCCCAAAGGGCATCCAGTGCAACCCCCCTGCACCAAGCAGGGCCAGCACTCCCCAGCCCAGGTTGCCCAGAGCCCCAGCCAGACTGAGCTTGAATGGCTCCACGGATGGAGCAGCCTGGTCCAGGGATCCCCCAGCCTCAGCTCCAACAGCTCTGTCCTCCTGTCCAGCCTCCCTCTGCCCTTTCCCAGCTTCAAACCAGGACCCCTCATAGGGAGATGGGAAGGAACATCTTCCACTTGGCTTTGCATCAGCACGAGGACGTTGGCCCAGGAGCTTAAACTTGCTGATAGACCTTCCCTTCACGAAGCTGGGATCTCTGAGCGCTGTAATCTTTTGAATAAACAGTTCTTCAGAGAAAGCTGGGCTGGGGCCCTGCAAGCATCTGGGATTGCACAACTCCCTCCCTAAAGAATGAAGCTCTGAAAGCACCAAGCTCTTCTCAGCTGCTGCAATGAGCGGGACAAGACTGAAAAAGCTGAAGCCAAGGGGCAGGTCCCAGAGCAGCGTTTTCTTTGTGCAGCAGGAGGAAGGCTGGATCCCCATGTGAAAACATCCTCATGCATCTCAACGAGAGCAGTGGGAGCTCCTCCACGCGCACCAGCATCTTTCTACGCATCCAACTGCTGCTCTTTCCCCCCTGTCTTGGCAACAGCAGAGTAAAACGTGGATGTAAGGTAGCGCAGCAATTGCAGCCTCCACCAGCCTCCTGAGGCTAATTGCCTGTGAATAGCTCTTGTCAGCCACCATTTCTCCCTCACTGCAAACACGTGAGCATCTCCGAAGGGATGGCACATGGAACTGCTGCTGCTCCCCCTCTCTCTCATGAAGGCACTCGGTGCAATTCTGGCATCCCCTCTCCCCGTGGTGGGGGATGGAGCCCAGTCCCCACAGCTCCCGGCTCAGGAGCCCACGGTGGGCTTTAGCCCCCCTTTGTGGGGCCAGCTCAGCGTCTGCTCTGCTTTTCTCTCTGTGCTGTTTGCTTTTTGGAGATTCAGCTGCTCGGTGCCTGCAGGGATTGCTGTTCTTTCCCTGGGTGCTTTGAGGCCAGTTTGAGCATTGCAGCTCCATCCAGAAGTGGAAACCTCATCACTGCTGGCATGTCGGTGCCAGCTTTTATTCTCCGGGGAGTGCGGCGCTGACTGCTCTCACTCGAGTGCGAGCGTGGCTACGGCTGACCTTGGCCCCTTTGCCTGCCCTTATGAAGCTGCTTCCAGGTGCCTGCAGCTCTGAAGCCGCAGTCCCTGAGTGGAAATGGCAGCAGTGGCTGCAGACAGCGGGGAAGGTTCTCCTGCAGCTGCCTGGGAAAGGCACCAGCTCCTCTGCAAAGGGGCTGGCAAGTAGTAACCTCTGGCTACTCTGCAGGGACTGGCTCTTCTGAGGGGGGGACACAAAACATCTCCTGGGTTAATGAACACTCCTGGCCTCAGCCCTATCCCTGACCTGGGGTTCTTCGGCCTCTGTGTGTGGGGTGGATCAGCAGGTGGACGTGAGATGCCCCACTAGACTGGTTGAGGCATAAAATCCCCCCCATAAGGAATGAGCCAGGAGAGATGAGGAGTAGGAGCACAACCTGGTGGGTAACCCAGGAGGCCAAAGAGCTGGAGCATCATAACGAGTACAGAGCTTCATCAGGTACCTCTTGGCTGCTTCTGGGAGGGAAAGGGCTAGTGGGGGAACTGGAAGCTTGCAGGTTGCTAAGTGAGAACCAGCAAGAATGTTGTGGATTGTGTCTTTGTGAGATAGAATCACTGGGTTGGAAGGAAGCTCCAAAGGGCATCCAGTCCAACCCCCCCCTGCACCAAGCAGGGCCAGCACTCCCCAGCCCAGGTTGCCCAGAGCCCCATCCAGCCTGACTTTGAATGGCTCCAGGGATGTGGCCTCCAGGATAGGTACTAGAAGTACCTATATGGTCTGTATAACCCTCATTTATTAATTTATTAATTAATGTTTCATACCTACTGTGACCCCACACAGGCCAGCACACATACTGCAGCTGGTGCTTGAGTGTGACCGCTGGCACAGGGACTCCTTCTCTGTGCTCTGTTTGCAGTGGGGTCAGAGGGACAAAAAGGCCCTGTGAGTGAAGATAACAGCTGGGTCGCCACACACCACCTCCACGGACGCATTGATGCCGATGCCTGAGTGCAGACATCACGTGCCCATGGTGCAAGGGGCTGAGGAGGGATGGCATCTGCATGGCTCTGAGGCACTTACGTCTCCCTGCATCCCAGTCCTCAGATCTCTGAGCTGTCACACATGAGCTGCGAATCCCAACATTTTGGTTAGGATGTCCCTGGCTCTGCATGTAGGTTGTGGTGCCCCACTGGTGGTTGTTTCGTAGGCAGTGTCGTGCAGCGGGTTCCCCTGTGCCACCCAGCCCTGCCAGCTCAGTGCCCACAGCATGGCCCAGTGCCACAGGGCAGCCAGATGTGGCTGCTGTTCCTCTCCCTGCCCAAAAGGAGGTCACCCTTGGCCCTCTAGAGCTACAGCAGGCTGGCATTTACCCAGGATTTATTTGGACACCCCAGAGCCAGCTGCACACATCCTCTGTTTGATATTTTTGGAGGTTGACTTCATGCCCTTTCAGCGACGCTTATAGCCCCCGTGAAGAGAAGGGACCAACCCTCTCTGCTTTCAGAAGTAGAATTGCCCAGCATCCACCAGCTACAGACAACCAGGGAAGAAAAGGGAATAAAAAGAAGCCTCATGCCTCATCTGTCCTGGCGTGTTCTTTGTGCTTTTCCCATTGACTTTTCAGGGGAAGATTTATTCTGCTCTTCCTCACGACAGCAGAGTTTGCAGTGCTCCCGTAAACTTGGAGCAGCTCAAATGAACTGTGTATCCTCGGCGCCTGATTAGCTCTATTGCAGTGTTTTTATTGACCTATGCAAGAGAAAAACTAGGTCAAGCCGGGCTGATGAGGCTGGATGTGGCTCTGTAGTATAAATCAGTACAAACGAGGCCATCCATCGGCTGAGCCATCATCGCTCTGGGGTCAGTGGCCTCCAAAGTGTCCTGGGGCCATAATTAGGAGCTTTCCCAAGCTGTCAGTCACAAGTGAACCCTGGTTTGGAGGGAGAGGGTGGGGAGATGTGCGTTGGGTATTTTTCAGGAGCTGCTCTTTGTTTCTGTGGTCAGGGGAGGGGGTTATCAACAAGGGGATGGCCCCTGCTGTCTGTGACTCCTGTGCAGAGTCTCTCCACAGAGGAAGGAAGGAGGCAGCTAAAAGAAACCTGCAGGGCTGAGATGAGGGGCTGTTTTTCCCTACAGAAACTTTTACCCAGCTTCCTTGCTAGAAGACCTTATTGATGGCTTTTGCTGTACGCAGCCGAGGGCGATGCAGCCAGCTGCTGCTATGGAGAAGCTGTTGAGACTCTGCTCCTGGCAGCCCTCAGTCTCCTCTAACGTTGCCTCTCCTGGTTGGGCTGGATCAGAGTAGGAATCAACCTGTGACCCAATCTGCTGCTGCTGCTGAGTCCTTCATCCTGCTCTGGGGACCCAGGAGGCAGAAAAGGCTATGACAGGCTGATTTCAGATGCATTAAACCCCCCCTCCATCCCCCTGGAAAAGCTCTTTGCAGGGAGACTTAGGTGTCTGGTGCTGCATGTTTCCAGGACAGGGAGCAGCCTCAGCTGGTCTCTTCTCTCGTGTGTGGTGTGCTGGGAGTGAGATGTCACCCAGCATTAGCTTCATTTTCAGTGGGGCTGACTCGAGCTGGGAGAGCTCAGGTCCTGAGCTGCTCTGCAAGAGGGGAGGGAGCAACCCAGCAACGCACAGCAGGGCAAACCTCAAATGGGTTGTGCTGCTGCAGCGAGGGACTCCAGCACTGGGAAGGGGATGGAGGATGCTGGTGTGCTGTGCACAGAGAGGGCAGGGCAACTCTTCCTACTCCTCCTGGTTACCCGCAGGGGTCTCAGCAAGCCACTGCTGCACTGGCCTTTGCTTTACGGAGCAGCAGCCTGTGTGGAAGGGGAGCTCAGGTCAGCATCACGTTGAGCTGCCAAGTGCCCCACATGTGATGGGCAGGCAGCAGGGTGGTGAGGGGAAAGCGTCTCTGGAGAAGGTCACCTGGATGAGAAA
The DNA here is from genome assembly GCA_013397515.1 of Upupa epops. Taxonomy (NCBI): domain Eukaryota; kingdom Metazoa; phylum Chordata; class Aves; order Bucerotiformes; family Upupidae; genus Upupa; species Upupa epops. The sequence goes on along the minus strand of VZRI01004037.1, from coordinate 523,328 downwards.
GCCAGTGGGGATTGAAGAAGCAAGCGACTTGGGCAGATCTGTGCAGGGTGAACTCAGCCATGATAACACAGTGGGATGTTTTTGGCACATGGGGGGAGGCAGAGCTCTCAGCATCTTCCAGAGTCTTTGGGGATCTTGTGTAGCTGTCAGGCATTGAATGCCCCATTCCTCACCCCAGAGAATCATAGAATCATTGGGTTGGAAGGGACATCTATCAAGGGCATCCAGTCCAACTCCCCTGCACCCAGCAGGGTCAGCACTCCCCAGCCCAGGTTGCCCAGAGCCCCAGTCAGCCTGAGCTTGAATGGCTCCACGGATGGAGCAGCCTGGTCCAGGGAGCCCCCAGCCTCAACTTTAAGAGCTTTGTCCTCCTGTCCAGCCTCCCTCTGCCCTTTTCCAGCTTCAAACCAGGACCCCTCGTCCTGTCGTTCCCTCATCCTTCTGGTGTTGGGGTTTCAGAACTGGATGCAGGACTCCATCCAGGTGAGATCTCGCCAGGGCAGAGCAGAGGGGCAGAATCACCTCTCCCAATCTGCTAGCCACTCTTCTGCAGTCCCTTCCCACTTAGGGGGATCTGAGGGGATCTTGTGTGTTGCAATGCATTGGGCTGGAGCCCCTTCAGTGGGGTGGTCAGGCTGCTGCTGGAGGCAGACACTCACCTGTTACAAGCAGGAAAAATCCATCATTTTTTCCATAGCTCCAGACCCAGGTCTGTAAAGCAGATGTCAAGCAAGCAGTAAATGCTGCTCCTCTGGGGAAAATTTGGTCAGTAACACAAGAGGAATATCAGCTTTTATGGAGAGAGACGGAGCTGATGAGACCTGGCTGTTAAAAGCCTGCTAGGAGATGTAAGGTATCCTCCCCTGAACCCAAATGTTCATTCAGCTGAGTCAGCTCCCGAAGTGATGCTGCCCATAACCATCTGCAAGGCACTGCGTTCACTGGGTAAAGGCAGAGGTGGATGGAGGAGCAGGGTTCTGCTGCTCTCATAGCACAGGAACCAGCACAGGCATCTCCAGCTTCGCAGGGCTGAGCTGAGCAGCAGCCTGGTGTGAGCAACGGCCCCTGTTCCCCAGTGCATTTACATTCCCTTTGCATGCTCCTGCTGCCTTCCTTCCTTTCTTTATGGCTGTGATTTACAGGCATCACAGGTGCAGCATCACGGAATGGAATTTACTGGAGGCTGAATTTATGATCAGAGAAATGAAATCTTCCCCCTTTCATGCCGGCCCCCACCTCTGCACAGACACAGACACCTGCACACACACTTCACTCTGCTCCACAGCTCAGCTCAGAGTGACAGAAGAGGGGGAGGGAGGGGGGGAAAGGCGATGGAAGATCCTAGTTCATGGAGGATGTCTGCTCTCCTGGCTGCAGACAGAGTCCCTGCACATCCACGGTAGCTGGTCTCTGCCCGTAGATGTGTGAGCTGGGTTTTGCATCATGTCTAAGAGGAGGAGTGGGTCGCAGCCGGTGAGACAGGGCTCCCCACTGCTTTTTTTCCATATTAACAAAGATGTTTTCCTACTTCTGGGTGATTTCCAGAGCATCCTCAGCAGGCATTCCTCAGCCTGCCCACCTCCTGGCCCTCCCCTCCACATTTTGCCCTCTCCCTAGCTGAATTTTGGGATAAACTGCAGGGCCATCAAGCCAAAGGGAGAAGGAGGAGACTGAGAAATGAGAGAGAATGTACAGGTCACAAGCCAAACTGCTAGCAGGACGCAGCTCTTGAGAGCTCAGAGCATGGCACAGCTCGTGTCTGGGTGTGTTGGAATGCCTCCATCCTCGGGAGCTAATTTAGGACGTCCTCTGCTCTCTGCCTGGGGAGGAAGCGGCTTCTGTGCAGAAGGCACTTGTCTGTGACAGATCGCTTGTAAACAGCATGAGAGCTCCATGTCAGACACGCCGAAGACATCTTTATCAGGTGCTTTGCCAAAGCCCCCAAGGGGAAGCTGGAGGACAGCCCTTGGTCAGCAGAGATTGTTCAGGCACCGGCTGGCTGGGATGCAGTGAGGCTGCACGGAGCCCTCGCTAGCCCAAAGGCTTGGGGAGGCTGCTGGCTATTAATAAAATGAAAAGAAGGAGGTCTGTGTTATAGCAGGCTGCATCACAAACCCAGCTGTCTCTCAGCAGAGGAGCTTTGCAGAGATATTCTAGGCAGAGGCACTAAAGCAAAGATTATATAAAAAATAGAGCAGGTTAGAGGAGTAGGATGGATGGAGGATTTCCTGCTCTGGGGGGAGGTCAAAGCCTTTTTTAAATACTTCTTTTCCCCCAAAACTGAAAATCCTGGAGGTTTTAATCAATCATCAAAGCACATTTGGGTCTGGTCTCAATCACAGGGATTCATTCAGGTCTCTACATCTATTTTTTTCCCCCTCCTACTTCTGTTTGTGAATTAACTACCTTTGCAATTCATTGTCTCTTCTTACCCTGATAGCTTGGTTTGGAAATGGAAGGAAAACCTTTCCTGTGGCTCCTTTTCTCTGAGGGGAATCAGTCTTCCTTCTTCATGAATGATTTGGGGGGTTGCTCTTTGGAGCTGCAATCAGAACAGTATGAGGAGGCATCCATGTTTCCCCCGTGATGTGACTTGAGGCTGCATCTGGACTCTTGTGTCCAGTTCTGGGCCCCTCAGGTCCAGAAGGACTGGGAACTGGTGGAAAGGGCCCAGCACAGAGCCACAGGGATAATGGAGGGAGAGGAGCATCTTCCTGATGGAGAAAGGCTGAAGGAGCTGGGGCTGTTCAGCTGGACAAGAGGAGGCTGAGGGGTGACCCC
>VZRI01004037.1:507173-520489 GCA_013397515.1 Upupa epops | reverse complement strand
CTTCCAACCCCTGACACTCAGTGACCCTTTACAGCCTCTAACAACCAAGAACCCCTGTGTCTGCTACCAGTTCAGCCATCATTCATCCACCCCCCTATTCCCATCTCTCCTCACACCTACCTGAGAACCCTCTGGCTATGCTGCAGTGCACTGAGCTGCACAGAGCCTGCTCAGGGGGGAGAAATTGCCCAAGCAAAAGGAGCCTTTACAGCAAACAGTCTATTTATTGATATTTTATTGTGCTGTTTAGCAGGACCCTGGTGCCTGTAATAAAGCACTAAGGAAGTGTAGCAGCACATTCTCATTGATCCCATTCAGCGCTGCGATCGGAGCGTGAGGGGCCGGCAACAAAGCAGAGAAATAATTCAGTTCCCCTCCTCTGTGCTGAACTGTTGATGGCAAATCCTAGAATCCTTAGGGATCAGAAGGGACCTGGAAAGATCATCCAGTCCAATCCCCCTGCCACAGCAGGATCGCCCTGACCTAGTCACACAGGAACTTCACTCCAGAGAAGGAGACTCCACAACCCCCCTGGGCAGCAGCTGGAACAGAGGAGGTTCCACATCAAGAGGAGAAGCAACTTCTTCCCAGTGAGGGTGCCAGAGCCCTGGAAGGGGCTTCCCAATGGGGTTGTGGAGTCTCCTTCCCAGGAGATGTTTCAAACCCACCTGGACTGTTCCTGTGTGACTGGATCTAGAGGCTCCTGCTGTGGCAGGGGGATTGGACTGGATCATCTTTCAAGCTCCCTGACACTGGGATGCTGTGAGAACAGGAGCAAAATAGTGAAACAGTCCCACCGTGTGTCAGAGGCAGGATGGACACAGACTGTGCCTGATCACAGAATTATTGAGGTTGGAAATGGTCTCTAACATCATCCAGTCCAACCCTCAACCCAGCACCTCCAGGAGCACCAGTCAGTGTCCCACAGTGCCTTATGAACACTTACAGGGGTGGTGATGTAACACCAGTCACTAAACAACAAGCCAGAGACCCCAAACACTGCCCAACAAGCATGAGAGGACCTCTTACTTCTTCTTCCCTGGTCTTTCCAGGTGTTTAGTGGGCAGCTCCTGCCCCTTGCCCCACCAAGAACCCCACTCCCCAGAGCCTGCCCTGTGGCCGGGGCTTGGGATAGCATCTGCAGCACCAGTGAAGGAGGTAGAAGCCTCTTCTCTGTAATCTTTGCAGCTCCCTGTGCTGCCAGAGCCCCAGGGACAGGGGGTCATGCTCCTGCTGTCACCTTTGTTCCTGCAGACAGGTCTCGGCAGGGCTCTCGGTTGCAGCTGTGGGGTAGATGGCAGCTCCCATGCAGCCTCTCTCCATCTGTGCAGTCCTGGAGCGGGTGGCTGTGTATCAGCCTGCTCCAGATTAACTTGTGCAAACACTGCATTAGCCAAATGGCCTTTGCAGAGGGAGGAGGTGCCTGCATGTTTGAGGAGGGATTTAGCTCTATTATCACCTAGACAGCTGGAAATCCAGACCCGTTGAGGCTCAATATTTACAGTCAAGCAGAGCAGCTGGGGAATAGGGTCTGGGGAGTATCCTCTGCCCTAGCAGAGACCGGGGCATGGTTTTGCTGGCTCTCACAGCACTATCTCTGCTGCTCACAAGCATGGGAATGACCCCTAAACTCAGCACATCTGACCCTAAAACTAAGTCTAAACCTAACTCCTAATTCTAACCTTAACCACTAACCCTAAATCAACCCCCTAACTCTAATTCTATGCCTAAGTCTAACCCCTAACTCTAAGTCTAACCCCTAACTCTAAAACTAACACCTTGCCCCTAATTCTAAGCCTGGGCTTAAGCCCTAACCCTAAATCTAACATCTAACCCTAAATCTGACCCCTACCCCGACTCAAACTGTAACCTTAACTTCTAATTCTAAGCTTGAACCTAACCCTGAACCTAATCCCTAACCCTAAATCTACTCCCTAACCCTAAATCTAACCTCTAACCTTAAATCTAACCTCTACTACTGACCCTGAACTCAAACTCTAACCCCTACTTCTAAGCCTGAACTGGACCCTTAACCCTAAATCTAACCCCAACCCTAAACTCTAACCCCTAATTCTGCACCTAAACCTAACCCTAAATCTAAACCCTATCCCCAGCCCTGAACTCTAAGCCTGCTCCCCTGCCAGATCCCTCCACAGGCTCTGCAGCCGATGCTCCTTTCTCTCCTCCCTGTGAAAATCAGGGCAGCACTAACCGTAGCCCTTTGGATCGCTGGAAGGGGACGTGTCACCAGCTCCAGCACTGTTCCCCAGGGCCTAAACCTCTCATGTTGTGCGTTGTGGGGTTCACATCAGCATCATCCAGCTTCCTCCTGCCTTAGCAATCTCCGCACTCCCCTGCTGTGGCTGTGGGGACAATTAGGAGCTGCAATCTTCTCAGCCCTATGTGAGGAGGGGAAGAATCCGGTAATACCTGGCTGGGATTTAGTGTGGATTAATTAGCTCCCATTTGCACAGCTCTTGGACGCCTCAGACCTATTCAAGTGCTGCAAATTATGATTAAATAGTGATCCATTAGTTCTGATCGTTGGCTACGGCCTCTCTGCAGCCTCTCTGGTGTCATAGATCCGTCTCTGCTACCCCAAATGCATTTATTAAGGAGATGTGGCAGCAGGCAAGTCCATCAGCAGTTTGGGTTTAAGTGTGGGTTTGGCTGGGCTATCGCTGAGTTTATAGAATCCTAGAATCCTTAGGGATCGGAAGGGGGATTGGACTGGATGATCTTTCGAGGTCCCCTCTGATCCCTAAGGATTCTATGACTCTGTGAGCATCACCTCAGAGGACCCCTGCCAAGGAGGACTGCGACAAGTGCACGCGACAGCTGTCGGCCTCCCAGGCATGTGAACCCTGTGTGCCATGACTTGATAGAGATCCCGTAGGGAATGAGGAACCTCCCTCCTTCTCACGCTCTGCTGGGGTGAGCCACAACAGGAACAGGTCCATGTAGCTCCCTGCAAGCCCAGACCAGCTGCTTAAACCAGCTGAGGACTTGTGCATCTGTAGTTCTGCTCCTGTGATGGGAAGAGACCTGAACCTCTGGCACTGACACATATACAGGGCTATCTGTGGGTGCAGATTTCTATCAGGAATTGAGGTTTGATTCTTGTAAACACTGTATTTATTATTTAAAACCCCCACCATCTAGGCTGCTGAATTCATATTGCACCATAAAGCCATAAAGCTCCCACTAAAGAGCCAGGAAAATGCTACGAGGAGAACAAAGCAGACATCTATCACTGTGTTTTGCCAATCTTCAACCCAGTCACGGCACTGCAAATAAAACACTCCGTGTTCCTTTCACCATGAACATGTTCTCAATCAGGGAAAAAAATACCTATCGTTTGAGATCTGATACCCTCTAAATCAAGCAGAGACTTCTGTTCAGGAATCCGAAAGATATCGAACAAAATCTGGGCAATTCCTACATCATTTGGGTCTCCCCTGACTGTTCTGCAGCTGAGGTCTAAGGGAGAAGCAGAGGTTGTCCCTCATACATACCAGTGTAGGTAGTCAGTACTGATCATCTGTCTCGAACATATTGAAACTGTTCCCCACATGTTAGTATTTATCTTGATGATTTAACTTTTACTCTGCTTAATGCAGGATGAAAGTTAGAATCATAGAATCACTGGTCCATCCTGGTCCAGGGCTCCGGGACCCTCCCTGGGAAGAAGGTCCTGCTGAGATTGAGAGGGAACCTCCTCTGTTCCAGCTGGCACCCAGTGCCCCTTGTCCTGTCCCCAGATGCCCTTGAGCAGAGCCTGGCTCCATCCTCCTGACCCCCACCCCTCACAGATTGAGAGACAGGAATGAGGTCCCCCCTCAGCCTCCTCTTCTCCCAGTTCAAGAGCCCCAGCTCCCTCAGCTCATCAGAGAGCTGCTCTCCTTCCTTCACCATCTCCAAGAATTTCATGCCCATGGTCCTGACTTCTGGGATACCAGTCCTTATAAGCCTGTGTTATCCCAGGTTAGTGCAGGGACAGGGCTATAGTTTCCAGTCACTGTAGTTTAAAGTCACTGTATCAGCACCTGCTTCTCAGTAGAGGTCATGACAGCTTAGAGAGCAACAGATCTGTCTCTCTGGGGAATTTAAGCTCTACCTCTACACATAGACAGTACCTGGACCTCTTAGCAAATGGTGCTGCAGTGCAGAAATATTCTGTGCTTGAATTTACCTGGTGCTGTCTCAGGGCTGTTTAAGTCTAGCTTAACTTAATCTTGATCCCTTAATTACATCATTTGGATAATTTCCCAGAGAGTTCTCTTCGATGTCTGGCTCCAGAGGCTGAAGAGAGTGGTTGATCCATTTTCCTGATAAGGTTTATGCGATGGGCTTTAGTGTGATGCTGCTTTCCTGTAGAATCATCAAGGTTGGAAAAGGCCTTCAAGATCATCAAGTCCAACTGGGTGCTGAACAGACACCCAGAGGTGCCTTGGGGAACCTCTGAGGCGAAAGATGTGCAGGAAGGACTGTTATTCCCCCTACTGTACAGCTGGGGGCTCTGAGGCACAGCAGCTTTAACCGCTCTGCCCACCGTCCTACTGTCCACACTGGGAGCACTGGGGGTTTTCCTTCTCCCAGGCAGATTAAGGGATGAAGTCTTCAACAGGCACAGATCTGCACAGCAGCAATGGGCGTCGTCACTGTGGTCCTTTGGCCAGTGCTGCTCAACACCTGTGGGAACTTTGCCTTCACTGTGTTGCAGGGTCACAGTTGGAAACCATAGAGTCACAGGATCACTGGGTTTGAAGGGACATGCAAAGGCCATCTAGTACTATCACCCTGTACCAAGCAGGGCCAGCTCTCACCACATCAGGTTGCCCAAAGCCCCAACCAGCCTGAGCTTGAATGGCTCAAGGAATGGAGCCTCCAGCCCCTCTCTGGGCAGCTTGGTCCAGAGATCCCCTAGCTTCAGCTCCAACAGCTCTGTCCTCCTGTGCAGCCTCCCTCTGCCCTTTTCCAGCTCCAAACCAGGACCCTCATCCAGTCATTCCCTGCCCTTGGGAACAGCCTTCCCCAGCCCTCTAACAGCCCATTTTGGCGTTGAGTTTGCATCTTCGTCTTGAAGACCCTCCTTGCTCCCATGAGAGTTCAATACAAACACAGAGCACGACGCAGCCCTTTTCTTTCTCGAGGAGAAGGCGTAAACCTCTGCTGCACAAACCCACCTCCATCAGCGAGGGGGGGGAATGACTTCCCTCGCAGCTCACAATCACCGCTTATAGGAGCTTTAATCATTCTGCTCTTTGTACCAAGCGAAGCCCTTATGATCAATCAGAACTTTGAAGTTTTGTTATAAAAATGTAAATGAAATGCATTTCCAGGAGCAGCTTTTCTTCTGCCTCTCCATTCTTCCTCGCGATGCTGATAACAGCCCGATGGCTTCACTGGGCCACTTGAGGGCTGAGGTGCAGGTTTTCCTCCTTCCTCCCCAGTCTCTTCACCGCTTCCACTCTTGTACTTACAATAGAAAAGAAAAGACAAGAGGAGCAGAGCTGCCTCCTGTACATTTCCAGACGTTTTGATCCGATTTGGAGACAAAATGTTCTGCTGATTACAGAGCTAAAAATAAAGATGGAGCTTGTACGGGAAATATTGTGCCGCTGGTTGCTTCGTCTTGAGAAGTTCAGGCTGACTCCCAGGAGAAGCAAGGTGTGTGCAACCTGCTGTCTGTCTGTGTGTCTGATAAGCTCCACTAATGCCTTCTGCTGCCTTTGGCCTCTTTCCTCTGCCTCTCACAGAAAAGGAGGTGTCTCTGAGGTGCTAAGCTCCCACATGGCTTAGCAAACCCTGGCTGTCCAAGCACCAAGGTTTTACAGAATCACAGGGTTGGAAGGAATTTTCAGATGGCATCCAGTCCAAACCCCCTGCACCCAGCAGGGCCAGCACTCCCCAGCTCAGGTCGTCCAGAGCCCCGGCCAGCCTGAGCTTGAATGACTCCAGGGATGGGGCCTCCAGCCTTCTCTGGGCAGCCTGTTCCACTCAGCAGCTTCCTGGGAAGTAGAGCCAGACAAATCTGGCAGGCACCTCGGGAAGAGCTCAGCCATGCCCTGAACACCCGTTCTGGCCCTGAGGATGGATCTTCTGTTTCCAGTATTTTAGCTTTGCTGGGGATTGGTGAAACCTCACAGCATCCATAAGGTGCTACTTCAGTACATCCCACTGAGGGAATCTCTGTGCTGCCAGTTACCTTTGTGGAGAAGGGAAAGCTCATGAGGCCATCATGAGGCTGTGCAAAGGTCAGTCGTGCTTAAACAGCTGGCACATGTGGGATATGCCCTGATGGCATTGGATCCAAGTCTCTTGTTTCCCAAGGGCTTGGGAGAAACCTATGGAAAGAAGCATCATTTTAGCAGCAGGTGGATGAAGACCTCTTCCATCTCCGTGTCCATTGAGTGGGTTTTAACGTATTTATTCTTTATAAGAGTGTGGCTCAAGGCTTTGCTTGTTTGCCCCATGGTCTCCCTAAGCCACAGATGTGCTGTGATCAACTAGCTAGCAGAGCTGAGGAAGGTGCAGAGCCCCTGGGGAGGCTCTCTATGAGCCAGAGCTACTGATTTGAAGGGCTTGAGCATCGGTAACAGCTGCAGTCAGTGCTCCCAGCACACAGCCCCCCTGCTCACCACTTCGTGGAGAGGAGACCTGCAGTCCCCAGGGTACTTACAGGGTACAGATGGAAGGAGATGGTACCCAGCGTCTGGAGTAATCGCTCATGGAAACTGCTGCTGTGAAACTGCAGGAGCACACTTGTGCACAAGGCTGAAGGGCTGATGCCTTGTGCTTCCACTGACCCATGGCACTGGGTGCTGGGAGGTCACAGCTCGATGAGTGCGGTCAGTTCAGGGCTCCTCAGGTCAAGAAGGCCACTGAAGGGCTGGAGCAGAGGCAGAGAAGGGCAATGAAGCTGGTGAAGGGCACCCAGTCTGATGAGGAGATGCTGAAGGAGCTGGAGCTGTTCAGTCTGAGGAAGAGGAGGCTGAGGGGAGACCTTCTCACTTTCTACAACTACCTGAAGGACCGCTGTAGAGAGGTGGGGGCTGGTCTCTTCTCACAGGTCATCAGTGACAGAACAAGAGGGACCGGCCTCAGGCTGCTCCAGGGAGGGTTAGGCTGGATGTGAGGAAGAATTTCCTCACTGAAAGAGCAGTCAGGGCTTGGAACAGGCTGCCCAGGGAGGAGGTTGAGTCCCCAACCCTGGAGGTGTCTAAAGATCCTTTAGATGTGGTGCTGAGAGATCTGGGCTGGTGGGGACCTTGGCAGAGCGGGGTCACTGGTTGGACTTGATGCTCTCAAGGGTCTTTTCCAACCTGAGTGATTCTCTGATTCTATGGCTTCACCTGCAAATCACCCTGAGCACAATTGTTCACCCACTCACCTACCCCCTCAGACCTCAGCCCGTTCCCTTTTGTGATCCCCTTTCTCCTACCCCTCTCTCAATCTAAGCCAGAGCACCTTCAAAGAGCCCAGAGCGATGGCATTCATTGCGGGAACCCAGAGGCAAGGGGAAGAGCACTACCGATTTGTTTCCTCCGCTTTTCCCTTGCTACAGCACTTTTCCGAGGAGCTAATGTGATTTTGAGCAGCCACTTGGCTCTGGGAATGGCTGGAGCCCAGGGCAAGGACCGGCCTTTTCATAATGCACAGCGCATCCCACTGCTCCCGGCCAGAGCAGCAGGAGCATCCCCTGTCCAAAGGCACTTAGGGAGACTAATTGCACATGGAGAAGTGCTGATAGAGCAACCCTCTGCCCCGTCCCTTGTAATTGGTATTGACGTGGTACTCCCCAGCCCTGGGGGGCTCTGGAGACAAACCAACCCAGGGCTTCAGTCTAGGCAGTTTGCTTGGTAAAGAGTTCATAGAATCATTAGTGATCAGGAGGGACCTCGAAAGATCTAGTCCTGCCACAGCAGGATCACCCAGACCAAGTGGCACAGGAACACAGCCAGGAGGGGCTGGAACATCTCCAGAGAAGGAGACTCCACAACCCCCCTGGGCAGCCTGGTCCAGGGCTCCGGGACCCTCCCTGGGAAGAAGGTCCTGCTGAGATTGAGAGGGAACCTCCTCTGCTCCAGCTGGCACCCAGTGCCCCTTGTCCTATCCCCTGATGCCCTTGAGCAGAGCCTGGCTCCATCCTCCTGACACCCACCCCTCATATATTTACAGACATGAATGAGGTCAGCCCTCAGCCTCCTCTTCTCCCAGCTCAAGTGACCCAGCTCCCTCAGCCTTGCTTTGAATAAAAGGAGGGGGTAACACTCTGAATGGAAAAGCACGGGGATTTTATTTGTAGATGAGTGTTGTGTTTGTTTTTCACCTCAGTCAAACCTGGCAGTGTTTTTCAACTCCCTCTCCCTCTCTCCCCCTCTCTCTCTGTGTCAACCTGCCAGTCAGGTTGTCTTCATCACTTTGAACTCCTGGCTGGTTTCAACGCATCTCCAGTGAAGTTCTGATGGGTTTTTGCTATGCAGGAGATCAAAATCGAAATGACCTCCTCAGCCCAGCTCAAGTGTCTGGTGTGAGAGCAGCAGCAGTAAGAGGCACCAGAGAAGCCACACAGACCAGGGCAGTGCTGGTTGCTCAGCCCTGAGCAAAACCTCAGCCATAACGTGCAGGTCATAGAATCATTAGGGGTCAGAAGGGACCTCAGAAGAGCATTTGTCACAGGAACTCCGTGGCCCTCAGGAAGTCGCCGAAGCTTCGCTAGCTGCACAGCTCACAGCAAAGCTGCCTGTTTGATCTGGGGTCACGTTTTCACGCAGCAGCACTCTGAAGTGGGTGTTTCAACAGGGTCCGAGGTCATTGGCCACTTGGAACAATGGCTGGGACCTTGAGCACCCTGGTCTAGTGGGGGGTGTCCCTGCTCATGACGAGGGAGTTGGAACTGGATGATCTTGAAGGTCCCTTCCAACCTGAGCCATTCCATGACTCTAGGAATCATATGAATTGCTACAGATTCAACAAACAGCAAAAAGAATAACAAAATAATAGGACAAGAGCTCTTCCAGCCCGATCTGTTTTGTTATCTAGATCAGACTTTAAGTTTCAGAGTGGGTTGTGACTTCAGTTTGGCTGTCACGGTACATCTGTAGGTTCCACAGTCCACAGTTGCTGAACTCCAGGCTGGAGAGTGAGTCTCTAGGTGCAAGTTGGTAGACTGTACAAATGAATATCACAGCACTCTTTTCTCTGAAAGACTCTTTCACTGACTATTAGATTTACACCATTTACTGCTCTATAGATAAAACAGTCGCTGCTCTAAACTGGTGATGTACTTAAAATGGGGAATGGACTGGTTTAGTGGTTTCTGAATTTAACTGCTTAGAGGGCAGTTTACTCCTTGATTGGAGACACTGTGGTCTGAATTATAGCGCTGCTGCGGGTATGAATTGAGCAGGGTATGGATTAAGTAGGCAAGGGGGGCTCTATCTGTTGACTAGTGCCTTCACACCTTTCAGGATGAGCGGCTGGGGTCAATTCAAGTTCATTACCCTGCGAGGGGTTTATGATTTCTTTGTTATGGAGGTTCAATATGAATTGATTTTCAAATAAACTTTTTTTGGGCCGATTTAATAAATTCACTTTATTGTTCAGGCTTTGATGTTATTTTCCACGCGATCAGCAGAAAGCTTTTCCCTCGCTATCCCCATCGCTTTGAATGTTATTTAGACCTTGAGGCTCTCCTCTCCTCCTCTCCGAAGCCTGATCAAAAGATGGGCATCAGCTGAAGCTCATTTGATGCTGGAGTCTCGATGCCCCTTTTGCAGCTGCAGTTGAGGAATTCTGTGCGGGAGAGACTCTTGTTTGCTCTGGCCAGTATTTCCCCAGGTGTTTTTGCCTGATTGAAGGAATTTCCAGGCTGTTCATANACCAGGCTGCCCAGGGGGGTTGTGGAGTCTCCTTCTCTGGAGATGTTCCAGCCCCACCTGGCTGTGTTCCTGTGCCACTTGGTCTGGGTGATCCTGCTGTGTCAGGGGGATTGGACTGGATGATCTTCTGAGGTCCCTTCCGATCCCTAAGGATTCTATGGTTCAATGGGTGTCAGGAGAGGAAAGGTTTCAAACCCACCATCTTCACCTGTATCACAGTACGATGTTGCTGATAATTACAGCTGTTCCCTAGGGATGGCTGAGAACCAGTTCAGCACAAGGGGATTTTTCCACCTGTCCAAGCAGGGAAATCTTATCTACTCTGCAAAGCTAAATGTGCTATTAAATAGGCCCTTGCACCACAAAACCTACGGACTGATAGTTCCAAAGGATGAGCATTTGCACAGCTTCTTCAGTGTCTAATGATCCCATTGTGCAGCTTCTCCTTCAGCAGAGTCAGCGGTAGAACAGCTTCTCCCCACAGTCCCAGCAGAAATCTGTCAGATCTTCACTCTCATTACACACTGTCCTGTTTCCTGTAAATGGAGCAGAACTGGGCAGGGGGTTGGGGATTTCTGTAGGATAAATAGCAAACCAGCAGAAAAACAGCCTGCCTGACAGGACAATTATCTCATGGAGCATCAGGTGAAAGGGGTGGGAGCAACCTTAAGCATAGCATCCTTAGGGATGGGAAGGGACCTCGAAAGATCATCCAGTACAATCCCCCTGCCCAAGTAGGACCACCCAGACTAAGTCGCACAGCAACACAGCCAGACGGGGCTGGAAGGTCTCCAGAGAAGGAGACTCCACAAGCCCCCTGGGCAGCCCCGTCCAGGGCTCCAGGACCCTCCCTGGGAAGAAGGTCCTGCTGAGATTGAGAGGGAACCTCCTCTGTTCCAGCTGGCACCCAGTGCCCCTTGTCCTGTCCCCAGATGCCCTGGAGCAGAGCCTGGCTCCACCCTCCTGACACCCCCCCCTCATCATCAGGCCACATGGCTGATTCAGTCAATTAGCACATTGTTTACACCTCAGAGAAGTATTTTCTCCCACATTCACCTCTTAGTTTCTTTAGTCTCATTATTACAGACTCTACCTGCCTGCTGCGATCTGCTCATTGTGTAGGAGTGAGCTTTGTGGTTGTAAACAACTCAGGCTGTAGGTTCTGGTTACCCAGCTGTTGCTGGTCAACTCATGATGTCCCAATCAGCCCCATCATTGTAGGAACAGTATTTATTGAGCAGCACAAACCTCTTGCTGGCTTTTCGGTTGAGAGTGCTGTGCTGTTTTTTCTCTCATGTTCCCCTAGAGCTTCCAGCTCATTTTAAAGTTTATTTTGTGGTTTATTTGTTTATGCAGCCACTCGCTATGGCTGGGGGCTCAATGTGATTTTCCTCTCTGCCTTCCTCGTCCATGGAGCAGCACTGTTAAGGTAGGAGAACTTTCTGCTGGTTTTGGGTCTTGTACTCTCTCCATCCAATCTGGGGGTCAGGGGAGGGGAGGATGCAGCAGCTCTGCCAGTGAATTTCAAAGAGCAGGGGTCTCTGTCAATGGGAGGGCAGCTGCAGGGGTTTTAATTGCCATCTCTGCCTCTTCATTTGCCCCAGAAATGTTGGTGCAGCACTTCTTGTTTAGGTTGTTTCTTGCAGATTGTGGGGCTGGCTGGTTGTTGGTGGTTGTTTACTCTGCGAGGGGATGTGTGAGGTGGGGAATAGACAATGAGTTTTGTTGGATTCAACACAGGAATGAAGAGTGTTGGTATTTGCTGAGCCCTTTTCTTTAATCCTATGTAGTTCTAACTGCTTTGTCCTGATCCTGGTGCCTTGGCTGTTGCATCTGCTGGCCTCTCAGTATTTCTATGTCTGAGATCTTCATCAGCACCTCATACCCTCTGAGCTATTCATTCCCTTCATATCTGTTTGGAGCATGAGCTCAGGTTGTAGCCCTGATCCCCTGTGAGAACCCCCATCTCACCCCAAACTCAGGATGGTTTTACCATGATCAGCAGCTCTGTCCTCCCATGAAGCCACTCTTCAAAGAGAAGTGAAGAGACTCCTGCCTTTGGTGGGCAACCTTAGCTGACCAGAGGTGCTGGTCAGACAGGCTCCAGCTTTGCCCCTGTGGGCTGCTGTCTGTGTGTCTTTGCTCCATCGTTGCTGCTTCCGCAGAGAAAGCCTGCAGTGCTCCAGAGCTCTGGATGCCCTGGGTTATGCCGACTGGGGAGATGTTGCTAGAAGTTATTTACAGTCTTTACAAAGCAAGAGTGAGGAGCTGCAGCAGCACCCTTAATGCAGGCAGTGATAGAAGGCAGCAGGGCTGGCTACCTGCTATGCAGCAGCTTTCTCACTGAGCTGGGTTACTTTTCCTGCTTGTGCTTGTCACCAAGATCGAGGGTGCAGCGTTTTCCCTCTTGGCTGCAGACCATTTTAAAAGCCTCTTTCCATTTGCCAGCCCTGATGAGAGATGCATGTGGGGCTTTTTGGATCTCTCTGTATGTTTGGACTACTTGTGGTGCTTCTGCTCTTCTTTGAAAGGCTCCTCTTTAAGCACCTGTCCTTTAGTCCATCATCCCGTGCTGCTCTCTGCAAGGCAAACATCATCTATCATTTGCCGGGGGGAGTTACGGGAACATTCTGTTACCTGTTCCAGTCACTGGCACTAGACAGTACGAGCAGTGATGCTGATGAATACGCCGAAGGGTTTCGGTGTAAAAGGTGTGGGGTTACCCAGGCCTGCTGGGTGATTAAAATCATATTCATCGCTTTAACTGAAGGCTGCGTCGTTTGGAACCGCTTCTATTGTTCCTGTGTGTGGGGGTGGACGGTAGAGGGGCCAAATAATTACCTGGTGTAAATCAGGAGAGGCTTCTCGGGGTTGCATTATGCACATTTGGCTTGGAGTCTGTTGTTTCAGTAGAACTAGGCTGATTTATGCCAGCTGAAGCTCCGTTTCTAAAACTGTTTAAAGCTTAGCGTTCCTCTCGCAGCATCCCTGCGAGATAAGGATTTACTGCAGCTGTTTGAAAAATGCAAATGGAGATGTATATATATTTTTTTTCCAGGAAATATGTTTTTTCATAAAAAGGCTTTCTTGAGCGAGCGCAGGAAATATTTCATGGGTGTCTTTAAGGTTCTGATGGCAGATAGCGAGGCGGAGAGCAAAGCGTTGGGAGCTCTCTCTTTCAGAAACCCTAGGTTTGCCCTCTCTCTCAACTATTTACATTTTCTTTAGGCTAGAGATTGATAAAACAGGTGAGTTCCTCAGGCACACACACATGGGGGGGGAGTGTGTTTTAAGGGGAGCTGCTTTTCAGTGGGGCAACTTGGTTGTATCATATAGAATCCTTAGGGATGGGAAGGGACCTCGAAAGATCATCCAGTCCGATCCCCCAGACCCAGTGGCACAGGAACACAGCCAGGCGGGACTGGAACGTCT
>VZRI01004037.1:479403-507156 GCA_013397515.1 Upupa epops | reverse complement strand
CAGGGAGCTGCTCTCCTTCCTTCATCTTCATTGCTATACACTGGACACCCTGCAGCAGCTCTGTGTCCTTCTGGAACTGAAGGACCCAGAACTGGACACAGTACTCCAGATACAGAGTCCTGGTTGTTCCAGTCTGCCTGTGAGTACAAGGTAGAGCTTAAAACAAGCAAACCTAGAGTTCAGTTTTGATTTTCCAGGTTTCTTTAGCTGCTTCAAAGCAGTCAGTGCTTCCCCTCCTAGTTAAAAAAGCAGAATCGATGCTCAAGGAAGGGTCAACCTGCTTACCATTCATTACAGGAGTGTGTTCCTTCCTGACAATGCAATTCTTGTTTCTCATTTTTCACGTCAACTCTTTCTCGGAAGAAAGAAACCCTCCACCAACCCCCTGGAAAAAAAAACCCCACAAGCAAAGAAAGGAAGGCAGAAATAAAAGACAAAGAGATGGATTTAGCGGAGTCATCAAGCGCAATGAGAGCTGACAGGTTCTCTAAAGTTACATGCCCAGAACAAAAAGGATTCCTCACTCGGCTCCTCTGTAAATGTTTGAGGATCCTTTGTGTGCGGCTCTGCTCCTCACTGGGAGCCTCAGCTCCAGGATTCCCTGGTAATTCTTTTCGAAGTGAGATTTTTAGAGATGCTGCTTGGCTTGTAAAGGATTGTTTAGCAGATGACACGCAAGCAGGGATGGGGATGGCTTGTTGGCGTCTTGGCTACTGAATGTGCCGAAGTTCCCCCAGGCACATGGAGTTGGGTTTAAGCCTCAGTTTGTTCTTGCGAGAAGAAAGGGGGGATTTGAGTGGGAACAGTCAGGATTGAAGACTCCAGGAGAAATTCCTGTTGGGGAGAAACTCTTCTGCTGGTTTTACCAAGCATCTGCCACCCTAACCAAGTTCTAGTGGGATTCAAACTCGTCCCAAAGTCACCCCATCTCCTTTCTGTCACACACGAGTAGTTAAGAGCTGTACATCCTAGGCAAAACCATCTTGGTTTGGGGTTCACACTTCAGCAGATGGAGATAGTTTTCATGGGGCTGAGAAAACAGAGACTGTCAGAGGCTGCTGGGGATGGCACTTCAGCCCTGGGGCCGTGTGTTTGAGGGGAAGTTGCAGAGCCAAAATGGAATGGGAGGGCCATGGGAGTCCTGGGTTGTCTCCCTTGTTGTAGTGTCTGCTCTACTGTCGTTGATGAAGCTTCCATGAATGTGTAGGCAGAGCTGTCCCAGTGAGCAGGTTCATTGATCAGAGGTCGAGGTTGGGTCTGGGGCTGTTCCAGAGGTGGTTTTGGACCAGAACAAGTGTCTGGAAGGACTTGGTATCGTAGAATCCTTAGGGATCAGAAGAGACCTTGAAAGATCATCCAGTCCAATCCCCCTGCCACAGCAGGATCACCCAGACCAAGTCACATAGGAACACATCCTCTGGATCAGAAAAGACATGAGTACTGTTGTAAAAGGCAGAGAGTCCTTTTCTGCACAGTGCCATCCTGAAGGTGGCTCTGAGCCAAATCTAATTTATCTGCAGAGGCCAGGGGGGAAAATGTGACAGAACTGGTTTGGTTTGGGATGATTTTTGTAGCTGTTTGGTAGGGGTAGGTCCCTTCGCATTTGTTTCTGCCTCATCTACCCCAGTTGACTTCCACCTGAGATCTCAACTAGCCAGGGATTGAGAGAAGCTCAATGACTAAGATCTTCCTTCATCTTCTTCCCCTTGAGACACTGCCAGCCTCGATAAACTCCAGCACTTTGCTGTCCCCACGAGAGAAATCCATCACTCCCAGAAGAGACTTGACTTTCTGCTAGAAAGCAAGCTGAAACCTCTCTTCTTCCTTGTCCTCCTATCAGTTTTGCTTCCATCTCCTGGGTGACAATATTCCCCCCAGTCCTTACACAGTGCAATGCATCTGCACAACCCTGCTGCAAGCAGCTCCGTCTGGAGGCTCAGAGCCTGCTTGCCGTGGGGGAAAGGAGGCAAGAAACCAATCTGGGTCCCCAGTGGTGCTTTGTGTGGGGGTTGGAGGGAGATGTTGCTTCTGAGAGCTGATTACTCTTCATTTCAGCTCTAGAAGGAAGAGCTCATTCAAAGAAAATCCTTCTTAACTCTTGTAACCTAAATACAATGTAGAATTGCTGGGCTGAGCAGGTTTTAAGGCGATGCTGAACTGGGCTATTGTTAGCCGCTTCGGAGAGCGATGGAGAATGGGGAGGTGGTTTGCAGCAGTAATTGATGGCAGGAGCTCTGCAGCTTCTAGATGAGGAGGAAAGAGAAAAGCAAATGAATCTGGCTGCTTTCTGCACTGCATTAACTCCCCTCCTTAGGGCATCTGGTACTGGGCTGCAGGGGCCAGGCAGGATGATAGAATGGTTGGAAAAGACCTTCAAGATGAAGTCCAGCTGTCCACCCTACAACCCCCAATCACTCAATCATCTATTCCAACACTGTCTACCTGTATTTTGAATCCCTCCAGGGATGGTGCCTCCACCCTCTCCCTAGGCATCCTGTGCAAGGCTTCCCTACTCCTTCTGGGATCAAGTTTTTCCTTGGATCCAGTCAGAACCTCTCCTGGCACAACCTGACCCCATTTCTTATGGTCCTGTCACCAGTCCCTAGGGAGAAGAGGCCAGTGCCTGCCTNCAGGCAGGATGATAGAATGGTTGGAAAAGACCTTCAAGATGAAGTCCAGCTGTCCACCCTACAACCCCCAATCACTCAATCATCTATTCCAACACTGTCTACCTGTATTTTGAATCCCTCCAGGGATGGTGCCTCCACCCTCTCCCTAGGCATCCTGTGCAAGGCTTCCCTACTCCTTCTGGGATCAAGTTTTTCCTTGGATCCAGTCAGAACCTCTCCTGGCACAACCTGACCCCATTTCTTATGGTCCTGTCACCAGTCCCTAGGGAGAAGAGGCCAGTGCCTGCCTTACTGCAGCCTCCGTTAAGGTAGTTGTAGAGAGCAGTGAGGTCTCCCCACAGCTTCCTCTCCTCCAGGCTGAACAGCCCCAGCTCCTTCAGCCTGTCTTAAACCTGTTCTCCAGACCCCTAACCAACTCAGTTGCCCTCTCTGACCCCGTTCCAGTGCCTCCATGTCCTTCCCATACTGAGGTGCCCAAAACTGCACCCAGTAATCAAGATGATGCCTCACCAGGGTCAATTAGGATCACTTCCTTGGTCCTGCTGGCCACACTATCTCTGATGCAGAACAGGGTGCTAGCATCACGTGTTAGAGTTTGCTGCCTTGTGCTTTGTTTGGGTTATGAGATCAACCCCAGCTACAGGCAAGGCACCAGGTGAGATGTACAGGTTTTCCCAGGAATACTGAGCCACTCTCACTCACATGGATAAGGAGTAAGCAGTGAGGTGAGGAAGGAACATACCTCACTTAGAACAGCTGCTGGAGGTTTTTCCTCTAATACAAGGCTCAGCCCTGCCCTAGTGCTCAGTTTCATGTAAGAGGTTCCTTAGGATGTGGCCAGAACCCTCCATTTCTCTGTCTTTACAGTGCATCTGACTCCTAGCACTTCTGCACATCAAAGAGAAGTATAGTCATAGCAACATGGGACTGGTGAATGCTCAGGTCACTTAATCCATCTTCATATCCCCTCTACAACTGACTATTGCACCACCCCTGACAGATGTCTTTAAAATCCTCCTCCACCAAGCATTCAGAGCACTGTGTAGTTTGTCCAGTCCCCAGTGTAAAAAGATTACCCTAATAAACTGCACTCTCTCTTCCTATTTCCTCCCCTATAGATTGATTCTGTTTTCAGCCTGCTCCTACACCATGGAGTCACAAATCCAGCAGGGCTTAGCTGCACTGCAGAGCAGTTGGTTTTGGCAGGGGGATGGACTGGCCTCATCCCCATCCTGCTTCTGGTGCAAAATGTGTTTCCCAGTCTGGCTCAAGCTGGGGTGGCTGCTGTTGATGCTGGCAGCTGCAGGACCAGTACAGCTGTAGTGTCTCTGCCAATCAACGCTTGACTGAAGGCTGCAGAAATCAGTAGCATCCCTCATCCCAAGAAGCTCTGGGTCGGGTCATCTTGCTTTGCTCTTGCCCCAGTTAGCTGCGATCGCTATCGCTGCTGATGGCTACAGCTTTTCACGTTAGCTGACAAAAATATGCAGTAATAAACTACTTGTGCATCTCCTGCTCCCAGACTCCTGACTTTCCTGTCATGTTTTCTCCTCGTACTTGATGTTTGCAAGTCTCTTTGCTTTAAGCCATGTTGGCTACAGCCTCGGAACACGAGATAGCTACAATTTTCTTTCACTTTCTCCCCCCCTCCTCTCTCTGTTTCTCTCTCCTCAGCCTGAGTGTTTAATTTGCTCCAGTCTCTGCTTGAGCAATTTTTGGAGAGCACGGTTTATATTTGTGTATGCAAATAGGCTGAGCAAATATGCTAAGGAGCTCCAAAGATAGATCTGTACGCTCAAGTACATGCCAGCCCACAGGAAAATCATCCCAGGCCATCCTGGTCCTGATTAACCCTTCAGTTTAGAGTCTGTTTGGCAAGTAAACGGGGCTGGGAGTTTTCCTCCCAGCTCTCGTGTCACCAAGATGAACATCTCTGGTGTCAGCAGCATCATTCTGCCCCATAGCCCAGGCGACAGAGCACATGGTTACTCAGTCGTGTATTCAAATCCTAGTTGTCTTTCATGCCCTTTTTATTGTGGAACAAGTGGCTTCAGGAGCTGCAAACATCACACGGAGTGGTGATTTATGTGGTGAGTCTCTGCTGTCTGATGAAATGAGCTGCTGAAGCTTCTCTGTGTGCTCGGAGAGCTCATAAAACCACTCCTCCCCGTGGATGCTCTGATAGCTGATAACAGTGTCTCTTGTCTTTTCTGTAGGGGCGGAATGTTCCTCCAATTCCCTTCTCCTTTAATTCCTGCCAGCAGTTATAAAACTTGGAAAACAATTGCCCTTAGTCCGATGGAACTGTAAAAGTAGTCAAATTCAGTTCAAACGTATCCTGGAGAATACTGCCTCCCCTAATGTGGGCTCATGCCCTATAGGAGGGGAAAGAAGAGAGATCACTGCCATTTGCTGGGCTTCCCTACCTGCAGGCATTGACTGCAATAACTATTGCAGTCTAAGCTCTTCAGCCCGAAGCTTTGTAGAGTAGCTGCCTGCGTGGCCACGCTCATGTGGAACATGAGTGGTTTTAGTGTAGCGTAATTACTTCACGTTGGAAGGATGCTAATTACTTTGAAGCAGTTTTTTATTCCGGTATTAAAGCCTGCTGTCATCATGTCCTTTGGGGGAGGCAGGATGGAATTGTTTCTCTAGCAGTCTCTAACCCAGACGTTTTGCTCTTCTAGATAAGGGAAATAGGCTGGAAATTGAGCTGAGTGTCCTGGTGCTCACCCTGGTCTAGTGGGAGCTACTCTTGTCCATAGCAGGGGGGTCGGAGCTAGATGATGTTTATGGTCCTTTCCAACACAGGCCATTCCACCATCTGATTCAACCTGTGCAAGATGTGAGGGGACAGGATCTAAGCAGGTGCCTGTGATGTTTATAATGCAGAGACTCCTGAACCTTAAGATATATGAAAGGAAATTGAACTTCTCATTAGCCCTTCAGTTTAATTTCCTCAAGAAATGAGGCTTGCATACCCCTGATCTGTCCCCATGCTTCCCACAACTTCTGTGCTCACTTCAGCACCATTTAGCAGAGGGTGGGAGGACCTTGGGTGTTAGGTTCTTACACCTCAGAGCTCAGCAGGAGAGCCCCCTGTGGCATCAGCATCGAGGGAAAGAGGATGCAGCAAAGCACTGGTAAACCATTAGAGCAGCTGCAAATGGTGATGGGACGGGAAGCTCTCCATAACACCAAGATCCATGAGACTCGTGTGTTTGTAAGGATTTTTCCTGACCTCAGGATTTTAAATTTACAGCTGCTCCCTAACCTTGGAATCATCCAGGTTGGAGAAGACCCTCAAGATCATCCAGTCCAACCAATAACCCCACTCTGCCAAGTTCCCCACCAGCCCAGATCTCTCAGCACTACATCTAAAGGATCTTTAAACACCTCCAGGGATGGGGACACAACCCCCTCCCTGGGCAGCCTGTTCCAAGCCCTGACTGCTCATTCAGTGAGGAAATTCTCCACATCCACCCCTCACACAATACACCCTGCAGTAGTTCAATGCAGCAGCTCCGGGGAGCAATTTCTACTCTCCACTCTTTGTTCTGCCTTCCCAGGCTGACTCACATCCCAGCCTCACTCGTGAGCCCTTGCAGTCCTCCCACTGTGGATTGTTTTCCCTTAGATCTGCAAAAGGGGAACTCTGCAGCAAACCTCCCTCAAATGGAGTCAGATGGCATCGCGGGGTGCTAGCGTGGTTTTGCAAATGGAGCGCGGTGCTCGCAGCCAAAAGCAATCTCGCTTGAAGACCTTGCTAGGCAGTGCAATCTAAATCCTTCCCCCTCAGGTCTGCACAGCTGCAGTGTAGAATGGAAAGAGGGGGAAGTCCTTGTTTGCAGGGCCCTATAGCCAAAACAAGCCTTTCAGTTGAGATGACTTTTGCTGCTGCCAACTCTTCGCAGAGAGAGGCAGCGCTGCAACTGATTTTGCTTGGATTAGCTGAGTCAAGGAATAGGGGAAGGGGGGGGTTCTGCCTGATGGTGAGAGTCCAGCTAGTGAGCTGTTCCTGAGCAGAACACGATCCTCCTGCCATGATTCTCTAAAATAATTTAATGGGGTGAGGGAGAGCTTGATATCCTGGGATACGGGAGAAAGGACCATGCCAGAGGGTGTCACAGCCATCTGCTTGGAGACAGCAGGTGGGAACTCATGTTTTCAGGTTGTTAGAGTTTGGTGGGTGGCAGTTCGCTGTCAAGTAGACCCAGAGTGGACTGGTTTGGAGGAGATGTCCTGGTTTTTGTGTCCCTTTGTGTTCCTTTGGATCATGTGAGCAGTGATGAGAAACCGCCACAGCTCAGGCAGTGCTGGGAGAGACTGGATGGGAGGGAAGTGGTGAAGGCTGTAGGCAGGAGATCTGCTTCTGTTGCCCTCCTGTTGAGGGAAGAGCACCTCCCACTCCTCAGTTGTGCTACAACAGAGTCAGTGCAGAGGACCTGATTCTCCAAGGTTCCATTGCTGAAGGACAGTCTGGCTGTGACCCTTAGTGCTTTGGTCTGGCTGATGGGGTGATGTTAGGGGCTGGGCTGGATGAGCTCAGAGGGCTTTGCCAGCCTCAATAGTTCTGGAACTGTGTGTGATTCCAAGAGCTGTGACCCCCTTTACCCATGTCCAACCCTGGAAACAGCCATTTGAGGTGCTCAAAGTGAAGCTGCTCGTGTCTGCAGAGCCCTCTGCCTTGGTCCCCACTGAGTGCCCTGCTTTCTGCTGGGGAACGTTGCCTGCTGGAGGGGCTGGCACCTTCCCTGAGCTCTGGGATGCGTTCCCAGATCTGGGCACAGCGGGGATGGGTTTTGTCTCTTGCATGTGTCAACATTAGAAAGCAAAAGCTTGACACAGGGAAATGTTGAGGGATCTGTTGCCCAGCCCAGCTCTTGTGTTTTTATTTGTCAACACTTATTTTTGTTTCCTGACACAAAGAGGAAACATTTGGTCAGGGCTTTGGCTGCTGCTCTCACTTGGGCTGCAGTGCCACTTGCAATGATGCTCCTGGCTTTTCGAGTTGTTTGTGTGAGCAGCCAGTGGCACCTAATGAAGTTGTCAGTGCTTGGTGCAGCCCCTGTTTGAAGGTGGGGGGTGGTGGAGGTGGACAATTTGCTCCTCTACAGAGCTATTCTCCTTGCTCAGGCAGCTGAGGGATGCTGTTTGGTAGATGAAACACCTTAAAAACCATCTTCACAGTGGTGCTGGGCTTGTGATCACTTAGCTTAGTAAATGAGGTGATGATGCACAGAGTTAAACAGCAGTAACAAAGGATTTGGCTAAGCTTCTGCCCAAGACTTGGTCTGAGCCTTAATTTTAATGCAATTACCCTCAGTATTGTGATCTGATAAATGGATTCTCAAAGGGAAGGCTTGGATGTGCTCATCCTTTTTACCTGACTGTATCTGGCCACTGTGATAATGGATTAGAGGAACATGGGGCTGACCCAGCACAACCAGTTAAGCTGCAATTAAGACACTGAATTCACCCTTTCTATAACTTGTTGGGTGGATAAGCAGGGAATTACTTAGTTTGGCTTTAAAAGAGTAATCAAGCTTAGTTGTCTGTGAGTTTCCACCTTTGCTACTCTGCTGATTTCAACTGTATTTAGGCTCTGCAGTGTCAGAGTTCAGAGAAGCTCCCTTGCTGCATAAACAGCCCCTGTCAGTCCCCAGAAGCACAGCTGATGTTTGAAGTCTGCTGCCTGGGCTCTTTTTATCACATTCTGCTGCTGCTGTGTGCTTTTTCTGCCTCTCTCTGATGTGTCAGTAACAAGACCCAGTGTGGTTTGCGAAGGGTTAATCCCATGGGTGAAATGAAGCACCTACTGCCTTTTGCTCTACAGACAAGCAGAGGCTTGTCCCAGTTTACAGCATCAGAGATTGGTCTCATAGGCTGGGTCATGCCACCTCTTCTAGTTCTGCTTTTAACACAAACATTGCTTGACCCTGAGCAAATATTTACTGCCCCGAGCCTCGCTTTCTGCATCCCTGAACGGGATGTCTGGGTCCCTCTACTCTTGTTGGAGCATCGGGTTCAGCTTAATTGATTAAGGGTCGTCGGGTGTTTCAGAGCCTGGATAGCAGCTGAAGCAGATAAATAGAGGCTGTGGAATATTACAGTCATTTCTGTTGAGAGCAGAGCATTGAGGAATGGACTGCCCAGGGCAGTGGTGCAGTCCCCATCCCTGGAGCTGTTGAAGGACAGACTGGATGTGGCCTTTAGTGCCCTGGTCTGGCTGATGTTGTGGTGTCTGGTCATGGGCTGTTAGATGTCTTTTCCAGCCCAAATAATTCTGTGATACTGAGGGAATAGCCAGACCTCGAGGAAGTTGGGAACATAAGGATGGAGATGGCTTTAACTAGCTTGAGTTCACAGCATCACTGAGTGTCAGGGATTGGGAGGGACCTTGAAAGAGCATCCAGCCCAATCTCCCTGCCCCAGCAGGATCCCCTAGACCCAGTCACACAGGAAACAGCCCAGGTGGGTTTGGCTCCTGGTCACCCTGCTGGACACCAGAACCCCCAGGTCCCTTTCTCCTGTGCTACTTTCCAGCAGGTCTGTCCCCAGCCTATGCTGGTACCTGAGGTTCTTGCCCAGATGGCACTCCACACTGTCCTCGTTGAATTTCCTTCCTACTTCCTCCTGATGCTTAAGGATCTGAGGTGCAGGCACCTACAGCTTGCTCTGCAAGACCAACTCCATGGGCGAGGAGTGCTGGTGGCAACAGCAGGGCTATTTTGAAGCATTTTCTTGCTCTCATCACCAACTGCCTGACTCGATCCATTATTTATAACGTGGTCTGTAATGCCAGCACTGACTACTACAACGCAACACCCCATTTCCACGAGAGCTTTGCCATGACAGGGCTGTCAAAACATCCGAGTGCTCTGCAAACTTTGAATTTCTATTTGTGGAGCCCTGGATCTATTCTTTAACAGCTTCAGATTATCTAATGAGTCTGTGTCAGTATGTAGCAGCACTATATTCAGTCTCTCTGTGTCAGCATGGAGACCATGGCAAAAATGCAGCCAAAATAGTGTTGAATTCTTCCTGTGGGTAAGATACCACTTTATCTCTTCACCCTTCTACCTTTTGTTTCTGAAGCCACAAAGCTGGTGGAGGGTGTCCGGCAATGAAGATGAAGGAAGGAGAGCAGCTCCCTGCTGAGGAAAGGCTGAGGGAGCTGGGGCTCTTGAGCTGGGAGAAGAGGAGGCTGAAGGGGGACCTCATTCCTGTCTCTCAATCTGTGAGGGGTGGGTGTCAGGAGGATGGAGCCAGGCTCTGCTCAAGGGCATCTGGGGACAGGACAAGGGGCACTGGGTGCCAGCTGGAACAGAGGAGGTTCCCTCTCAATCTCAGTAGGACCTTCTTCCCAGGGAGGGACACGGAGCCCTGGACCAGGCTGCCCAGGTGGGTTGTGGAGTCTCCTTCTCTGGGGACGTTCCAGCCCCACCTGGCTGTGTTCCTGTGCCACTTGGTCTGGGTGATGCTGCTGTGGCAGGGGGATCGGACTGGCTGATCTTGCAAGGTCCCTTCCAATCCCTAAGGGTTCTATGAAGTCATCCCTAAGCCAACTCCCCATCAGTTTTTCTCTAGCAGAAAGACCCCTGCATGGAGACTTGGAGCTGAAACTGCTGGGCTTGTGGCAAAGTCATGACTGGAGAGGCTCCTGAAGAACCCATCCCTGTGCATCCCCTGCCTTTCCCTCAGCAGAAGGCTGGAATCAGATCTGTCCTGAAACCATAATGAGAAGTGAAAATAGGAGGTGAAGCCTCACTGGGGTCTATGGTCAGTGGTTAGAACAGAGCGAAGCCAGAGCGTGTGCGGGTTTATACATCACCGTATGTTGAAGGAATTGATTCCTTCTGGCAGCCTCTTGTATGAGGCGGGCAGTGCAGGGGAGCTGCTGCTGTCAGGGGGAATTGGAAGCGTGGTGGTGTTTGACAGGTAAATTATTCCAGCTCCCCTTGACTTATTTACAAACCAAGGAGCTAAGATCTTGGACGTGATGCGAGTCACCGCTTAGGAGCTGCAAGAGGCTTGGTTTGTGTGGGGTTTGGGGTTTTTTTTTAGCTGTTCAGAGCTGGCCTCAATTTGTTTGACATTTGAAATGGATGGAGGAGGAACGATGAAGGGGAAGGGGAGAAAATACTCTGCTTCTCAGCCTTGTCTGTCAAAGAGACAGTGAAACAGAAGATGCTGGGAGTGAAAGAACTGAGGCTTATTTTTCCCAGCTGTGTCAGCAAGAACGGGACAGCAGTGATGTCTCTTGCATCTGCTACTACTTTTGCCCTCCTCCATCCAGATCTGCTGTGGCACTGGTGCCATCGGTATGAGTGCTCTGGTGTGGAACATAGGGCAGGGAAGCTCTTGCTCCTGTCCTGGGCATTTTGGTGCCAGCTGGGAGAGGTGGGACATAAGGACCTGCAAGGCTTTGGTTCCTCTGAGGGCACTGAGTCAGGGCTGGGAGGGATTCCAGCACAGCCAGTCACTGGTGTCCTGCTGCATCCTGGGGAGTGCTGGGGCTGCACAGTAAATCCTTAGGTTGGAGCCACATCCTTAGCAGGCTCTGGAGTCTGTTTCCACTTTCAATTCCCAGTTTTCTTTACTAGCCTCACATCTGATTTCAGATCCCTCTTTAACTACCTAAAAGGCTTTTAAAGTAACTTCTAGAGAGTTTCCCTTTCCTGACCACCAAGGGGGGAGACTAATGCTATCAGCCTGCAGTGAGTCGGATGAGGTGAAGTGAATACCTATACATATTCCTGCCTCATACTACTTCCATGCTTGTTTTCAGCCAGTTGAAGCTTAAGGAATTGGTTTGGAACAGTGGCTCGTAGGCTGCCTGCTTGAGGGGACTTCACTGTACCCTTGAAGAGTTACCTAATGTAGTGAGATACAGCTGTCTGCTTGCCTCAACTGTCTGCTCCTTGCATCTC
Organism: Upupa epops; assembly: GCA_013397515.1. Taxonomy (NCBI): domain Eukaryota; kingdom Metazoa; phylum Chordata; class Aves; order Bucerotiformes; family Upupidae; genus Upupa; species Upupa epops. The sequence continues at coordinate 495,593 of VZRI01004037.1, read as the reverse complement.
TGCAGAGGAATTGCTGTTTTCTCTTAAGATTCAGCGTGAAATCCTGTTTCCTAGAGTTAAACCTCTCCAGCCTGTCTTTACTAAGACCAGAGCCCTGCTAGAGCAGAGAGGGGTATAAACAGGCACCTCCATTACAGTTTAATCTACTTTAAGATGATAAGAATCCCATTCCTCCCTCAAAACGTGGCGTAGAACATCTGTGTGAGTCCCTTCTTGACAGAGAACAAATTGAATTATCTCTGCTTGTCTGTCTGCTTAATTACAAAAGCCTGCAGCTGATGTTTACTCCAGTGCCACCAGTCACAGGTAGGCAACAGTAGGTCTGACAACAGTACAAATACAGCTGGGTTTTTTCCTGGTGGGGATGTGCATCCCTCTTCCCACTCCTTCCTCAAAGAGACAGCAGAGCCTTTAGCACTGTAAGGTGCAGAGTTTGCCCCCAGACGGTACCCTGCAGGGCTAATTGTTTAGGTTCAGCAAGCTCTGTGTAGTGGAATTGTTTCCTGGGGTGAGAATGGTGAGGATGCTACAGCAGGCACTGAGTTGTTCTGTCTGTACAAACTTGATAAGAGGTCCTAGAGGGTTTTTCTTTTGTTCAGGAGGCTTTAAATCTGGCTGTCCTTAATGATAACAGGGCTCTGTGCTCTGGACATGCGTGGCACTACAATGGGAGCTGTGTTTACCTGTGAGCTGAAGGTGATTTTGCTATACAAACTGTTTGCATGCACAGGAACCCTCCTCAGCTGGTGGTGAGAGAGGTGAAGTATTCAGAGAGTGTAGGATGATTAAATAAGATGTTCATTATGTTCCCAGCAAACTGACAGGGAATCAGCTCTGGCTTTGCAGCTCATGCAGCTTGCTGGATCCTCCTGGCCTCAATCTCCAACAGGCTTTGGGGCTACAGGAAGGTACTGGGTGTCCTGGGAAGTGCAGAGCTTATGTCCTGTCCTGAGAGGTGTGACCTGTGAAGAAAGTCTGAAAATGAGCTGGTCTTGTGGTGTCAGCAGGGGTTTGCAGGTGTTCAGGTCCCAAAGGACACAGAGCTGCTGAAGGGTGTCCAGCATAGAGCAACAAAGATGATGAAGGAAGGAGAGCAGCTCCCTGATGAGGAGAGGCTGAGGGAGCTGGGGCTCTGGAGCTGGGAGAAGAAGAGGCTGAGGGGGGACCTCATTCCTGTCTCTCAATCTGTGAGGGGTGGGTGTCAGGAGGATGGAGCCAGGCTCTGCTCAAGGGCATCTGGGGACAGGACAAGGGGCACTGGGTGCCAGCTGGAACAGAGGAGGTTCCCTCTCAATCTCAGCAGGACCTTCTTCCCAGGGAGGATACCGGAGCACTGGACCAGGCTGCCCAGGGGGGCTGTGGAGTCTCCTTCTCTGGAGACATTCCAGCCCTACCTGGCTGTGTTCCTGTGTGACTTGGTCTGGGGGATCCTGCTGCGGCAGGGGGATTGGGCTGCATGATCTTTCAAGGTCCCTTTTGATCCCTAATGATTCTCTGGCTCAGCAGCATGGTGCCTGTCATGAAGAGAGTCCCTGTCAGCACTGCTGAAGAACCTGCTTCTCCACCTACACCTTGAGTGCATGCAGGCCTTCCTCCAGATCTCTAGCTGTGCCTTAAAAGCAGCCTTTTACCCTCCAGGGGTTTTACTGTGAAGGTTTGTGGTGCCCTTGGGCTGGAGGCAGGGTGGCCTGGGATGGTGTTATCAGCCCTTCACAGGTGAGGAGGCAGAGACAGTGGGATTGGCTCAGAGAAAGCTCTGTTCTGGCTGTAGCCCACGTTGAACCCCCTTGCCCTTGAAAGCAAGGGGAGATGAAGAGATAGCGTGTGGCTGGCCACCAAAAGGAGTTGTTTCATTCAGGGGTGTGAAAAGCCTTGCTGGTTTTCAGCAGTGATTAAATGAAAAGAAAAATATACAGAGAGAAAAAGACCTGATCTCAGCCCTGTGGGCAACAGAGCCAGAGACGAGGAACTGAAGCAATAAGGAATTGTCACTGGTGTTATGGATTCGCTGTGCCCCCAGGTTTGAGGATTTTCCTTTACCTGACGGATTTTTAATAGAGTGGATTGAAAGGGCTTTGAAGATGAGAACAGAGGCAGCATCTGGCAAAACAGGGCATTTGCCACGCAGGAGCTTCTGCGGGTGCCTGTGTTCTTGTCTCCTGTGGTTGCTCTGAAGGCTCTTGTCTCTCTGAAGGCTGCTCTCCTGTGATACCTCTGCTCAAAGAGAGCCCCGTGGCTCCAGATCTGAAAGCTAAGTGGGCTATTTACATGCTTCATGTTCAGCCCTGCTGGTCTTTCGGAGGAAACTCTCGTTGGGTGTCCAAAAGTCAATGGTTCTGCTGTCAGATGATGAGGGCAGGATAGCATTATGGGGTTGGAAGGGATTCTAACCCTCCTGCACTGAGCAGGGGCATCCTAACTAGACCAGGGTGCTCAGAGCACCATAGAGCCTGATCTTGAATGTCTCTGGAGCTTTGACCACCTCTCTGGGCAGCCTGCCTGCAAGCAGGCTCACAGATACCTCTGCCTTGCATCTGCACTGTCAGTGGCTGCTGCAGTTATTGGCTGCCCCTCAGGATGAGGTGCTGTGGGAACAGGTTTGTGCTGTGGGTTAGCAGAAGGGATGAATTTCTTTTACACCAGTAGAAAGAGTAAACTAGGGGGGAAACCAGTGAGAGGCAGACTTCTGGCTCCTCCTACACTTGGATGTTGAGCATACCCCATCACCTAGACCAGGAAGTCTAGGCACAGGCACTCAGCTCTGGATTTGGGAACCCTGTGGATCGGGAAGGTTGTTGAGAGTAGAAGATCTGTCTCCTTGCAGATGTTACAGCCTCAACCCCTTTGCTGGCCTCTGCATCTGAATCCAAGATGTACTTGGATTCAGCATCTTGAGATTGTGACTCCAGAGCATTCACTGGCACCTCAGCAAATGGAAAACACAGAGCATTCCCCAGGCTCTGCCTCCTCTCTGATACTTACAGGAGATTTTTAGACCAACACCTTCCCTTTTCTTTCTCACTGCTTCACAGTTCACCTTTAAATTCTCCTTGGAGAACAGAGCAGGCACAAAGGCAGCAAAGAAGGGCAAAAGACATCCTTGTAGACAACCTTGGTGTCAAAAATAACTGCCTGAGAGATTCTTCCTCCTGCTGCTTTAAGCTAAATGATGATCGTTAAGTTGCTGTGGTCTAATTTAACAGCACAGTGTCTTCCCTCCATCCTCTCCTTCCACAGCTTCTCCCATCCCTTGCTGGCTTTGGGGTCTGATCCTTTCCTCTCATGTCAGACATCAGAGGCAGCAAGTGCTGAGGCTGCAGTGTCCAGGAGCCATCAAACACCCCTTAATGAATGTGAAAACCAGTGGCTTCATTAGTCACAGCCATGTGTGGCTCTGAAAAAGCCTTAAAGCAGGGAGGCGCTGGGGGGAGAGGGATGATGGGGTCACTGCTGATGGAGGGAAGGGGGGAGGTTGCCTGACTGTGACTGCCCTGCTCAGCCTCTCAGTGGTGGAGCTGAGCACCTTCTACTGCAGATGGGTTGTGTTGGCTTCACTTGGTCACTGGACTGCTTTGGAGCAGAGATGGTTGCTGCTGCTGCCTTTAAGCCAGGGCTGTGTCCTCCCTTTCCCTTCTTAGACCTCTTAATCTTCAGAGCAAGTTCTGCCTAAACTTGATCTGTCCCCTCCTCAGAGCCTGTATCAAAAGGTGGATTTACAGCAAGGATGAAGCTCTGAAAGACACAGGCTTCCCCTTTCTCTTTCTGCCTCACACAAGTCTGTTCATGCTAACTTGCTCAGTGCCCCAGGGCCTTGGACAGCCCAGGTATGTGCCTGGCCATGCAATGAGCAGATGACACAGTACAGGGCTACTTGTCTCACCCTTGTGTCTATTTATTCAGTGAGTACTTGCCATTAGTTCCCATTCCCAGTGCAGGATTTTGAGCCTGTAGTCATCTTAGCTTCACTAACTTCTAGAGCTGCCCCTGCAAACTCAGTGTGGGTGCTCTCTGCAGACCTAACACTGCTTGGGTGCCCTCAGCATTGCTGCAAGAGTTTGTCTGCTAATGGAGCTGCTGTGCTGCACTGACCCTCTGCTCTTCCCTCTGCTTCAAGCTCTATCATGGGAGCCAGAGCCCTGCAAATCATAGAATAATCAAGATTAGAGATAATGAGACCATCCAGTCCAACTATCAACCTCACCCTGCCCACTAAACCTTGCTCTCCAGGACCACATCTACTCACTGTTTGAACCCATCCAGGGATGGTGACTCCTCCCTCTCTGGGCAGCCTCTTCCAACCCCTGAGCACTCTGTCAGTGAAGAGACTTCGCCTGATGTCCTAACCCTCCCCTGGCTTGAGGCCATTTCCTCTGTGCACAAGTGATTCTGCATGTGTGGAAGGTTTGAGAGTGACATGTGCTGAGGAGATTGTTCTCTTGCTGTGCTCTGGCAGCTGTTGTGAGGACCCTGAGTATGAGGAAGGGCTGCCAGGCTCTTGCAGCTCATCCTACTGCACATGCTGCCTTTAACATGGACAAAGAGGGCTGGACCAGGCTGCAAGAGTCTCTGAGAGCATTCAAAACCTCATTGCTCTAGCACTGAGCAGAGTTATTCCCTGAAGGTAGAGCAGCACCAAAGCACTTGTGCAGCTGGGATGCCCTTGGGTGGAGTGAGGACTGACTAGCACTGGCTGTTCTTGCTGGAGGTGGTGAATGCTGGAGGCTAATCAATACTTTAATCAAGGCTTCACGCATCGCTGTGGTTTTGTCACTAACCTTAACTGGGAAGAGAAGAATGCAAGAGATTAACTGGAGTATTAGAGCTCCACTTACTGAATAAATCAATGAGCAAAGCAGAGGCTTTCACAGCAAGGGAGAAGCAAGAGTAGAGAAGAAAAGGAAAGAGGAGACTCAGGCGACCTTCTCCCTCTGTCCAAATCCCTGAAAGGAGGTTGTAGTCAGGTGAGGGTCAGGCTCTTCTCCCAGGCACCCAGTGCCAAGATGAGAGAGCAGAGCCTCAAGCTGCCAGGGGAGGGTTAGGTTGGCTGTCAGGAAGCCCTTCCTCAGGGAAAGGGTGCTCAGAGCCTGGACTGGACTGCCCAGGGCAGGGGGGGAGTCCCCGTGTCTGGAGGTGTTGAAGGACAGCCTCGCTGTGGCCCTGAGTGCCCTGGGGTGCTGTTAGGTGCTGGGTTGGACTGGATGATCTCAGAGCTTTGCTAGCCTCAATCCTTCTGTGAAAGGGGAAGGAGTGGGGAGTGGGACAAAATCTTTCAAGCTCAAATTAAGGACCCTGGCACAAGCTTTCATGTTGGAACATGTCATGTAGCTGCTTCTGATCCAAAGAAGGGAGCTGGGAAACAGCTGACTGCTGCAAGCTGTGACCACTGGATTATTTATGTGTCACCCCCCAGCCCTTTGGCTGAGCTTCCTTTTAACTGGTGCTGGAGCCTCGCTCAGAACGCCAGTCGCACTGCTGACAGCCCTTGCAGGCAGCTCTGCTTTTGAATCGCAATGAAAATCCTGGGAGTGCTGGAGCTTTCTAAAGGCTTTTCCTTTATTTTTTACTTTATAGAAGACTTATTTCTGCCCACAGTGTTGCAGGCAGGAGAGATCTAACAGGAGAATGAGGTTTGTACAGTCCCAGGGCTTCTGGATATCAGTCTGATGAACTTCAGGTGCCCAAGAGCAAGACTCGCTGCAGTGTGGATAGACTTAAGAGATCTTAGAGCCTGTGATGTTCATGGAAAGAAAGAGAACATTTGGGCTCAGGCATTGGCAAGGCAACATGAGGTGTTTTTTTTCTTAGGATGACATGAGTGAGAAGCCTGTACTGTAGGAGAAAGTGTGCTGCAGTGATTCAGAAATGCTTAGGAAATCTAAAAATGGAGTGAAGGTGATTTGCTAGACTTGAATCAAGATTTCAGGGTTAAAAGCTCATGGGAATGGGTAGCAGGGTTGTTTGTGAGTAACTCTCAACCTTCATGTACAGCTGGAATGGAGAGGGGCTGGGCAGGGCAGGAGTTTGTGGAACTACTAGGCTGCATGCAAGAGAATCCTTAGGGATCAGAAGGGACCTCAAAAGATCATCCAGTCCAATCCCCCTGCCACAGCAGGATCAACCAGACCAAGTCACACAGGAACACAGCCAGGTGGGTGTGAAACAGCTCCAGAGAAGGAGACTCCACAACCCCCCTGGGCAGCCTGGTCCAGCGCTGTGTTACCCTCCTTGGGAAGAATCATCTACCAGAGTGCTCTGCCTGCAGAGGAACAAGCAACAGGTTTCATAGCTGCCCAGAAGGAACCTCTTTGAGCTTTACCTGAAATGGGAAGACTGTTCACAATGGGGAGGCTAAGACCTTTTTGTGCTTGCAGTGAAGGATTGATACTGGCAATGAAAACTCCTCAGCTGCTTCTAGACTCTTCAGCTGCTCTGTTTTTGTGGGACCACGCAATTTGATTAATTTTCTAAATACAGTTTGTTTCTTGATGGAGTTGGAGTGGTTGGTAGTGTTGGTTATGGGGGGACTTTTAACTGGCACCAAGACTGAGACTGAAGCTATTTGAATTGCCCACATGCAGCATAGTCTTGTGGCTGCCAGTCAACATGAGTTTGATTCAGCTTGGCAACATAGAGCTGAACAGACCATACTACCAACTCCAGACCTGTGAACCAAAAGATTCCCTCCCTCAAAGGTGCTGTGGTTGGGCTGATGTGGTGAAGTCAGGTCCCAGGCTGGACTTAATGACCTTAGAGGTGTTTTTTCCAGTCTTAATGATTCTGGAGAGGGAATTCACCTCCATTCATCCCTCATCTTGCAGATCCTATTTCTTTGTAGCCCTCAATCACTCTTTTTCCTCTGCCCCCCTCCCTCAAATAAATTGAACTCAAATGAAGTGCTCTACGTTCTGGCCAACTTCCAGATCAAATCACTCCACTTCCTTTTTTGCTCCTCGTAGAGAGGAGACAAAGATTTCTTTTTAAGAGCTTCATGCAAATGTTCGCCTTTTGCTGCTGTTCAATAAAGTTGATCATTTTACCGGGGAGGTATCAACGCAATTTTCCACGCCGCTAACTTAAAGATTGTCTCTGGGTAACTGCTCCCATTCCTTCCCTCCTGTTTGTGTTGTGAACAAACAAACAAAAAAAAGGGGGGGTTGTGCTGAAAAACCCCATCTGATGTTGTCTCCTTGACAAATGTATTAGTATCTTTATATAAATCGCTGAGAGTCTGTCCAGAATAGACACCACCAATGCATTTCTACAAGTTCCTATTCCATCTGTCTCTCAGCTAGAATAGCGATTGCAGAGCTAAGGGAATGTCTTTCCACCCCATTACATTTCCCAGTGAAATATGTGAGAATTACCTCTGCTGTTAGTAGGAAGCCATCGGGGCATAAAACACAGGAAAATGAAATATTAACTTTCCTAGCCAACCCGGTAATGGCTGTTGTGTTTTGTATTAGAACACATTAAGGTGAAGTTCTTTGAAGAAAGAAAGAAATAAAGGTCCCAGGCTCCCATCGAGTTCTTATCGAGGTAACGTTGAGCATAAACGACACAGCGATGATGAAATTGGGGAGGTGGGGGGGGGGAAATAGTCACAGTTTAGATGACAGTGAGTATAAAGACAGACTGAGCTCAAGTGGAAGTTGCAAACTACCCCTGGGATGTCTTAATCCCTCCAGATTGCTGTGAGTTATACTGGGAAGTGTAAAATTGGAACAGAGGAAAAACAAAACCTGATGGATCTGTGAGCTAAAAGCACCTCTATGTGATGTCACTTAGTGCACAGTTTACAGGAAGGATCTGGATTTGTTACCTTCTTAGCAGCTGTCTCTCGCTCTGTTTATCTTGCATTGGTCCCTGGCTTGATGAGCTTATCTCCAGCCACGTGGGGCTTGGGCTGGTCTGTTCCCCAGATGAGAAGCTGTATGGTCAGGGTAGGGTGCTCGTGTTCTCTTTTGTCACAGGCATCACATTGATCTTGAGGGACAGACTGCCTCTTCCCACACCTGTGGCAGTAGCATTGGTTCCAAGCTGGGGCTCTGTAGGCTGTAATGGCAGCAGAGGGATCTGTCTGCACCTCAGTGAGTAGCTGAGCAATGGGATGCTCTCTGCCCTCATCTCAAACACTAACTGCTGCAGGTGATTGGCCTCCGAGGGTAAGGTACGAGGAGTTCTGTGGGGAGTAGATGGTTCATCTTGGGGAAAAGCTTAAAATAATGAGGAGAGCAGTTGGATCTGTGACCTCTCTCCCTTTGACGGCAGCTTTCTGCGGTACCCAGCCAGATGCTGAGAAATTAGCCTGCTTAAAGCAGCCACAAAGATGCTGTTTAAACTGAGAGCAGCATCTGTAGTTTGATTTGATCTGTAGTTTGATTTGAGGCCTTTTCTTTGCGAGTGCTTTGTTAGCAATATGCTGTGAAATGAATTCATATTTCAAGGGTTCTAGGGAGAGGATGGTCGGAAACAGAGAAATCCAGACCAAAGCACCGCCAAACCCTCGTGTGAGGCAGTGCAGGGTGCATGGGGGTTGGCAATGACCAAACCCCTCAGAGTAAGGAGTCCTGCACAGCCATTACTCTGCTTAAATAGGATCTTTCAGAAGAAAGCAATCAGTAAATAATGAATAGGAAAGTGGTTTTATAAGCAATTTATCTGCTGTGTTAAGGGCACATAAGCTGGAGGAGGAGATAACTATCCCTATTAATAATGATTATCCCACTCTAGAGCTGATTAAGTAGTTGTTCTAGGTTTGTGGTGCTGTTTTCCCCAAAAGGAGGGAGTTCTGTCCTGAAGTCATTGCAGCTGTAAGCACCAGGTTGCATTTGGCAATTCATTATAAACATCAGTTCTGATCCTTGCAAATGGCAAAGATCACAGAGTGTTAGGGATTGGAAGGGACCTGGAAAGATCATCCAGTCCAATCCCCCTGCCACAGCAGGATCCCCTAGATCCAGGGGCACAGGAACACAGCCAGGCGGGTCTGGAACATCTCCAGAGAAGGAGACTCCACAACCCCCCTGGGCAGCCTGTTCCCAAGGATGTGCCTGGGATGGAGCTCTGGTAACTAATCTGTAAGCATTTGTGTCCTCAGTGTTCTTGCCACTCTTGTGATGAATCTGCATCGTTTTCTGGTTGGGGTTCTTTACAGGCAGGTGAGTCTGCAAAACCAAGTGACAAACATCCAAGCAAGGGACTTCTGTCATGGTCTGGAGTCATTAATACTTCAGGTACAGCTAAAACTACTGGAGACAGTGTAGATCACTCTCCTGGAGGGCACTGTGTGATGAAGAGGGGGTACCAAAGGGTCTTGGGGGAGGATCAACAGCTTTTCTTCTTCTCTGAATTACCCAGGTTAGACACTGGGAATGGAGGGAAGGAAGACTGCAGGGACAGCTCTGGTAAGGAGGAGACAGATTTTTCTCTTGTGACTTGCTGGAAATGGAGCCAGGAGCTGTCAGAAAAACCTTGAGCAGGTGTTATTTTGGGGAGAGAGCTCTTTCCAGTGATGACTGGCAAAACTGCACTCAACTAGCACATTCTCATATATTCTGGATGAACTGATTCCCTGAAGGGGGTGGAGGTGTGTGTCCAATACTGGAGGGCAGTCCAGGGCAGCAGGCTCAGGTTGTGATGCCCCTCACCTGGCAGGGCACTCCTCAAGGACATCAGTCAGGTCCAGATAGAGGGAGCAGAGGTGCAGCTGGCAGAGCAGTGGTGTTATGTGGGATGTACTGGTATGTCTTGTGTTTCAAAGCACTGCTGCTGCTCTTTACCTACAACATGGGGGTCAGCTCCATGGCTCGTGCTGCAAGACCACTTTCTTAGACTCCTGCTCAACCCAGATGCTCACTTCCTATTCAGAAGTTAACAGCTATTAATCGTTATCACTGTGATCTTGTTGCTCAATGCTTTGACAAATATTACCACTATTTTTTCACTGCTTTGTGAGGGTTTTTCCTCTGCAGCTTCCTGCTTCGCTGCAGCAGCATCACAGCCTAAACCCCAGCGGTGTTTTGCAGGTGCTGGGTCGCAGGCTGAGCTATTTTTGGGAGCAGGTTGCCTGCTAAATTTGCTTTACGAAGGGCTGCTGGCTGGAGCTCTGTCTTTGCCACCTTTGAGTAAAGGCACCCTTGAGTAAATGGCATGTGTTGGGTGGGGATGGAGAAGACCAAGGGTTTTCTTGCTGTACAGGTGGGGAAAAGGCAGGAAATGGATATGGGCTGAATTAAAGAGGCTATAGTAATAAACACAGCAAGTTCCAGCTCAACAGGGGGAGAAACTCCTTTACTGTAAGGGTTACAGAGCGCTGGAAGAGGCTGCCCAGGGAGGGTGTGGAGTCTCCTTATCTGGAGACTCTCACTGTGTGACCTGCCCTAGGTTCTGTGGCCCTGCTCGAGCGCAGGGGCTGGACTCGATAACCCCTTAGCAGCCCCTTCCAACCCCTAATGATCTGTGTGGGTATCTGAGTGCTACCTAACGAGCCCGTTCAGTTACTTATCTAGTCCATTCTGAGAGACATGTCCTATAGAAAGGTCTCATCTCTCTCATGTGCATCCTCCACAAGACTGGGGAATCTTCTTCCTCCTCTTTTCTTGTCATGCTTTGAAGACTGCCCAGGTAGGGATAGGGTTGTGTGTCCTTTGAAGTCAAAAACTCCTTGTTGTCTGAAAGGAACAAGTTCCCAGCAGCAGAGTTTTAAGAGGCAGGACTCAAATCCACAGCTTGGAGCTAGAAGGGTTCATCCAGCCACTTGCTGCTGTCTCAAGCCAGTGGGTGCATAGCCCTCAAAATCCACTTCTACCTGGCTTGAATGGAGTGTGAGGACACAGGAGGAAGTGCAGAGATAACCCTCCTGTTTGTTTCCAGGATGGGATGGATTATCCCACCATCCAAGATTTAAGTGCCTGCAGATCTGTCCGATTTCCAGGCAGCCCCAGAAAGCACTGTGAGGCTGAGCCCATGCAGGGACAGGGACGAGGAGGCAGCTCTGACACATCCTGCTCTGGAAAGGAAACTATTAGCAGAGGTCTCCTAATCTCTGCACTATGTGAACAGGCTCTGACTGATTGGTTCCTCAGAGAAGACTTAATTTCCTCTCGGAGAGGTGAGAGTGTGTTGTCTGTAGCGGGATTCTTGGAGCATCCAGGAGTTGTCAGAGAAATGAGCTGCTAATCCCGTAACTGTCACAAGGGAGAAGGGAAAACAATGGACTGTCTCTTGTTCCTCAAACCAAGGCTGACTCTGGGCTGGTGGGGAAATGGAGCAAGGAGGGACCATTAGCCCTGCTTTGCCTCTTGGAGTGGGGAAGTGAGAAAAGGGGATTAGGGAAGGGAAAGATAAGGAAGAAGCAGAAATCCCCAGCAGTAGCTGTTTGTCCCCCTTAGGTCTGTTCCAGGGAAGCTGCCGTGCCTCACGGTAACTAATCTGCTCTCCAGGCTGCTGGTAGCTTCTGAAGATCTGTCTTTTTAACCTGATTTGAATACTTTTAGCTCTTGAAACCTTGTCCTGGGTGGCTGTGGGTTCTAAGCTTTGCTTTCGCTCAGCGGTGCCACATGCCAGCACACTGCTGGCTTCAAGGTGACTGAAGTCACCAGGCAGAGGTTTGCTCGCTGTCTGTGTGAGAAGGAGCCGAAGGGGTTGGTTAAAACGAGTTTGAGGAGAAAAGTACTCGCTGTTCCTTCAGGAAGGATGGAGTTGTGCAGTTCCTGGACTGCAGTTAGGGATCTGCTTGCTCTTCTGGGTGTGAGTCTTCCTCACCACCACCATCCCTGGGCTTGTCTATAAATAATTATTAGATGACTCAAAGGACAAACAAGGCAACGTGCTCGGAGGCAGATCTGGTACAAGACTGCCTTCTAAAAACATCCAGCATCTTATTTCCCTCCTTGGGTCTAAAATTACTATGTAAATGCCTTTCCCCCACCCTCAGTGCCTGCCTGCCGCATCACCCAAATGTGAGTCGGCCGCAAGTGATGGAGATGAAGATCTATAGTTTTGTCGGCAACAGCAGCGTGACGAGAAGCCATCCGAATGAGCCAGCTCCAGCTCTCAGCCCTAGAATCCTTGAAATAGCAAGAGATAGTTCATTTGTGCAGAGCTGCTGCTGGAGCCGGGGCGCAGGAGCCAGTGGGAGCTGGAATGCTGCGGATTATGTGCAAACGCGTTATGGGCTCTGAATTTTGAGCAGGCTTGCGGTGCTCTTAACAACAAGATTGACTTCAGTCCTTTCTTTTTTGCCTTTCTTTCTTTCTGCTGGTAACGCTTAATGTGAAACGTATTGATTCCATTTGCTGGAGTATTTCTTTTGCACCTGAAACATCAGTGTGTGTGTACCGGGGAGCGGACGGGTTTCTAATGGCTTCTGCAGTCCTCGTCTGTCGGTGGCACCGATCTGGGTTCAATTGAATAGAAGGTGGTGAAACAAGAGTGGAAATTGAGAAAGGGAAAACACAAGTGGAGGTTTCTGTTGAGAGAGAAACAAAGGACGAAGTGTGGAGATACGGAGGGATTTTTCTGAAGGAGAGAAAAGGATAAACATGAGAGGAGATGGAAAACCCAAAGGGAGGAAATGTTAGTGGTGGCTCGTGGCGATCGAGAATCCAGCCTGTGTCTGCAGTGCTCTGTGCACTTCTGGTTCCTCAGTTCCAAAAGGACAGGGAGCTGCTGGGAAGAGCCCAGCTCAGAGCCACAGGGATGAGGAAAAGAGGGGAGCATCTCCCTGAAGAGCAAAGGCTGAGGGAGCTGGGGCTGTTCAGCTGGACAAGAGGAGGCTGAGGGGTGACCCCGTGAATGGTTATCAGTGTGGGTGTCAGGAGGGTTCAAGGGGCAGCAGGGACAGGTTGGAGCAGAGGAGGCTGCATGGAAACAGAAAGAGAAGCCTTTTCCCTGTGAGGCTGACAGAGCCCTGGCCCAGGCTGCCCAGAGAGGCTGTGGAGTCTCCTTCTCTGGAGCTGTTCAAACCCAGCCTGGCTGTTCCTGTGTGACCTGCTCTAGGGGATCCTGCTCTGGCAGGGGGGTTGCACTGGATGCTCTCTTGAGGTCCCTTCCAGCCCCTGACATCTTGAGATTCTCCTGGTATTACTGTTTAGGGCACACAGCCATGATGCTGATGCTGTTGGGAACACCAGTCCTGTTTGAGTTGGTCAGAGAGGGTCAGTTCTGCCTTAGAATTTCCCAGTAAGATCATAGGGAGGAATTTCCCTGTTTACCAGTAGGGATGTGGAGAACCAGGCTGCTGATTTTTCAGCCTCTAGGAGGAGAGAGGCAGGGGATGGGGCAGCAGATGACTATTTCCTCATATCCTGAGCAAACGGAGACCACTCTTTCTATCCAGAAGGTGTTGTTCAATCCTCTTCCCTTGACCCTGGTGAAGATGAAGCTTTCCACATCTCATCTCCTTTCTGCAGGGCTGTGTGGGGTCTGTGGGGCCACAGAAGTGATTTCAAGCAATAGGAAGCCAATGGCTTGTGCTGCTGTTGCTATCCAAAGGCTTCGTGCCTGTGTTTTCACACAGCAGGACAGAGCTCGGTCGTGGGATGGGGTCAGGACAAGAGTTGTTCTGAGCGCTCTGTATGATTTATTTGCTTTCATTGTCAGTTCCCTTTAGTTTTTTAGATATTTACAGGAATCTTATTGTAGGTTTGATCTGGGTTTTGCTCTAATTGACAGGGATTCAATTATCCCCCTCAATACAACTGTCTCCTCTCCAGCAGGATAAACGATCAGGCATCTTTTTGAGGGAGGAAAGGAACGCCAGCTCTCCATCCTTCCCTTCCCCCAGTCTTTTAGGTTTGTTTCCACTCTCAGGTTTGTTTTAGTGTGGATTCCAATGGAAAACAGGAAAATAAAGCAAGAAAACTAGAGATAATGAGACGGGGGAAAGGCTGAGCTGCAGTGCAGCTGATTTTAATGAACTCCCTTCAGCAGGGGCTGGGGCTGCTTGTCAGAACTGCACCCTGAGCCCTCAGATTGGGGCAATGCAATTATTATTTGACTCTTTTCTGCAAGATCTCTGGAAGATGCCATCGCTACCAGGAAAGCAGGTCTTTCAGTCTCACCTTTGCAATGCAACGGGAGCACCTAGAGCAGCCAGAAGCTGTTTGTATCTTGTACAACGTGCAGCTTGCTTTGGAATGAAAAGCACAAGGAGAAATAGAATAGCTACAAGGCATCTGTCTTCTTGCCCTTCCTGGGCCAGTGTACCTTGAAGTCTGTGTCTGCCTGCTTTACACCGTGAAGAGCCTGGAGAGCAGCTTTCCCCCCACCTCCCTACAGGCATCTGGAGAGTAGGGAGAAGGAAACAGATGCGAAGAGCCCAGGAATTGCCAGTGCTCCCTCCATTGACTTCCTAGAGGGCAAGAAGCACAGCTAATGGCAGCTTGATATTTAAAACCAGGAAGGAATTGAAGCTTCTCAATTTTTACTAGGTCTCTGACAACTCCAAGAGCTGGTGTTGAATAAATACTCGGGTGATGAGCTGATGAGGCCTTAGAGCTTCCTGCTATGCAAAGCTCATTGCCCAGGCTAACCAGGCTGATACCAGCTGTGGCATCTGTCGTAACAAGGTGGAGCTTCTAGTGACATTCCCACCCCTGAGAGGGGCTGTCAGAGGGCTGGGGAAGGGTGTTCCCAAGGGTAGGGAATGATAGGATGAGGGGTCCTGGTATGAAGCTGGCAATGAAGATGATGAACGAAGTAGCAACTTGGTCTGGGTGATCCTGCTGTGGCAGGGGGATTGAACTGGGTGATCTTTTGAGGTCGTTCATTATTCTAGGAAAGGACAGAGTGAGGCTGGACTGGAGGACAGAGCTGTTGGAGCTGAGGGTGGAGGATCCCTGGACCAGGCTGCACAGAGAGGGGGTGGAGACCCCATCCCTGGAGCCATTCAAGGTCAGGCTTGCTGGGGCTCTGGGCAGCATGGTCTAGTGAGAGCTGGCCCTGCTTGTTATATAGAGAGGTTGGGCTGGATGCCCTTTGGAGGTCCCTTCCAACCCTGTGTCACAGAAATGCAGGAGGTGCTTTCCAAACTGCTGCTGCTTCCACCACACTGAATTCCCACAAACAGTATCTTCTCCGAGGCAATGGCCCACAGCAGTGTGGCTTGCAAAGTGATCTCTGATTCTCAGTGCTGCTGAGGAGAGTCCATTTTAGGAGCAGAGCCTTTAAAGGGGAGAGAAAAGTCCTTGAATGTGGAAGAATGGACACTGAAATCCCTGCAAGGGCCCTGGCTGCAGCGCTCAGACATTTCCATATGCCTGGTAATTAAATTGTAAGTAAAAGTAAGGAGCTGACTGCTTCACTAATAGCAGCAAAAGGAGGCAATCATGTAACTTCCATCTGTCTGCAAATATAGTTTACGGTGGAAGTACATTAGCAACCTGGAGCTGTGTGCCAGCCTCAATTATACTAAACAGGATCAAAGGGCACCCAGGGTGATAAATATCAGGGCAGAATAGAGCCAGAGTCTTTCTATTTATTGCTAGAGGAGATAATAGTCATTAGTGAGACCAAATGAAACCCAGCAGCCAACGAAAGCTCAGCTTGGGGAAGGGGGCGACACATCCCTGCTGTTGCAGGGTGGGGGTTGGACTAAGGGACCTTTGGAGGTTCCTTCCAACCCTATGATTCCATGATTAGATGGTAAGAATTCTAGAATCCTGAGGGATGGGAAGGGACCTTGAAAGATCGTCCAGTCCAGTCCCCCTGCCACAGCAGGATCCCCCAGACCCAGTGGCACAGGAACACAGCCAGGCGGGGCTGGAACGTCTGCAGAGAAGGAGACTCCACAGCCCCCCTGGGCAGCCTGGTCCAGGGCTCCAGGACCCTCCCTGGGAAGAAGGTCCTGCTGAGATTGAGAGGGAACCTCCTCTGTTCCAGCTGGCACCCAGTGCCCCTTGTCCTGTCCCCAGATGCCCTTGAGCAGAGCCTGGCTCCATCCTCCTGACCCCCACCCCTCACAGATTGAGAGACAGGAATGAGGTCCCCCCTCAGCCTCCTCCCAGCTCAAGAGCCCCAGCTCCCTCAGTCTTTCCTAAGTTCTGCTTAGATGAACAGGAGCCAACAGGGTGCCCAGATGGCATCAAAGGCCAATGGTTTCCTGGCTTAGATCAGCACTAGTGTGGCCAGCAGGACTTGGGACAGAATTGTCCCCCTGGACTGGGCATCGGGGAGGCTTCCTCTTGAGT